>OZ057400.1:121230831-121794030 GCA_964056695.1 Melieria picta | reverse complement strand
ATGCGGCTTTCACAAAGGGGGTGCAACACTTGCCAAAACAACAACAATAACAACAAGAACCACTGATGAGAATTAGAAAAAAATTGAAATTGATAGAATTATACATTCATAACTGCGAACGGATGAAGCACACAGTCACAGTCACAGTGGGGACGCAACAGAAGTCGGCGGAGGGCAGAGAAGGAGTGCCAAGTAGCACATTGCAAGATTTTCGAGATTTGTTGTTGCTTGTTTTTTTTATTTAACAAATATTTTTTTTGTTTTTGTTTTCTCGTAGTCACCCCTAATCCTTTAATCAATTGCCACAGTTTGTGTTTGTTGTTGGTTTTGTCACACAAAAAAATCTCAATTCAGCCAGTCGACGTTTTGTGTTGTTGTTGTTGTTGGCTTTAAAGTGCCACGCAGACTTGATGTCCTTGTTGCTTACAGCCGTCGCCGAATCCGCAGGGAATCCAACGCACAATTTCAGGCGCATCGAAAAAGGGGGTTGTCCCCCTTCGTAAAATCCTTGTAATGAGTTGCAATTTTACGATATCAAAAGCATAAACTCGTTTGCAGGCAAATATTTTATTCATATTAAAAAAAACAACAACTGAAACTGAGCTGAAAGCAGCCCAACTCGTTTGGTCACTGACCAACAGTGACCACCAACAACAACAACCAATTTTTTAAAAATAAAAAATTATAAACGCACAAATGCGGCGCGTCGTGTTCTCATGGGGGTTGTGCGTTGCATTCGACAGAAAGGGGTTCGTTCTCCACTTTGTGATATTAATTCCAGTTGCAACGCTGCGTGCCAAACCGGCCGACGCGTGTTTGGCAATTTAAGGCTTACGCGAGCAACACGGCGCAACGTGCTTCTCGATAACATCTGCGGTGATTCCAGCTTGTTTCGGCACTGCCGCGTCAGTTGTTGCCGTTGAATTTCCATCATAAATGGCGAATTTGTCAGCGCAATTTTTTGGCCTGCACGAATTATTGGCAGTTGTTATCACTTGATCGAAATGTGAGGTTATGTTTGAGCGAGGTTATTGAAATGTCATTTAACTTTAGTCAACTTGTGACGTGCGAGTCGTTACGATTGTTGTCATTGCTTTATTATGGCTTTCGAGGATGTTCACATGACAAGTTTCCTCGTTCACTGAAGGACATGAAAGGAGGGTTTCTCTGTGACTGACATTATCAGATCCTTAAGGATCTTACTTATAAAAGACCTACAAAAGGTCCGATTCCTTAGTGATCCTGTGGTACTAAAATGGATGCAGTTTGTTCCAAGTGTGCTCTCGTTCAAAGATGATACTTCTACTTAGATTAGGTTAGGTTGGGGATGGAGAGTGTGCGGCACGAACTTCCATTCGGAGACCCTATTGGGTCCATTGGGAAACCCTTCGTTTTGATGGATACACTTTCACCTATCTATCTGTCTATTAAGTTCCAGCGGCTTTAGGTTAGGTTGGGTGAATGCTGCTGTATGAGACACACTTATAAGGTCAGTTGTAATACCACACTTTCCCGTTTGAAATGTGTATCAACATGTTCGGTTCCCCATGAACACAGCAACCTTTGAACTACTAAAATTTGGGAACACTTTGGTAAAAGGACATTCAAGGACACACGCTGGCTTGACCATATCTCTCGTATGGATGATGAAGCTTCGACGAAAAAGCTGTTCGATGCGGTGGTTGGAGGTCAACGACGAGGAGGGAGACCGTGTCTCCGGTGGAATGATCAAGTTAAGGATGCCCTATCATCTCTTGGTGTCAAATCAAATGCGGTGGAGAGAACTTTTGCGGCAGGCCGTACTCTACTCTACTCTACTCTACTCTACTCTACTCTACTCTACTCTACTCTACTCTACTCTACTCTACTCTACTCTACTCTACTCTACTCTACTCTACTCTACTCTACTCTACTCTACTCTACTCTACTCTACTCTACTCTACTCTACTCTACTCTACTCTACTCTACTCTACTCTACTCTACTCTACTCTACTCTACTCTACTCTACTCTACTCTACTCTACTCTACTCTACTCTACTCTACTCTACTCTACTCTACTCTACTCTACTCTACTCTACTCTACTCTACTCTACTCTACTCTTCTCTACTCTACTCTACTCTACTCTACTCTACTCTACTCTACTCTACTCTACTCTACTCTACTCTACTCTACTCTACTCTACTCTACTCTACTCTACTCTACTCTACTCTACTCTACTCTACTCTACTCTACTCTACTCTACTCTACTCTACTCTACTCTACTCTACTCTACTCTACTCTACTCTACTCTACTCTACTCTACTCTACTCTACTCTACTCTACTCTACTCTACTCTACTCTACTCTACTCTACTCTACCACTGGCTACACTGGCTTGCACATGAGACCCATTTAGACAAAGCCACGAGTTGAGGAAGCTACCGAATCCGATTATAACCCAGTAGTTAGGCTGTCTTGGACATGTTACCCATACGGGCGACGAAGCTTTAGAAAAAAGAAGCTCGATGTGGTAATTGAGGGTCTGCATTAAGAGGAAGTTTCAATCTACGTTGGAAAGGTTACTTATAGGCAGCGCTTATATCGCTTATATCGCTTTTTTGTGACTGAAGCAAGTGTTTGGAGAGAGGTTTTGAAGAGGTCATGGTTGGTTGGTTAGGGTGTCGATGTCCCAAACCAACGTCTGGGTAGTAGCAAAGACACCTTAGGTCGACGAAACTTTAGCAAAAAGAAGCTCGATGCGGTAATTGAGGGTCCGCGATTTAGAAGGAGTACCTATCTACGTTGGAAAGTTTACTTGAAAGAGGTTTTGAAGAGGTCATGGTTGGTTGGTTAGGGTGTCGATGTCCCGAACCAGCGTCTGGGTAGTAGCAAAGACAGCTTAGGTATGCAGGTGTAGTTATTTACCCAAGTAAATAAAACTCCGGCTGTTTCGAAGCCAGTTCGAGGCTTTGATGAATGCCAGCAGCTGGATGATTTTTCTACTAGAGATCTCCTTAAAATCCTCTAAGTGTGCAGACCATAATCCCATAACTGGTTGTGGTTATAAGTAAAAAAGAAGCCTTATTAGGTGCAGTAACAATTTTACTTCTAGATACTTTTCAACTTTCCAATCTTTACTGTCTTTGAAGTTAAACTCTCTGCGTTCCTTCGATGCTCGGCACGTTTTCAAAGTTTTCTTAATTAAATTACAAAACTCTACGAAATTGAGCGGCCAAATATTTTGCTAGCAATAAACCTCAAACTATTTGTGCTCGTACATACGAAAGTGCGTGTAGTATGTGACTATATATATGAGAATTTATAAATATATATATGTATATATTTGTCTGTATGTAGCTTCTATCGCGTCGGTAAACAAAAATTTGTTTGGCCGCGAGCCCGGGCGCCTCGAGAGGCCGAGCGACCGAGTGCGCCGACGACCGGCACGAAAGCTGAAAAATACTTTCGCGTGCATTCGGCACTGGGGGGTCTGCATGCTTGGAGCTGTTCGTTGGCAAACGAGCATGTTGCCGACAGCTTTCGGCGCGCGCACAAACTTCGGCCGGCAGCGAATCGTTTGACTAAAGTTTGGGTAAAACTGCCCGCTGGCCGGTCGGTTGGGATGGGCGACCCCATTGTGCTGGGCTTTAATTCGTTTCATTTGGCATGCAATCGGGTCGCTCCATCAACATGAATGAGGTCGACCGCCTGGCCGGTGTGTATCCTGTGTTTGCCTCTTCCGACCATTTCCGCATATGTGCAGCACTGTGTGTGTGTGTGTGCGTGTGTGCGTGTGGTTGAGTGCAAAATGTCAAGTTCAGTTCAATAACATTAAAGAGAGCGCAATGAATAGCGGCGCATGAGAGCGCACGTAGCGGCAAATGGGCGGTCGACGGCGGCAACGCGGACGGCGGGCGGTCGCTGAATGCATAATTTTATGAGGTAACAGTGCCAACAACATTGAATACATTGCTACGGGGGGTTGGCGCGAGCAGGGGGGGAAGGGAAATTCGAGTAAGTATTCATTATGTTGTCGATTGTTGAAAGCAAAAACAACAAAAAAATAAATAAATAGTATAGAATACAACCGACAACGTGCTGCACGAACAACTGAACGAGTGAAACAGTGCTGCACGCATGTGTGTATGTGTTGGTGTGCTTGTGTATGTGTGTGCGTTTGTGGAAATGTGAATTGGTATGTTAAGATTCGTATCAGTCGGGCATAATGAGTTATGAAGTACTTCGGGCGCGGATTCTATGACATTTCGGGCATTTCGTGAATCGTATTTTTGGCAATGCGAATTGTTGCCTGGGGGCCCACAGCGAGCAGCAGTTGGGGTGCGGGCCGGGACAACAGAGCGCCGGAGTTTAGCGGTGGCAGACACAGCTGTCATATGGGCCATTATTGGTTATTTGTTGCTGTAGCGCGAAACTTTGACCCGTGTGAACGAAAAGCGTCGCCGAGAGAGGTCGGAAAGAGGGGAGAAACACAGGTATTTGATAGAGGCTTTCCACAGGCTGGTATAGGGGTTTCCGCCCAAGGGAGGAGAAATTACTTCATTAAACGATTTTATTTAACACCTTCTGAAGCAAACTCTTTATTGACTCTAACTACCTTTAAAGGCCAAATTGAATAAATAAATTAAAAATATTGTTGAAAACATTGTTACTTATATTTTGTAACATAATATAAAAATACCAAAATATAAAAAAGAAATTAATAATATAAAAAATTAAAATGAAATAAATAAAATAATTGAAATAAAAATAAAAAAAATTTCATACAAAAAAAATTAAATATTCAGAATTAAGAGTAAAAATAATTTTATACCAAAAAATTAAAATACAAAAAGTTAATAATAAAACGAAATTAATATTAAAAAACTTAAAGTTAAAAAAATACTAATCAAAATAACTTCTTAAAAACAAAAGAAGGAATAAACAAATTTGTATAAAAATAAATATAAATAGTTATTATAATTTCATATTTAAAACAATCAAAAATTAAAAAAAATTCAATTCAAAAAAAGTATTAAAGTAAATATAAACTTTACCGTTTCTTTCTTTCCACCCACCTTCTCTTTTTCTTTTTCCCCATTCCCATCTCCTCTATTAGCTTTTTTCCTGAGCCTTAAGTACAATGGGCTATAAAGCCTGAGTGTTTGAGGTAATGACCTCCCTAAGGTTATTTCCTCGGCTCCCTTTCACATCCATCCATCCAAATATAAAAGTTATGTAAAAAAAACAAATTTAACAAAATAATTAATGACAAAAATAATTTCATACTTAAGACAAACTTAAGCATTAAGAGTAAAAAATAATTTCAAAGCAAAAAAACATTTTAAATATAAATAATTAATATATAAAATAATTTCATATTAAAAAATAAAAATAATTAATAGCTAAAATAATTAAAACGGAACTAAACTAATTTAAAAGATCTAAAATACAAAACATTATTAATTTTTAAAAAATTAATTATTAAAAAATTACATAAAAAAATTAAAATACAAACAAATAAAATAATTTCATTAAAACAAACACGAATAATTGAAAAAATATAATAAAAATAATAAATATAAAATATATAAAAAACTAAAATACAAAAACATAATAACACAAATAATTTCATACAAAAAAATCAATTTAATAATGTCAATAATTTTATAATAAAAAAATAAAATACAAAAAAATTAATAATAAAAAGAATTCTATATAAATAAACTTAAGATTACAACACACAACACAATTTTATGTATAAAGAATAAAAAAAATTTTATTTACAAAAAATTAAATACCAAAACTAAATAACAAAAATAATTTCATACTAAAAAGAGAAATAGTTAATAACAAAGAGAAATCAATATTAACAAAATTAAGATACAAATTGTTATTAAAAATTAACACAATCCTATATTTAAAAAATAAAAAAATAGTGATCAAAACAATTTCATTTACACAAAAATTAAATAATACATTACAAACATAATTTCATACTAAAAAAAGAAACAGAGAAAGAGAAAAAAGAGAAAATACAAATAATTAAAATAATTTCATTAAAAATTGAAAATAATTTCATATAAAAAACCCAAATACCAAAACTTAATACAAATAAATTCATATTAAAAAAAATTAAATTATAAGTACTTTATAATAACAAAAATTTTTTATTAAAACTATCTATGTATAAATAAGTTTAAATAATTTTATAATAAAAACCACTAAATTACAAATAATTAATAATAAAAAGAATTTAAAATTAACAAAATTAAAACAGAAATAATTATTAAAAGGCAACACAATTTTATATTTAATATTAATTCATTAATTAATTATGAAATTTTATATTAAATCAAAAATTAGTAATGAAAATAATTTCATTTACAAAAACATTAAACACCAACAATAAATAATACAAATAATTTCATTTTAAAAAGAGAAACTGCAATACAAACAATTAATTATCACTTTTTCAACCAAGTAAATAAAAATAGATAAACAAGTAAAAAAACATTTTTTATATTCCACGTCTATTTCCTATTGTAAAATATCCTATGTACTTCCTTTATTTACTTCAAGTCTCTTCCATTTACCGCTCAATATGCATTTTCCAGCCAGAAAAAAACATTCAAATAAAAGAAAATGTAGATGGGAAACTGAGGAATGGGAAGTACAGCAAAAGGAAGAAAGAAGCAAATGTTTCGCCCAGTTGAAGGTGAGAAAACCCAGTATTTCGTTTGGTATATAGGAAGTGAAAATCGAAATTTCCTCGAACCAACACAACAAAACACAACTTCGCTCTCCAACATTGTCGATGTGCAGCGTTTGCAGACGCTCCGGAGTGGGTTTTCGCTGCGATGCGAGTTCAGTGCGCAGGTGCAGCAAATCGACATACGAAAAGGACGATTTTGGACAGCGAATACTGGGATTTTTGTTGGGTATTTGGGATTTTTTTCTTCTCCTTCTCTATGTTTCGTTTTGCTGTTTGTTGTATTTTATAAGCAAAGCGCGATAGAAAACAGAGACCACACACACACACACATACATTCGCACTCTGAAACACTCACGGCAGGGTGTGTTCAGGTTCAGAAAAAAATATTGAAAAAATGCCAGAAATTCTATACCACTCGGCGTTCGTTCTAATGCCACTTTAACTGCCAGCGGCAGTTGCATGCCTACATATGAATACATAGACTCTCAAATATATATATAAATGTATATATGTGTAGTTGGAGCTGTTTGCATGGCATGTAGGCAGCTACAAGCTGCGATAAGTGTCGTGCAAATAAAAGTTCTCACGCTTAGCATTTTCACTTGAACCGAAAACAACCAAAAAAACAAGTATACGAAATTGCATACCACATATGTACTTGAATAGCAACAACTACAAAGTAATAAAACGCACTAACAAAATAGTTTGTCAAATTGGTTTTTTTCTGTTGGCTTTAATTGGCTTTGCGCGCGCATTTATGGCAGATTTGAAAGATTTCAGTTGGTTGGCATTTCGGGTTTAGAAACCATTTACAGGAATTTAAATCACATCATATCATATCATATCATATCATATCATATCATATCATATCATATCATATCATATCATATCATATCATATCATATCATATCATATCATATCATATCATATCTTATCATATCATATCATATCATATCATATCATATCATATCATATCATATCATATCATATCATATCATATCATATCATATCATATCATATCATATCATATCATATCATATCATATCATATCATATCATATCATATCATATCATATCATATCATATCATATCATATCATATCATATCATATCATATCATATCATATCATATCATATCATATCATATCATATCATATCATATCATATCATATCATATCATATCATATCATATCTTATCATACCATATCATATCATATCATATCTTATCATATCATATCATATCTTATCATACCATATCATATCATATCATATCATATCATATCATATCATATCATATCATATCATATCATATCATATCATATCATATCATATCATATCATATCATATCATATCATATCATATCATATCATATCATATCATATCATATCATATCATATCATATCATATCATATCATATCATATCATATCATATCATATCATATCATATCATATCATATCATATCATATCATATCATATCATATCATATCATATCATATCATTTTATATCATATCATATCATTTTATATCATATTATATCATTTTATATCATATCATATCATATCATATCATATCATATCATTTTATATCATATCATATCATTTTATATCATATCATATCATTTTATATCATATCATATCATATCATATCATATCATATCATATCATATCATATCATATCATATCATATCATATCATATCATATCATATCATATCATATCATATCATATCATATCATATCATATCATATCATATCATATCATATCATATCATATCATATCATATCATATCATATCATATCATATCATATCATATCATATCATATCATATCATATCATATCATATCATATCATATCATATCATATCATATCATATCATATCATATCATATCATATCATATCATATCATATCATATCATATCATATCATATCATATCATATCATATCATATCATATCATATCATATCATATCATATCATATCATATCATATTATATCATATCATATCATATCATATCATATCATATCATATCATATCATATCATATCATATCATATCATATCATATCATATCATATCATATCATATCATATCATCATATCAAAGCTGGAGAGATCAACTTCAAAGCAGGTTACATTTCTGCTCGCTAGCTTTTCTGGATTCTTCTTAGATATCATTGACCTTGAGCCCATTAATGGATAGCTGGACTTTTTCCATAGGATAAGTCATATTTTAGGATGCTAGGCCTTCTAGTTTAGGAGCTTCTAACCATTGAAAGATTGTCAAAAAGTTAAATTTTCTTGAAGTCTTTCGAACTTCTGGTTAGCTGGAGAGTTGTTGTATTGCACTTCGAGGTAAGCTATATTTCAGGTTATCAAACCTTCTAACTGAAGAACTAAAGGCAGTTGAAAGGTTCAAATTGAAAGGTTCAAAAGGTTCCAAAGGTTCTGGTTGGAATATAGGAAACTTTGATCATCTTGGGAACCTGCAGACTAGAATTTGCAGTTCCAATTCAGTGCGGAAATCAGCTGAGCAGCTCTTTGAAACCGATGTATGGTTCAAAGAGCAAAATGCATCCTTCCATCGTGCCAACTAGCAAAAAATTGTTAGGTACCCTTTATGTCTTCGTTTGCTGACATTTGATATGATTTGGGCATACGATTTTGTTGTAATTGAATTGAAAATACAAAGAATACAAAATCAGAAACCTGCAGGCACCATTTGTAAACAGTTGAACAAGGCAGACGTGGAAAATTTCGAGAAGAACAGGTGCGGCAAGGAAAGTTGATGAAGAAACAGCTGTCAGCACAAAAAATAACAAAAACAAAAATAAAAGAAAAATATGAAAAATAAAGAAAAATTCAAAAACCGGATTTTACTGTCAGAAGGCAGAAGTACAGAAGCAATTGAAATTAAACGAAAGGGGGGAAGGATAGTTAACTGACACATTTATGCACCTCGCTGCGAGTAGGAAATTAAAAACACACAGAAGCTGATAGGCGTAGCGATAAAAAGGGAAACACCTGAGCCCGCACAACGTACAACTCGACAGAGGAACAACAACAACAAAAACGAGTCTAGAGAATGGCACACAGAGGGGGGAAATGATGATCGTGCAATGCAGCAACCCTCGTTTTGTGTGGAATAAAATTTGGAGAATTTCAATTCTTTGCGTTCTTTGCCCCACACGCGGCTTCGGGGACATTTTATTGAGCCATTGAGCATCAGAGAAACAGCAACAATAATGATCGGAGTTGATCGGCGCACAGCTGCTGCGACGAACGAATTTCGGTTATTTTTTTTTCATATATTGAACGATATTGAAAAGCGGATTGTTAGAGCTGAGCGCACCAAAATGTACACTTTTTTCGTATTTTTTTTCAAGACTCTTAACAATTTTGGAGTGTTTTGTTTGAAACCCTAGTAGTGCTTTTTGTTGTTGCAAGCGGCACAAATCTTATTTTCTCAAAGTACCGGAGATGATTTTTTTTCGAGTAAATTTCATTCCCAAAAAGATTTAATCTCTTCTCTTTTTTAGTTTTGTATTTTCAGCTTTGATTGGTAGTGTTTTGAAATGTTGTTGTTGTTGTTGTCTTAGTACTTTGTAAACATGCCTCGGGTTGTGGCTTCAATTTGCCAGTGCAACTGCAGTCTTCGTACTTCAGCTGGTTTGTACTTTGACGTTCTAATGTTGGCTGTGTCTGTGTTGTTGTTAGAGATTGGCTCAGGTTGCTACCTGCTGTTACCAATTCTTTAGAATAATAAAAATTTCAACAGCTGTTTTTTCGGTCTTTGCTTTGTTTACTAATTTTCTTGCTTTACTGTTTCTGCTTTGGGCACATTTCACGTTGTGTTTCCGTCATCTGTGATCTCTTGCAACGTGTTTTTATTGGCCATAAGCCATGACGTAGGCGCATTTCGTAGCTTCTTAGAGGAACATATAATTAACTGATCCATACAATGAAAATTGAAAATCTTAAAATCTCCCTCGAGGGAAATTTTGTGACAAAGAGAAGACCGGAAGAATGTCTGAGCTTATTAGGTCTACGATCTCCAAACTGTTCTCGAAGACTTAAGCGCGATTTCGATACAACGAAAAGCAGAAGAAGGTCTGAGCTTATTAAGTTTACGATCTCCAAATTGTTCTCGAGGACCTTAGTGCGAGTTTGTTGCAAAGAGAAGAAGAAGAATGTCTGAGTTCATTACGTCTGCGATCTCCAAATTGTTCTCGAGGACTTTAGTGCGAGTTTGTTGCAAAGAGAAGAAGAAGAATGTCTGAGCTTATTAGGACTACGAACTCCGAATTGTTCTCGAAGACCTTAGACGAAAAGGAAGAGTGTCTGAGCTCTTTAGATCTGCGATCTCCAAACTGTGCTCGAAGACTTTAGCGGAATTTTAATGCAACGAGAAGACGAGAAGGAGAGAAGAAGAATGTCTGAGTTCATTACGTATACAATCTCCAAATTGTTCTCGAGGACTTTAGTGCGATTTTTTTGCTACGAGAAGACAAGAAGAAGAAGGTCTGAGTTCATTAGGTCTGCGATCTCCAAATCGTTCTCGAGGACCTTAGTGCGAGTTATAGTAGATGCAAAGTGAAGAAGAAGAGTGTCTGAGTTCATTACGTCCACGATCTCCAAATAGTTTTCGGGGACTTTAGTGCAATTTTGCTGCTACGAGAACACGAGAAGAAGAAGGTCTGAGCTCATTACGTCTGCGATCTCCGAATTGTTCTCGAAGACTTTAGTGCAATTTTGTTGCTACGAGTAGACGTATTTGGGCCAATAGTTGGACAATAGAACTCAAAAGAAAGCAGAGTTCACAAGGTGGTCACAATTTCCACGTAGAGTCGCAAATGATGTCTAATGGACCATGCCTGAAGTCAGTAAAAGACAAAGGACGAACCATGACTTCTATGGAAATGTCAATGAAATAAATTTTCCTTTCAATATTTTTGTACCGAAATCGTTATTAAGTAGTAAAATTATTCATCTAAAAACTTCAAAAATATATAACCTTTCAAATCACGAAAAATTCCCTTCAGTCGCTAATGGGTTAAGCATGCCGTAATGGGCTTTTATGAGCAGCTAAGCCAGTCAAGCAAACATTTTCTTTGGCGCTGATTGAGAAAATCCTTTCACTTGTCACCTCGCTGCCCGTTTCGTTGTCCTGCGAAGTGAAACGCCTTTGAAATGTTTTCTGGCGCCATTTTTATAGCCGCTTGGAATGTGAATGACAGCCGGAAATAGTAACGTTAATGTGTGCAATTTGTCAAAGTGCCCGAAACAGGCAGCTCCCCCACTTTCACGCCTTGCGAGCGACTGTCAAAAATTTGCATAATCTTTCATCGTCGCTGTTGGCCACTGAGGACAGCATTTTGACGACAGTGGCGACAGACATGTGATGAACTACACCGACAGCAACCAAATTCAGTGCACATTGAGACATTCGGAAAGTTGGAATGCGGCCGAAGTGTATTCGGATTGCAACTCGACTGCTGGGCTGGTTGGATTGGTGGGAAGGGGGTTAAGTATCACTAGGAGGGAGTCAGATTGTTAGTCACGTGGTGTGGGCAGCGCATAAAGTGACGACTTGAAAGGGACATGAAGTCAGGAAGTATGAGGAAGAAGGGGACCCAGAATTATTGGTAAGTTG
Source organism: Melieria picta (assembly GCA_964056695.1). Taxonomy (NCBI): domain Eukaryota; kingdom Metazoa; phylum Arthropoda; class Insecta; order Diptera; family Ulidiidae; genus Melieria; species Melieria picta. The sequence goes on along the minus strand of OZ057400.1, from coordinate 121,781,695 downwards.
AAGAAGTAGATTAAAGTAAGGAAGAACAAGTAATTAAAGTAGGGACTTGAAAAGGATGGGAGGGAGGAAGAAAAGAGGATAAGGAGAAGCAACATTATAAGAAGAAAATATTGAATAGCGAGCAGGAAGTAGGGAAGGTTAAAGACCGAGAAGAGATGACAAAGAGAAAAATAGATGCAAAGAAAAAGAGATAATCGAGAGGGAAAAGGAAAGTTTGACAGAAGATTAAGTAGGGACGTGAACGGGTCGTGAAGACAAGAAGTATGAGGAAGAAAGGGACCCTGAATTATAAGTTGAAGAAGTACAATGAAGAAAGGAGGAATAAGTAATTAAAGTAGGGACTCGAAAAGGACGGCAGGGAGGAAAAAGAAGAGGATAAGGAAAAGCAAAATCATTGGAAGAAAATGTTACACACCTTCAACATTTTCTTCACATTATGTTGCCTTTCTTTATACTTTTCTCTTTCCTCGCTGCCGTCCTTTTCGAGTCCCTACTTTAATTACTTACGAGACGGAAGTACTAAAGGTTAAAGACGGAGAAGAGATTACAAGGAAACATATAGACGCAAAGAAAAAAGATAATCAAGAGGGAAGAGCAAAGGATGAGAAAAGATCAAGCAGGGACTTGAAAGGGACATGCGATCGGGAATAGAAGAAAATAAGAAGAAGCAACATTTTGGGAAGAAAATGTTGAAGATGCGTAGTGAGTAAAAGTAGGCAAGATTAAAGACTGAGGTGATATTACAAAGAGGAAAATAGATGCAAAGGAGAAAAGGAATCAAGAGGGAAAGATGAAGGAAAATGTCAAGAGCGAGAAAGAAAGAAAGAAATAGAGAAAGGAAGTCAAAATAGGAAAGTGGGAAAGAGGATATAGAAGTTGTAGAAGAAAGCATGTAGAAGAAGTAGAAAGTTACGGTAGGAGAAAAACGGGATGTAAAATGAATATCAAATTTTTTTTATTAAATGAGCCAGAAAGTTCTTCAAAGATTTTGAAAGCACGTGTATGGAGAAGAAAAAAGACAAGTAAGATAAGTAAAAGTGGTGAAAGAATGTAATAACAACCGGTAAATGAAGTTGTAAAAGAAAATGTCGTGGGAAAAGCAGAAAAAGAAGCAGCAAACTACTGAATAAAAGGAACTGATGCCACCAAGAGTGGTGAACAAGTGTGGAAGATAAGTGGCTTCGAAGGGTAATAGAAGAAAAGAGAAAGAAAATAGATGGCTTCAAGGGAAAAGAGAAGAACAGAAGAAGAAAAGAAAATGCTTCATGAGAATCAGACAGAAGAAACGAAAGGACTTAACAAAGAAAGTGAAGAAAAAGTAAAAGAAGTAAAGTAGTAAAAGTAGCCACAAAGTAAGAAGAAATCTCCCATTCAAGAAAACAAAGTTGCCTTAAAATTGAAAGAAGAAAAGAAGGAACTTAAAAACAAAAGTACAGAAAAAGAAGTAAAGTGGTAAAAGTAGTCACAAAGAAAGCAGAAATTTCCTATTCAAGGACTATAAAGTTGCCTTAAAATTTAATATTTCCTTCTTTCGAAACATTTTGAAACCACCACCCAACTTGTGCTTCTTCGGCGTTGTTCATCGACATTTAAAGCGCACAACTGTCAACTTAATTGCAACATGTTAATTAAATGTGAACCGAAAAAGGGGGCGTGTTCAAGCAAATCAAATGCTTGCATTGTGCTTGTGTGTATGTGTGCGCGTGTTTGTATGTGTGTGTGTACGTGTGTGGGATGTGACATATTGACAACACATTGGGACGGCTAGTGTGGCGCGAACAACAACAACAACTGTAGCAATAACATGTCGACTGTCAAACGAAAAGAGCGAAAGCATGTTAAATGCGACAGTCAAAGTTGACACAAGGCGAAAGCACTTTGCGCATTCGACCGCCAACACTGTTTGAATGCAGACGAATATATAAATACATGTCTGCATATTTATATTTGTACATAGGTATGCATATATATAATGTCTATGTATAGCGTAGTTGTGCGCTTTGTTCATAAACGGTATTTGTTCTTGGCGGCAGTTGTCGCGTGTCGCTGTGTCAGTTTGTGTTGCTTGACTCAGAGATACAACTTTTTTTTGAAGCATTATATCAACAACAAAAACAACAACAACAAACTGCAGCTGTAACAAAGTGCAACAATTACAACCAAAATTGGCTTAAATTACGAATTAACGTGAAAAGTTGAAAGCAAAGTTGAAAATTGTTGAAGCGCATCGGTTACAATAACAACAACAACAACAATTAATAAGAGCAAAGCCGCCACCAACATAAACTGTCAGACAAGTACAGCAACAACAAATAGATAAATTGAAAAAAAAAAAGAAGAAGCGCGCGCGTTGTCAGGGAATTTTTAATGAAGTTTGACACTTGCGGTTGAGGTGAATTGGCGCGTGGGCGATTGGAAAGCGGGGAAGGGGAGGAACCACGGAGAGGGGGTGTGTTGAAATTTAAATAGGGGGGTTGCAAATGTGGGCATTAGAGTTCACTAAGGTCGCTTAAAGTGTGTGAAAAATTTGAAAATTTTGGAGGGAAAAGAAGAGTGAATGCTAAAGAGAAACAGAGAATAGATAGATAGATAGATAGATAGATAGATAGATAGATAGATAGATAGATAGATAGATAGATAGATAGATAGATAGATAGATAGATAGATAGATAGATAGATAGATAGATAGATAGATAGATAGATAGATAGATAGATAGATAGATAGATAGATAGATAGATAGATAGATAGATAGATAAATAGATAGATAGATAGATAGATAGATAGATAGATAGATAGATAGATAGATAGATAGATAGATAGATAGATAGATAGATAGATAGATAGATAGATAGATAGATAGATAGATAGATAGATAGATAGATAGATAGATAGATAGATAGATAGATAGATAGATAGATAGATAGATAGATAGATAGATAGATAGATAGATAGATAGATAGATAGATAGATAGATAGATAGATAGATAGATAGATAGATAGATAGATAGATAGATAGATAGATAGATAGATAGATAGATAGATAGATAGATAGATAGATAGATAGATAGATAGATAGATAGATAGATAGATAGATAGATAGATAGATAGATAGATAGATAGATAGATAGATAGATAGATAGATAGATAGATAGATAGATAGATAGATAGATGGATGGATAGATAGATAGATAGATAGATAGATAGATAGATAGATAGATAGATAGATAGATAGATAGATAGATAAATAGTTTGAGAACCTATTCCCCGAACTCACTTCCTCTCTAATTTTTCATTTTATTCATTTCAATGACTTGACTTCTTCATTTCGTCTGCTGATTCCGACAGGAAAATAAAATAAAACAAATCCGCTTCGATATCGAACGCCTCCTGCTGCTTTCTCCGGTGTCTAATAGTTGTCTTTGCCCGCTTTGGTTGTTGTTTTTGTTGTCAATACGAAAGCACTGGGGACTGCAACCGAGATTGCTTTCTGACTTTGCGCTCCTGCTGCCGATAAGGTTTGGTTTCCTCTCCCGGACAGACGCAATGCCAAACTTAAAACTTAAAGACCTGCGAGGCGACGCAGCGCGTTGCAGACGCCACACAGTCAGACCGTGGCACAGACAGCCCATTCTTCTTCTGACATTACTTGCAACCCTTCCACGCGCTGCTTTACATCTCTAATCAGCGGCAGCGGCGGCGACATCCTTGTTGTTGCTATTTTTGCAATCAAATAAAAATCAATGGCTTGTAAAATTCACAGCAGACACCAGAAGTGTCACCGAAAAGTACCAACAACAGCTAAAGAGTTCGAAAGGCACGAAGGAGCGGACTGGAATTTTAACACTTGAAAGTGAACAAGTTTGGCGAGTTGGGGAATAAAAGTCTGGAAAATTTAAAAATCATCAAATTATGCTGAGACTTCATATTTTCTTTTTCTAGTTCCAACTCAATTCGCTTTATAAGCACAAACACACACACACAGAAAGAAAGCAAGTTGCTTTGATGTTGCAGCAAAATGTGGCAACTGGTGAAGGGAACGCATGTCAAAAACAGCTGACAGCCAGCAGTCAAACGTCAAATGGCAGCCAAATGTTGAGAGAATTTCTAGAAAAAAAGCAGTTTCGAATTTCCTTTAGAAAGAACAACTACCCCCTGAGAAATTGAAAACACAGCAAAAAAAAAAAACAACACGGAAAATTGACGGTTATTGTGACTTGACAGTCACTGCGATTGCCGCATTGCCACTTCCGGTAGCGCGCCGCGTCTTACGCGAACCCATAATTACGCCAACAATTGTTGCATTGTTGTTGTGTCAGTGCGTTGTGCAGCCCCAATAGCAACAACAACAACTACAACAATAACAATAACATTATTTCGCTTACTCGGCCCAATTTATTTGCGGCCTTAAGCACCGCACAACCGCAACAAAGTCGACCCACCCTCGTGCCGCCGAAGATGGAACTATTTCCACATTTTCCCCGTCCCCCCAAACGGGTTTCCCCGATTCCTTTTTCGAATCGAAGTATTTTTTTTTTGTTGCCTTGTGGGAAACAGTGCCACAAGTTGCAGTTAACCGCGAAAATTATTGCCTTGCGTGGCATTTATGAGAAAGGGTTGCACAAGTCCTTTGCCATGTGGCCGGGAATGGGTTAAATGCCTCTCGGCCGCGTGCCACTCACATCCTCTAATCGTTGCCACAGTAGCCACGTTCGATTCTGGCACATCCACCCACCCACCCATCCGGCGATAGACCACGTTCGCCCTTAAGGGTGTTAATCGTCGGTCGGTCGAAGTTGTGTAAGCGCCTTTTAAGGCCGACTCCACCCATTGCAATCTTGTTGCTTTCGAAAGGGTTTTACAAGATTTCGGTTTATTGTTGTTCTCACCTTGTTGTTGTTGTTTTTCAGCCATATATTTCCGTCTTTCACAGGCAATTGACTTTTCGGTATTGACATATTGCACTTAAGACAATTAAATCTCAAGGCGATTCGTGTTTCTCATACGGAAAAATTGGCGTCTGCGTTATTGCATTGCGATGACAGTTGGGCAGGCCAACAGTTTGTGGTTGGGGGAATAAGAAAACCAATTGATTGCGATACCGATAGGGCATTGATAGGGTCGCTTAGATAGAATTTAGGGTATTGAAGGGAGCCTAAGCAAGAGAAACGGTATGAGAATTAGAGGGAAACCGCCAGAAACAGAGAAGGATAAAAGGGAGAAAGATTGTAACAGCGAGGAAGGCATAGACAGGAAAAAGGAGAGGAAGAAGAGCACAAAAAGAGCAGAAGAGACAGGGAGAGAAAGACGTGCTAAAAGAGTATGGAGAGGGATATAGACCGGGAGATGCAGAGAGAGAGGAATAGGCAAGGAAAGGACAAGAAGAAGAGGATAGAAAGAGAGAGGTAGATGGTCTAAAAGAGTAGGGAGAGGATTATAGACCGAAGGACGGAAAGGTTTAACTAGTTTACTGGTATGAAGGAAGAAGAGGATAGAAAGAGAGAAAGAGATATAGAGAGGAAGACGGGGTAAAAGAGTAGGAAGAGGAAAATAAACCGGAGGATGGAAAGCTTTAACTAGTGTACTGGTATGAATATGTATAAAAAGAATCGGGGAATGAACGGGAGATGAATAAGGAATAGAAGTAGGAGTCAAATAGAGTAGAGTTGGGGCGAGTCGAGTCGAGTTGGGTCGGGTCGAGTCGAGTCGTATCGAACCGGGTCGGGTCGAGTCGAGTCGCGTCGACTTGGGTCGGGTCGGGTCGAGTCGCATCAAACCGGGTCGGGTCGAGTCGAGTCGGGTCGAGTCGCATCGAACCGGGTCGGGTCGAGTCGAGTCGCGTCGAGTTGGGTCGGGTCGGGTCGAGTCGAGTCGAGTCGAGTCAAGTCGGGACAAGTCGAGCCGGGTCGCGTCGAGTCGGGTCGAGTCGAGTAGAAGTAGAGTAGGAGTAGAGTAGAGAAGTAGGATATCCCACTTATTCACAGCCCCATGACTTATTGGCGTAATTATTCTGTTCTTAGTCAAAAGAAAAGCATTTATACGTTACGTTCTACCATGAGGACAAATAATTTTCTGAGTTACTAATTTACTATCAAGGAATCCTTATCTTGGAGTTGACCTTATACAATGCAATAGGAAAGAAGACAGAGAGGAAGAGAAGCGAAAACAAGACAGAGGGAAAGAAGAAGTGTGAGTGGAATCGAAGTGTAGGAGGAATGATGAGCGAGTGGAATAGGGACAGGAATACGGGATTGAAATGAAGAAACAATGGAAATAAAAGGAGAACTTAAGAAGAGAGCTGAGAAGAAGGAGGAAGAGATGGAGATCGAGATGGAGATCGGGGAGGTATAGGAATAAGAAAAGAATTAGAAATAGAAGTAGGTTCAAGGTAGGTTCGACTAGAAATAGGAGAAGAGAAACATATCTAAATATGGGGAGGTCCTCCCCTCTGGAACTGGACGCGACGAATAAGAAGAGTTAGATGTAAAAAAAAGTAAGAATCAATGGGGCTAATCAAAAGGCAGGTAATAAGAATAGAAAGAAGTGATGTCTGGCCAATGGGCCTCACACAGACCTCTTTTGGGTCCTTAGCGATGCCAGATCGATATCCATTTAGAGGTTGTAGTAGTGGCCGGTTGAAATATGAATGTTTTTATCGAAACTTGAGCCGAGGTACCCTCATATGATCTTAGCATGGCTTGCAGGAAGAGATCGCATTGGCAGAACGCCAGATTAATCAGAAAGAAAGATAGAAAAAAATAGCAATCAAGAAATGTGGAAAGATAAAATTAAAATATAAAGGTGGAAAGGGGAAACAAAGAAAGGAAACATTTTGCTGTAAGTGTAACGTATGGATGAGAGAATGGGAAACAAAGAAGGAAGTGCAATGCAAAGATGGAAGAATCGACTGGGAATGGGAAGACTGCATCATCATAACTTTGCGTGCGTGTCTTAGAATTATCCAAAAAGGATCTTCATATGAATCTATATACAACATGTAATTCTGTAATATTTTTGATTGGCATCTTCCAGTTCACCGAGTTAGGATGCTAAGAATTCTCAGAGTTGTGGCTTTTCCATGTTCCCTATTCTGTGCTCTACTCAGCCGTCTGTGGCTGATAACTGCGCAGCTGTCTGACTGATTGGTTTCGGATTACATTATGTTCGTTCTCCCTTGCGTAACTACGTTTATTTTCAAGTATTTCTTCTCTATTTTTTTCCATTTTTTGTCGAGGACTTAGAACTCAATCATCTGTTGGCAGCGCATTGAACGGCATTCAGGCAACTCTAACTGGCTGTGTGGCGTTCTTTTGCCATTTATGGGTTGTTGCATCTTTTCTTTTCTTTTATTTTCTTTCCATTTCATTTCATTTTATTTATTTATATATTTATGTTTTTGCTCTTCTAAGGCGCCATGCTGCAATGTTTTTGTTGCGTCTCCGGTCATTGGGAAAAACTAAGCAGGAACACAGTCAGTGGTCGCCGCTTTCAGGTGCACGCCGAGACGATCTGTCGGTGGCAAGAACAGCAAATGAGCAGCGTAAATGAATTGCTGCGCGTCGCGACAATGACAACGCAACACCGGCGGCAACAATAACAACAACAACAAAAACAGCAATGTGCTTGCATCCAATTGATGCAATGGAGCTGAGAGCGCGAAAAGTGTTGTTTTTGTAAGCAGCAGGAAGCGTTTTAATATTTTATGAGATTGAGTGGATTTTTTTTTTTTAGTTTGTTGCCAGTGAAAACTTCATTTCACGCTAAAATAACTACAAGACAGACGGCTGACTTCGGGTGAGGGAAGAAGCATTAAAGACAGGAAAATGAATGGAAATGAGAAAATGTAAGGAATTGTGGGCGTAAAATGTACAGGAAGCAACACTGTTTTTGTATTATTGAGGTAATACTGTGTTAAGTAAAAAATCAGTGATTCTACTAAACCAGTGAACAGATCATCACTGAACTAAACCAAACATAGAAGCGACAGAAGACAGAGAAACGCAGCAGAGAAAAGATAGAATTGTGTGAACATGGAACATTGTCTGGAAAGTGAAAAAGAAACCCATCCAATGCCTCTTTTTCTAACAATTTCAAGTTTAAAGTTTTTTTCAGTTTATCGACGGTCAGAAAAGGCTAAACAACAACAACAACAACAACAGAAGCACACAAATAAAAACGAAAGCGTTGCAGCGAGCAATGAACGCGCAAAGTGGGCGAGTTGGTTGCTTCAGAACTGGTTGTTGTTATTGTTGTTGGTTTTATTAGTTGCTCTGTCACTTCTCACTGTAGAGTTTTCTTAATTCATTTTAGCTTTTGTAGTTTGTTTCCATTTTCAAATCCATAAATTTTTGCAAATTCTTTCTGTAACCTGATTTTGTTTTTTTGTTTTTTGTTCCAATTTTGGTTCTCGTACGGTTTTTGCTTTAATTGTATTCCACTTTTCTGCTCTGCTTGTTTTTGTTATTGTTTTCAATTGTGCCTTTATCAGAGTAAAGTTGCCATGGAAAATTTTTCTTGACTAACGTTTTCACATGAACACTTTTCTGGTTACAGCTGAGCCCGTCTTTGGTGCTTCAAATAAGAAAAGAATTTATTAATTTTTTTGCCTAAACGATCGCACAGACAGCCAAGTTTCCTGGTGGAAACTGGGTCTGTCTTTCAGTCCTTCTGCCGTCTCGCTTCTCGTCGACAAAACGCGAGCCGCCGCTCCTTTGCTCCAAACTGGTTTGCATTTGTTTTGTTTTTGTTTTTGTTTTGCTTAATGCTGACGCACTCAATTGCCTAACCTGCAGGCATAATTCCTGGAAAGGACTCCAGAGAATTTCATCTCATTTCATTTCTTTCGGTTTTATTCTTCTTCCTTTTTTTCGTCTCACTTGAATGCTGCCTTTTGTATTTTTATTTCTATTTATTTGTCTGTTTTTCTTTTAGTTTTTTGCTCCTCGCTGTTTTGGTTTTTTTATGTTTTATTATTATTACAGTTTTGTTGTTGTTGTGGTATGTGTTTTTTTTTCTTCGTTTGAATTGACTTTGTCTGCTGTTATGCCATCGTCCGGCATGTTTCTGTTCTGGCTTTCATGTCTTTTGTACGTTTTATATGGTTTTTTATTTGGGGTCTGCAGTGTGGCATATTTTCGCTTGCAGTTCCCCCACCAAGCATCGCTTGCTAGTGTTGTTGTATTGTTGTTGTTTTTGTTGTTGTGTACCTGCATAAGAATGTTGTTGAACTTTGAGCAGACCAATGAGACATTAGCTGGAAATTGTTCGAGTATGTGCGGGTTTTTATATGAAATCCATTACTTTTCAATAGATGCCTTTAGTAATCTGTATATAGCGTAATATAGGAGCGATCGAATTAAGCGAGATGCCGTTAGAAAGATAATTTTTTGTACTAAAAACACTTCTCAGACAGTTTTGTGATTGCTTGACTCAGTTTTGTTTAAAATTCATTCAAAATTCACATAACTTCGTTATTCTTCCAATAGATGGCTTTAGTAATCCGTATCTCACGTGGTATAAAAGCAATCGGGTAACGTTGGATGGCTTTAGAAAGATAAGATTTCATACTAAAAACACTTCTCAGACAGTTTTTTGATTGCTTGACTCAGTTTTGTTTGAGGACGCGTCAAACATGGACACTAGTAAAGAGGCAATGTGCCACATTTTGCAAGGAAGACTCACCTGTACAACTTCTTTTTCGATAATCTAGATGATCTAACCGATAGGACTGACTATTCACTCATTCAGTCTACTAGACTTCATGAGGAGCTCCAACTGATTCAATCAATGAGCGAACTTGAGCTCGATTGCTTGTGGTATCATAAGGGACCTTCCTGGTCTAACCTTTCCCACCTATCCACTACTCCTTATAAATTACTTTCAATATTTCATATTTGCCATCTTTTTTTATAGTTTAGTTTCACTAAAATGATTCCTACTCCAATAAATGTGTCTATGCGTTTGTTATGAATTCTTAATAAACGAGCAAATAACCGGACAAAGATGGCATTAAATATGCAAAAAGGAACCAACACAGAAAGTACTCGTTTATTGCGCGAAAGAACACAAAGTAAACTCAATGCGCCTTAAAGACGAGCAAAACAAAAAGGAAAAAGTAAAAGCAAAGGTCCGGTCTGTACATTTGCTCGAATGAAAATCAATTAAAAATCTACAAAATTTTGAGATACCGCGCACGAAAGCAGCAGACGCGGGGAAGCCGAAAGGATTAAGTGACTAAATTAACGAAAGGCAGCGGTGCATCTAAACGCCGAGTCGCCGCCCGAATTGAGATGCCAGGATGTGCGGCCAATGTGAACTGTGGCCGAATTCGAGTGATGCCGAGACAAGAAGCGGAAAAAATAATTTAAGCTGAGTTATGCAAAAAGTCGCCAAGGAAGACGCGGCGTCAAAGTGCTGGAGCAACAAACGCATTACCAGCTGCCAGCCGAAGGATGCGGCGGTGGTGGCTGTCTGTGTGTCTGTTTGCCGTGTTTGCAGCGCACACAAAAAATTGCAAATACGGCGAGAATAAAATGAAAACTTTTTAAACTTTTTTACAGACTTTTGAAGGGTTTTAGGCGAAAATTTGCATTATATCGAAAAGGTAGCGAGCGACGAAGAGCGAAAAAGGGAGAAAGGCGCAAAACAACGGAAATAACCTCACTTTCGTTTGACTTTGACAGCAGCAGCGGGGCGACAAGGAGCTGCGGGACGACGTGTGGTGGGCATTCGGCGAGCGCGCACATAATTAAAAGTCAAGTGAAAAATCGCATTTGCACGCAACAACAGGCGCAATAACACAACAACAATGCTATGAAAAGAGTGGGTTGCACAAGAGAAAACAAATTACTTGGCGAGCGAGGCAGGGGAAGTGGAAGATGGGGAGGGGGACAGACTGTCAGTGAGACGTGCAGGCAGCAAAGTTTCAAGACACTTAAGAAATCTGCCAACAGCCACTTGGCAGCAGTGACAAAGTGCGGCTGTGCGCCAGCGGAATTGAAGCAATTTGCTGTGTTTTGGGGCGTGTTGGCCCATGACACGCCCCCTGCCTTCTTGGCGCTGCGCATTCACTTTTGCTGTTTGTGGAAATTAGAAAATTAAATATGCCAACGTCTGCGTTTCAATAATCGCTGGGTGCAAACTTTTGCAACGACGACGCTGTGTATGGCAAACGAGCTGGAACGACTGAGGCTTTTGCATATTTTTTGGAGTTTAAGGAGAGAAGTTGGTATGTTTTCTAATTTTGTTGCGTCTATTCATATTTAATTTTTCATATTTTTTGATTTTAGATTTTATATTTTAACTGGAGCTGCTGGGGCTTAGCGGTGTTTGGCGTTTAACAAGAGCAGCATTATGCTCAGAACACATGGACGACAGCAGCGACACGACCGCTTCGGTCAAAACATGTCGCTGTCGCTGTTGCTATCGTCCTCAATGTGTTGTGCGTTGTTTGTCTCCAATGAAGGAAAATGTTTTAATGGAATGAAAACTGCATTTCTTCCTCCATCACATTGGATCTTTTTCCATGCTTTTTCTGCCACTTTCATTGTAATCAAGTTGTCGACTTTAGGCAACAGTTAGAGCTGACGTCATCTTGAAGTTGTGTGGCTGTCTTGCCGGCGTCGTCGATGTGTTCAGGGCATTAGGATTTGAACGAACACTGAGAGACTCTGCTTTCCTTTTGATTGTCTCTAATGAAGGACATTGTTTTAATGGAATAAAAACTTCATTCCTTCCTCCATCACATTGCATCTTTTTTCTAAGCTGTTTCTGCTGCTTTCATTGTAATCAAATAGTTGACTACACGGCAGCGGTTGGATGTTTTCGGGCCCTTAGGACCGCAAAGATCAACACTACGAGGCCCAGCTTTCCTTCTGATTGTCTCCAATTAAAATGTTTCAATAGCAACGAATAAAAACTTCCTTCATTCCTTCCTCCGTCCCATTGCATCTATTTTCCATGCTTTTTCGGTCAATTTCATTATAATCAAATAGTTTACTACACGGCGACGATTAAAGTTGATATCTTGGAGCCATCTTCAAGCTGTGTGTCCTTGTTTCTGCCGTCTTCAATGTGTTCGGGCCCCTGGGACTGCAAATATCAACACTGCAAGGCTCTGCTGCTGCCATTCCTCTTGTCCCCAAGGACAAAAGTGTTTCAATAGCAACGAATAAAAACTTCCTTCATTCCATCCCCGTCCCATTGCATTTTTTTCGTGTTGTTTCTGCCAATTTCATTGTAATCAAATAGTTGACTACACGGCGACGTTTGAAGCCAACGACATGTTGAAGTTGTGTGTCTCTGTTGCTGCTGTCGTCCAAGTGTTCGGGTCCATAGGGCTGCAAGAATCAACACTACAAGGCTCTGCTGCTTCCATTCTGCTTGTCCTCAATGGGAAAAAGTGCCTCAATAGCAACGAATAAAACTTCCTTTCTTCCCTCCTTTCATTACACCCATTTTCCATCAAATCTAAAGACATTTTCTCTATTTCAAAGAAATCTTGCTGGCCACATTTGGCTGATTCACCTGCAAATCTGCTCGCCGTCAATCATTAATCACGCTCAACGCTGCGTCAACCGCACACTTCCTCAAGTCAATTCGACAATTATTTCAGTACTCATAACGTGGCCAGAGAGCAAAGAAAGTGTTGGCAACCGACTCGAATATATAAATTGCAATAATTATTGTGTGAAACAATGGCAACAGTGTCGAATGGTTGCCGCAGTGCGATGTCTGCGGCTGCTCGCCGCAAGCATTTCTGCTGTCAACTCGAGCACAATTCACTTCCAATGCCGCTTCCACTTTGAGCGCCAACGCCGAATGGATCATAAATCATCCGAGTCGGGCCGGCCCCCGCAGCTGCGCGAATCGTTTATTGGCGTTTACTCGGAATTGGCGCTAACAACAATAATAAAAGCTATAATGGCAACAACAAAAATAACTTGCAAACAAACACCAACAACAACAACGCTGTCAAGTGAGTTGATTGTTTATATGGCGCAATTAATTTGCATAATTCGGGCCGGCGAACGCGTCGCAATTAAATTGCGAAGCTAATAAAACTGGGCGGCAGCACTGCAAGTTTTGTGATAAATTAATGCTTTTGTCAACGAAAACTAACGTTGAAAACCCAGTAAAAAGTTGACTTGAAGTCATTAAAGTCAAGGCACGAAAAATGAATTGTTTGCCGTTCGTTCTAACCTCACTTTGGTCATTGCAAGCAAAGAGATTTTCGAGCAAAATAAACAAAGCGGTGAAATTAAAATCGCACACGAATAAAATGTGAAGTGAAGCAAAATGTTGGAGGGTGAAAAGAAGCTGAAAACGGCACACGACTTTTTCTGCTACAGCGAATATGTAAACAAAACAAAAATTGCCAAAACAACAAACGAAACGCCATACGACGCAATAAAGACAATAATAATAATAATAACAGCCAACAAGTACAACGACACAAAATAAACAAATGTTCAAAAATCATTTCGATTAAAATGAAAAAAATCAACAATGACCACGAGGCCAAGTCAAACATTGACTGACTGACTGCTGGCTGTTTGAAATGTCCAGCGTGTACACGTAACAGGGGGAACTCACACACACACACACATGCACACAGTCACACATGGTCACATGTGTCTGTCTGCCGAAAGCAGACAAATGAAAAAGAAGACATTTGAAAATGTCAATGAAACCATAAAAGTGTCTAGCGAGCGCATTGAACAGACGCTCGAACCGAATTCTCGCTGCACAGCGAATGTTTCGTGTACACGTTTTATGCGATTTACAAGTCTCATGCCACGATAAGTGCGGCCATTTAACAACTATTGGCAACAACAACAACACTGGCAAAAATAAACAACGCTGACCGGCAGCGGTGGCGACCTGAAGTGCTCGAAACTGATAAGAACAGCTTCCAGCGAGTGTTGGCAATGGCCAATTGAAACGATCCTAAGGTCCTTGTAGGAAATACAACAACAACAAAAAATACAATGACTATTTACACACGCTGACAATATTTGCTATCATGAATTTCATGTCTTTATTTTTGCCATTTCTTGTCGTTGTCGTTGGCGAAAAAAGTTTTCGCATAAAAAGTGAAATGCATTAGAAAAGTGATGGCCAAAACTCGCGACCCCGACGCATGTGTACGAATTTAAAAGAGTAGATATGCCGACACCTCTGCCTCACGCGAGCAGCAGAATGGCCATCACTGCATTAGAAGCATTAAACGAATTTAGACAATAAGAAGCGTTCAGACATTTGACATAGTCTCTGAAGCAGAAAGGAAGATTAAGGTCGACAGGAAATGAAAGCTAAGGAAAACGGAAACGAATCTTTTAAGCTGCAACCGAAGGGGAGAATCTTTCCCAATAGGTCTGGTGGTAAAATAGGGCAAAACGAAGTACATGCTTTCTACAGGCAGGGACTCGCAGGAGGGTCTCACACCGAGGTCGATAGGTATACTTTTGAAATTGTCAAGGAATTCGTCTACCTTAGCTCCGCCACAAACAGCAGCAATGATGTCGGCCTGGAGAAAAAAAGTACTGCGGTCTCGGTAGAGAATTGAGTAGCAGAGACCTCGCTCGACGGACACAGCTTACACTCTACAGGACGCTTATTCTGCCCGGACGCCTTTATGACATCGAAGCATGGACACTGTCGCGTAACGACAAATGACCCTTTGAGTCTTCGAGAGGAAGTTGCTTTGTAGCCATATCTCCTTTGTGGACTATGAAGTTCTGGCGAAACAGTTCTGCAATAAGTAGTTGTAGGTCGACAGCGAAGAGGGAGGGCGTGTCTCCGGTGGAAGGACCAAGTTGAGGAGGCCTTATCATCTCTTGGTGTGAACAACTGGAGAAGGCGCAATGGGTTATGTGCGCTCAAGTACTCAACTTGCTCAATCTGCCGGTGCCATTTTATGGCGTCGAAGCAAGTATACTGGCGCGATACGACATAAGGCCACTTGGGGTATTCGAACCATGGTCAGATTAGGGAAGACAGTCAGCTTCTCGGCAACTACACTCAGAGGCCACAAAAGACACATTGTGATGCTCAAAGAGAGCGTCATTCTGTGTTCGGTGTTGGCTGAAATCAACCTGAACGTCGAACGAATCTGACAATGTCCTTTAATGGAGTGGTACAAACCATGCCCAAGTCGCCCAGCATTCTGCCCCTAGACTTTCGAAGGAAGGTGTTACAAAATCATTGGCCTTGTTCCTACTGGCCATGAATATCGCATACGAACGAACAACGAGCTTGTATGAGCTGTTTAAAGATCAAGATTCAGCGGCTACGCTGGCTTGGCCATGACTACCGTATGGACGATGAAGCTCCGGCGAAAATGGTGCTCGATGCAGTAGTTGGAGGTCGACAGCGAAGGGGGGACCATGTCTCCAGTGGAAGGATCAAGTAAAGGACGTCCTATCATCTCTTGGTGCCAAATAAGAGGCGCCTGCAGAGAACTTTTACCACAGACCATAACTCGGTGACGGGTTGTTAAACAAGTTTACTACTAATATGATATATTGGTGCGCAACTAAGTTCTCGCTGTTTTCTTTGATGAAACTCGGCTTTTTTTTGAAAAAATTGTTACAAATGAATCATTCATCGCTAGCCACAATTTTTTCCCATCTTTCTAGCAAGGCTCGAATATTTTGAAGGTAAAAGTGTTCGTCTTTTGAGGCTATCCACGAATCAAGAATCACATTTTTGTGATGTCTTCATATGAACGGAACTGCTGGTCAGTCAGACTATGTGCCATAGAACGGAACTAGTAATAATCAGACGGCGCAATATCTGGGAAATATGGCGGGTGAGGTAGAAATCAAATCGGATGATTGTTTCCAAGTAGGTTTTAATGGGTTTGGCAACGTGAGGTCGAGCGTTATCATGCAGTAGAATCACTTTTTCGTGCCTCTGCTCGTATTGTGGCTGTTTTTCGCGTTTTCAATTGAGTTGGATGCCGTTCCTCAGTGATGGTTTCGTTCGGTTTCAACAGCATACACAGCATAGTCTTCTCAGCGTGAGTATTCGGCCGAGCCGATGATGTAGAAGCGTGACTGGGCAGTCCCCAAGATTTTTATCTTTTATCCTTTCACGATGCGATGAAGAAACCCCTTCCTTTTTTGCCGAGGAGCAGTTCTTCACAGTCGAAAAGCGACGCTCAGCGTCTCTTGGCTTCAAATCAGAAGGAACCCAAGTGTCTTGCTTTTGAATCATGTCCAACGCATCCAATCGCTTGGAAATAGTTTGGCAGATGACTCCTAAAGCTGAAGCAAGCTCTTCTTGCGTTTGACACGAATCCTCATCGAGCAATGCCTCATCCCGCCTTCAGTGTCTTCGACAATTTTTGGCTTTCCTTCAAGCGGAAGGTCTTTAACAACGAAATCACCGTCTTTGAAGCGACGGAACCAATCACGGCAAAATTGGCTCAGAGCATCATCTTCGCAAACTTTTTGGAGCTCTCGATGCGCTTAAGCCGCCGTTTCCTTCGAATGAATTTTTTTATTCGAATGAATTTTTGGGCACAAAATCAGACATTTTCGCATAACCAAAAGTATGAAAATACAAAAAATCACTAATGTGTTAAAGCGCTTTGTTTACTAAATGTCTCAGCCTGGTTGATGACGCTTTGGATATTAAAATCGTTAAAATCGATCAGCTGTTACTGCTGGAATACAAAATTTCAAATATAAAACAAAAATTAATATTTCCATAAATAGCAAAAATATAAAAACAATTTCAAACTTAAAATCACACATCAGTGCATCTAAGCTTTGCAAGCAACATGCCTCATCACTTAAGCAACTCAAGGCATAAGCTGTCAGTTTATTTGTCTAACAAATGTGTAAGTTATAATCTCAATGTCTGCCACATCTTTCGCGCACAAAACATTGAATGTCAACAAAACAGGGATAAAAGTGACAAATTCAAGCAGGAAGAGCTCCATTTTCCAGCAGAAGGAATTTAAAAATATTTGCCGTAATTCATGCAACACTGCACAGACACACACATACAGACAGACACACACACACATAAAGACTCACATAAGTGCGCCAGCGGCCGTTGTTAGCGGAAGCGTGCGCATCGTTACAGTTAAAGCGCCTAAAAGCGTGCTTTACGAACGCTTTATATGCATATTTAAGTGTGTGTGTGTGTGTGTGTGCCAAGAATATATGCAAAGCCAGAGCATAATTTTTTATTTGTATTTTTTGTCATCACCTCCTTTATTTCATACCATTTTTGCCATTTTCTCCCTGCCGCCGCAGTTGGAATATTTTCCCAACGCCTTCAACGACATGAAGCAGTCAGACACTCACACACACAGAGCTTTGCTGACTTGCTTTCACGCCCCACTTGCCTCACTCGACGTAATGTGTTCGTGTCAGTCGACGCGTCCTTTGACGCGTCTCTGTGCGCTCATTGCCTTCTTTCTGTGCAAACTTTTTATTTTTATTTATTGTATTTTTATCCTTTCGCTGACTGTTGGCTGTATTGATGCTCTTGGGTTGTGCTTGTTTTTATTGTTGTTGTTGTTATTATTAGTATGCCATGTGCTGACGATTTGTGTGGCTGCTGTCTACAGTCGTCTGTCGTCGTTGTCATTCTTATGAAGTGGCCCTGTCAATTCAATGCTTGATCTCTTTTCCATAAACTTGTCAAACTTTCGCGCTTTCATTCATTGCACCTTCTCACTCGAACTCGCTGCTACCTGTTGTTGTGCATTTCACAGCGTTTTTCAAAGCGTTTTTACAGTTGAATCACACTTCGCTTTAGTTGATGTTTTGTTGTAATTATTGCTATATTTTTTGTTATTAAATTCGAATTTTTGTTGTAGTTATTGCTGCGTATTGTTAGGCCCATCAAAGTCCACACCTCTCCTGGGCATCGTCAAAATTGTTCTTGTTGTCTGCGTGCTTCGTTCACGGCAACACCCACCGCATGCTGCGACATAACAACAACAACAACAACAATCATAATCATCATTGCTATCGTCATTATTGTTGAATTTTTATGCCCCTTTGCCTGCTCAGGTTTCCCCCTTTCATCAAATTTTGTTTTTTCCTTCTTGCAACACTTTTCAACCGAGAAAATTGCTTGCCTGGGCCCTCAGTGCCCATTTTTTATGCTTTTGCCATCTTTGCGCTTATCTGCTGCTGCTTCATCTTCTTCTTCTTCTTCTTCTTCTTCTTCTTCTTTGTGCGCTTCTATTGCAGGCTTCAATTTTTATGTTAACTCAAGTGGTTGCGCTCGAAAAAGGGGCGAACAGCAACACGAAAAAAATAATGCAAAAAAAAGGGTTAGCATTGAGCGGCAGTCGTGGAGGGAGGGGCGCATGACACGCAGAGTGAAATATCAAACAGCATCGCTCAACTGACATCACATTAAGTAAAATGAAATTTGCAGCTTAAAGGAAATTTAATATTTTCGCCCAAAGTGTTGCCATATCGAAGCGAAAGTGTGGGAGGAGCAAAAGTGAGGTTATGTGCTTAGCACCTTAAAGCAATCAGAATGTTGTTTTCATTCGACTGTCAACACTGGCAGTTGTGTCGTTTGTGTCAATTTGCCATCATTAACCAATGAGTTGCTGTCACTGCACATTTGACTCGATTTGACGCCGCAACACACGTCGCCGCCAAGTGTCAACGGCCCCGCGAGTTGGCTGTGCGCGGCGCCTGTCCGCCAGCGACAATTGCCGCGAACTGCAAGTTGACAGGCAGACGCGCTGTCAGACGACACATTTGAATGTCAGAATTTACAAAAGTTTTCACTTAAGGCAAATGCGCAGATTTCATGCGACAAGCGACAGACGAAGCAGCAGCAAAATGTTTTGTTTTTGTTAAAAATTATTTGCAGCTTTCTTAAAGCCAAAGAAACAAGCAACTTTAGGCTTCTTATTGTTGTTGGGTTTGATGTTGATGTTGCAGTTAAAGCTGCTTATTTTGTAATGATTGTTGTTGTTGTTGTTGAGCTTGCGGGCGTGTTCATTCAACCGCAATAAATTGCAGCCGCCGACTGGCCAAAACGCAAAGCGACAACAACTGCGACAGCAACGCATTGTCAGGACGTGAGCTGGCGGCACGGAAGGACGGACGGACAGCAGAACAGACTCGCAGTTAGCAGTCAGTAGCAGTGTTGCCAGATTAGTCAATTTTCCATTAGATTTGGGAGAATCTTGGCGACTTAGGATGATTTTAGAGATAGAATTGCTAAGAAGACAATTTGAGAGATTTAGGAGATTTCTTAGATTTAAAAGAATTTTGGCCTCTTTAGATGAATTTAGAGAAACAATTGCTTAGAAAAATATTTAAACGATTTTTTAGATTTGGACGAATCTTGACCTCTTAAGAGGAATTTAAAGAAAGAAATATTTAGAAGAAAATTTAAGAGATTTTCTCCTGGATTTGGGAGAATCTTGGAATTTAGAGAAAAAGAAAGAATCGTTTAGAAGAATATTTAAGAAATTTTTTTAGATTTGGGAAAATCTCGGCTTCTTAAAGAGAAATTCAGAAAAAGAAGAAGAAAAGAAGAAAATTTAATAGATTTAAGAATTTTTTTAGATTTGGGAGAATTTTAGCCTTTTATGGTGAATTTAGAAAAAAAATTGTTTAGAAGAAAATTTAAGAGATTTTCTCCTGGATTTGGGAGAATCTTGGAATTTAGAGAAAGAATCGTTTAGAAGAATATTTAAGAAATTTTTTTAGATTTGGGAAAATCTTCGCTTCTTAAAGAGAAATTCAGAAAAAGAAGAAAATTTAATAGATTTAAGAATTTTTTTTCGATTTGGGAGAATCTTGGCCTCTTACGAAAATTTTAGAGAAAGAATTGTTTAATATAAATTAAATTGGCCTCTTAAGATGCTTTAGAGAAGGAATTGTTTAGAAGAAAATTTAAGGAATTTCTTAAGTTTGGGTGATCTTGGCCTCTTACGAGGAATTTAGGTAAAGAATTATTTAGAAGAAAATTTAAGAGATTTCTAGACTTAGGACAATCTCGGCTTCTTTAGATAAATTCAAAGAAAGAATTGTTTGGAAGATAATTTAAGAGATTTTTTCGATTTGGGACAACCTCGGCCTCTTCGGATGAATTTAAAGAAAAAATTGTTTAGAAGAACATTTAAAAGGTTTCTTAGATTTAGAAGAATCTTGACTTCTTAAGAGGAATTTGGAGAAAAAATTGTTTAGAAGGCAATTTAAAAGATTTGCTTCTGTATTTGGGAGAATCTCAGCTTGCTAGAAAGAATTTTAAAAACATAATTTGTTAGGGAGAGAATTAAGAAGATATCAAAGTTGAAGCTTGAAGTTAGGAAGTTCAAAAAAGGCAATTTTTATAGCGTTTCATTAGAAGGCTTTGAAAAAAGAAATTTCAGGTCATCACCATTAGTGAAATTTTTGTCTTTTGGTAATCTGTTAGTGCAAGGTCAAGTGACAGCTGGCAAAAGGGCCAAATCATAACATTGACAAAAGTCTTTTAAAACAAACTTATTTATTTGTAGAAATCGAAATTACCTTCTTTCCAGTCAAGTTTCTTGTGTAAAGTTTTTTCTATTCTATTTTATTTTATTTATTTATTTTTTTTTGTATTTATTATTTTATTTATTTTCTATTTTTTCTATTATTTCTAAAATTTTTAGACATTTTCTTTGAGAAAGGTAATATTTTAGTTTATAATGAAAATAGTTACTTAGAAAACAAGATTTTATAAAATCTTTTAATTTTTGTAGGAAATTTCAGTTATTTTTTATTTAGATTGGGAAAAAGTTCTTTTAGTTTGGTGGCAACACTGGTTAGCTGTCAGCAACGGCAAGCGGCTCCAACAACCAAATATGAAGGAGTGACAAAAATTGAAGGCGCGCCCAAGAGTTGGAGTCAATGTTGCAGGGGAGATGAGGAAGAAACGGAGGGCGAAGTTGTAGTCAGCGCTCACCGGAAATCAGCAATGACTGTCTTAGGTTGTTGTCGTTGCTTACAATGCAATGTTGTCATGTCAGTGTTATGCTTTGCTGTGCTTGTTGTTGTTGTTATTTTTATTGTAGTTGTTATGCTGTTGATTCTTGAACTTTTTTTCAGTTTATTTTACTTAATTTCAAACTGTTGTTGGGGTCTTGACGCGCCTTGTGCTATGGTAAAGTGTTGTCGTTTTTGTCATTGTGTTTGTTGTTGCTGCCATTATCAGCAGCCGCCTTTTCATGCATTCAGTTTTATGCGTGTGTTGTTATTCGTTTCGTTGTTGTTGTTGGAAGTGCTGTTTGCCATTATGACACACGACAACAACAACATCAACAACGACAGCAACACTGTGCGCATGCGTTCGCTTATCGCTGTTTTCATTTGCCATATTTTCGAGCAAAAGCGTCGCGGTTTTACAGCCAAAATGTGGCGCATGCAACAACTTGCAACACGCGCCGCGTCTGCGCTTCGACCATTTTCGGCACACGTCCGTCTGGCGCGCGTCGATTGCATGTTGATTGCGTTTTCTGCGTGCACTTTTTTTCGGCGCTCTGATGTCTCGTTGTTGTTGTTGCTGTAATTGAAATGTTGCATTTTCGCTACTGTCGGCTGCCGCTTTTATTTTTTTTGGGCTTTCCTTTGCGCGCAGTTTTCGCGGCACAGCCATTGTTGTTGTTGTTGTTATTATTGCATGTGCATTCGATCGGCCAGTTGGCCAGCTGTGCGTTCGACCATGTAAATAATTCATGTCAACAAGTTGTTGCTCTTGTTGTCGTCAGTGTCGCTGCGTTGCGTTGTGTTGCGCTGTCGTGTTCGCCTGCCGCCTGCACTCACATACGTGCAACATAATTTGTTGTTGCTGACAACTTCATTGCAAATGACACGCGACATTAATACAGCATTGACTCGGTTTCGATATATATGTGTGCGTGTGTGTGTGTGTGTGTGTGTTTATGTGCGAACGTGTGTCAGCTCGAGTGACACATTTGACTGACTGCCATCGGCGGCAACGACTGATAAGGTGCCCAACTACATTGCCTTTGTTTCGTTGCACTCGCTGTCAGTGTTGTCTTTTTTTAATAAAAAAATCCACAACAAAATGGATTGTTGTTGTTGTTATTGAATGTTATTGAACCGCGGCCGTTAATTGGTCAGTCAGTTGTCACTGATTTTATAGCACTTCATATATGATTTATTTGCAATAAAATCTAAACACTTAAACCTACTAAATACAACAACAAACATCACATTTACAAGCAAATGTTTTAAACGAAAAAATAAACAAACAAAAATCGTGTTGACCTCAAGTTCCCTTTTTTCCTTTTTTAAAGTCTATGCGTACAACAACAACAACAACATATCAAATATTTATGGAAATTATGAATTTGTAATTTTGTGTAGAACTTTCCATCGTTAACTTTCTCAGTGATTCTTTTTTTTATGATCCTCTTTCCCCTTTTACTCTGCAACTACCTTTTCCTGTTTGTTCGTTTGTGGTCATTTCGTTTTTACTGCCGTTTACCGTTAGCGTCATAAATTTGGTTTCGGTTCATGTGACCAGCTGCCGTCGTTTTCTTAGTCGTCTACGTGTTGACAATAAAAATCGAAAGACACCCAACCACGCCATGTGTACCGTCACTGCGACATCGTTCAGGGTAACACAAATGCAATTAGCGGATATCGCTAACCGATAACCGGTTGCACATTTATGAGCCAACCAAACCAAAAGATTGTGAATTGTGATCCCGCACAATGTGTCGTTTCTAAACAGCATCCAAGTTTCGCGAGTCAGAGTGTCGTTGTGTCGCATTGTGTCGACTTATGGCCCGAACACATTGGCGACAGTCTTGAAACGGTCACACAACTAAACAACTAAAAGATGGCGCCAACTGTTGCCGTGTAGTCGACTACTTGATTACAATGAAAGTGGCAGCAACAGCACCACAATTATGTTTTTGTGTATCTAATTAAAAATTGGTGGGTTGTAATTCTAAATTTTGACAAATGTGGTCAATGTTGGCTCCTGTCGCCAATTTGTTCGGTTCTTGGTTCTAGACTTGGCATAAGTTTCCCTTTGGGGAATGAATATGAGAGGAGTCGAGAAAGTGAATCCTTGAGGGTCCAATATCTCAAGCACTCAAGCTAGAGAGTCCATTGTGCTTAAGACTCGAGAGAAAAAGAGTGATAGAGGAGAGTGAGGTGGGGTTAAAGAAAGAGAGTACTAGGGAAGAGATATGGACTACAAGTCTTCCTGCACGAACCTCCTGGATTCTCAATGAATCTCAGGAGATCGCGCGGGGTAAGAGAATGGACCTCGTCTATCCTCATAACATCAGAACCCAAAATGCGCAAACTCGTTCTAGCGAAGGCGGAACATACACAGAGAAAGTGCTCTGTGCTCGATGATTCCCATTGTGGTCATATGTTGGCCCCATGGATTGTGTCCTGTGATTAGTCCGACCATCGGGCGAAGATATTTCCTTCTTAAATTCAGAAGGAATAGCTCTGCCTTTCTGCTCGAGCCTAACTCAAAACACTTGGCAGTCCTGCAGCTTCCCAAACTAGACCAACGCTCCCTATGTAAGCTGTTTACATAGGATTTGATCCAGTCCAAGGTGCTTGCTAGGCTGGTGCCGATTATTGGTTCTGATTCAAGGATAATGCTGATCCCTGCCATTTTTCCCTTTGGAGACTTGGCATCTTTTAATAATTTTCTTTAAAAAAACTCTCCTAATTCGCCGTTTGGAATCCGCATAAAACTATTGATTCCTTCAATAAAGTCGAACACACAACATAAATAGTTGGGGGGAGCAAAGCTTAAGTCTGAAATATCTCAAATTGTATATTAGACTTTGGAGATAGACTCCAGAAGAGAAAAGAGAGAAAATTTTTAGTATAAATTTGTGAATTTTTATTTAGCTTGAACCTACTAACCAACTTCAGGGAATTTTCGTCCAAATTTCAGTGGAACCAACCAACTCCAGAGGAGAAAAGAGAAACAATTTTTAGTAGAAATTTGTAAGTTTTTAATTAGTTTGAACCTTCTAACCTACTTTAGGGAATTTTTGTCCAAACTTCAATGGAACCAATCAATGGATTCAAACTTCCGGCAATGAAAAGTATGGAAGGCACATTTGTAGTGTCCAGCGCGGTTACTTGCAAATGTGGACAAAATATTTGTAATGTTTTTTCTATTTTACGGTTTACTGTGCCCTCCACTTGACTTCTAAAACCGGTTGGTTTTTCTATTTAAGGAATTTTTATCACTCGTTCGTCTGGTGTCAAATGAAGATAAGAATTAACTATTTGCACCACCTGTGAGTTTTTCAATGGTCATTGCTTGGTTGAGGAAAAATCAAGTAAAGTAGTGTTAAGAGGCTCGGAAAACCATGAAAGCTTTGACAACAATTAGATTGAAGTTTTGATCTCTTATCTTGTAAAACGACTTTGCAGTAGATTGACCCGACTCTATATTGAACTGCAAATATTCAAAATTTCACAAGAATTCAAGATCTTTGACTACCATAAGAAGTTTGCTAAAGTTTGGGTTGCTTATTCAGGGGTTTTCGAGACCCATTGATTAGTGATTCAATTACCAGCCAGCGAGTCATAAGTTGTGCTATCAAAAGTGTAGAATGCTGGCTTGGCAAAATTGTTTTTGAAATGATCGAACAAAACTGAGCATTCTGAGCTTCGCACAAATCTGGTCCATCCTTTAAGACGATTGGAACATTCTATCAACAAGAATCTAAAACTTTGATTATTGAAAAATGAAGGCTGAATTAAGATTCTACAACGTTTTCTACCAACTTTTTCTATCAGAAGACAATATTTCGATTTTTGTATCATTCTGTCAAATTGAATAGGGAAAAAGTTATAGATAGGGAATTAGAATTATTTTTTTTTAATTTATTTTAATTTTTTTTTATTTTTAATTCATTAATTTTAATTAATTTTCAGCTTTTAGCGACCAAGGTCCTGTAACTTGTTGTGCCATCTTCTGGTATCAAAAGAATAATAAAGCTGACAATATTTGCATTTTTCTAGAATTTTATCAAATTATCGGCAAGACCCATTTAATACTACTGGTAATTTTCAGATTTTAGAAACTAAGGTCCTACAACTTTTTCTACCTACTTTTGGTATCGGAAAAATGAAAAAGTCGACAATATTTTGATTTTTTTCATGATTCTATCAAATTGAATAAGGAAAACGTTATCGATTGGGAATTGGGATTAGGGATTAGGAATTTCTAATATTTCGGCAAGATTCATTTAATGCGGCTGGTAATTTTCAGCTTTTAGAGACCAATGTCCTAAAACTTTTTCTACCAAGTTTTGGTATCAGAAGAAAAAAATAGCTGACAATATTTTGATTTTTGTATCATTTTATCATTTTGTATTTATAGGGGAAAAGTTATCGATTAGAATAGGAATTAGGAATTTTTTTTAATATTCCGGATAGAGAA
This sequence comes from Melieria picta, assembly GCA_964056695.1. Taxonomy (NCBI): domain Eukaryota; kingdom Metazoa; phylum Arthropoda; class Insecta; order Diptera; family Ulidiidae; genus Melieria; species Melieria picta. The sequence continues at coordinate 121,756,281 of OZ057400.1, read as the reverse complement.
TAGAACAGAGACCAAGAACCTATAAATTGTTGTACCAACTTTTGGTACCATAAGAATAATAAAGCCGACAATGTTTTGATTTTTGAATGAATCTATCCAATTGAATAAGGACAAAGTTATCGATTAGGAATTAGGAATTTTTTTTAATACTCCGCCAAGATCCATTTGATGCAACTATAAATTTTCAGCTTCAGAGACAAGACTTCTTCCAATAGCCATTGATCGCTCTGGGCCCGAACCGCTTCAAATTTATTACAAGAGCACATCCATAAAATACTCGTAATTGGGGTTAAACTTGCAGGGGGGATTTGAGAGCTCAAGCCTACAAAAATTCCTAGCAACATTTGGGTTGGCCAATATGATTTCAAATGATATTGGACTCAAAAGTTGTGTATGGAACCCTGCCCTCCTCCCCCCTCAAAATGAAAACCCACATTTAAGCGTTACAAATCTTACCAACAAGAAAATTCCAATATCCTTTAGAACATTTGAAAGAATTGGCGCATTGTTGTTGAACTCACCTGAAAAAATAGAAAAGAAAATGGATATTAAATATCAGTTTTCAAAGAGACAAACTTTGAGTATAATTTCGAAATAAATTTAACTAAAAATCAATACTGATAAGTCGCTCAATAATTTCTTAAATTAATAAGTATGAGAGTCCTTAAAAGAAAATATGGAACTCGCACTTTTACATTGCTTTGACGCTAATTTTATTTAAACTTCAATGTCCAATTCAAAGCTTTTCATTATTTCTCAACAAATATGTTGTCATACAAACTGAACTCAACTCATCCCAAACTCAACTTAAACAAATTGTTTTCAACAATTTTCAACACATTCAATATCACAAAAAACACAAAGACAAATCGTTTGCTCATTAAAAACCGGAATAAAAAAAATTTTATAAATAAATTAAATTCTGCTCATCACTGCAGCTGCGCGCTCCCACTGTCGAGTGGCGGCAAGTAGGCACTTGAAATGCTTCCTACAGGCAAATTCAATTACTGCAGCCGCCAGAAAGTATTAGAGATGCTGCCCAGGGGACGCGGGGGAGGGAAGCTCGACGCGGCTCGAAGTGTAGTCGAAAGGGAAAATTTAATTGTACACAAGTTCATAATTAAAAATTTTGTAACTCCGGCTGTAATTTGTGCGCAAACATTTGCCCCGTCCCTGCCACCCCCCGTCGAACAGCATCAGCGTCCTGCTAATAGTTTGGCGCGAGACAAGGCGGCGCGTCATTTTGTCATTACGCTGTAAGCATTCGCAGCCGCTCACAGTCAGTGAGCAGCTTACAAGGAACAGCAACAACAATGGGAAAAGTGACAACAACAACACCAACAGCTTTAAGAGTTGCTCGCTCCCTGAACTCATATGAGCCATAATCACATGACAGGCGCAGCGAAATTAAATTAAGCGCTCAGCTGACACACACCGGAGGGCTGTAAGTTCTTAAGTTGTGTTCACAGGATGCAGCGACGGGAAAAGGGTGACAAAAGTTGCCAGATTTGTTCATCTAACTGATGCTGACTGCATTTGAATGGGAGAGTCAATCTGGCAATAAGATGAGAAAACTGTCAGAAATGACAAAGCTGTCAAAAATTCAAAGGTGTGGATTGAAAAGGTGAAAAAAATTAAAACAAAATTGTTTTTTAAAGCAAATTTCTTGTATTGCATTTTGTTTGTTCACCCAGAAATTAAACTCAGTTATATTGAAACTCATTCAATATAAAATTGCATCAATCTGGCAACACTCTGCCACAGCTAGTGGCTTATTTAGGGCGCTGAAATGTTGCGCAGGGGCAGAAAATCACGCGAACAGACGCCAAGTCAAACAGAAACCCTCACACACACACACACACAAGCAACCACACGAGGCTCATATCGATGGCGGAAGTAATGTCGCTCTTCATTTACCGTTATTATTATATTTGTAGTTTTATGTTTACAGCTATCCCGAGGGGTAACAACCACCGAAACCGGCGCAGCCAAGTCTCAAAGTGTTTTGGCGCTGTGGTGGGAGTAATGGTAAAAGTTTCACGCACACACACACAAACAAAAACAAAACAAAAAGTAAAACAACAACTATGAAGCCGCATGGAACAAAACCGAGAACGTAGTGGCACAAAGGGCGCCGATAAGTAGAAAGTAAAAATAGCAAGTTGGAAAGTAAAACGGCGCACAAGGTGGACCGCTTTCACGTCTAGACACACAAAACAAATACAACGCAAACGGCCAACAACCACGAACTACGAAATGGCATAGAGCAAGAACAGCAAAAGTTGAAAAAGTTCTGAAAGTAAAAATAGCAACGGAAAAGTGCCGCGCAGAGGCAGTCGGTTCGTTAGGCTGTCGGGCCGAATGCGGCGAAAGTGTCGCGGGGCAACGAAAACGAAATCTTTGCGCAATAAAGTTAACGCCTTTCGCGGCGCTCGCTGGCGGCATGTTGAAAGCGTTTGTGTGTCGGTGCCACGCCCACCATAGCGCGCCGTATGGACACACGCGGACATGGATGCCGGCGGCGAAAGCACCCAAGGAAACCTATCAACTTTTAGACAAACACAAACAACTTTTTAGTGTATTGAAAGTTAAATTGAAAGTGTGCAACGGAGTTGCCATATGCCAAAATTTGAAGTTTGAAATTATTATAAAAATTGTATTTTTGATATTCATTAGTTACAACAAAAATTAAGTAAATTTAAGAAATATTATTTAAAAACAAATTTTAAATTTTTCATTAAAATATAAAAAAATTATTTTAACAAATTTTTCATTCAACATTAATTAATTTTTAATGATTCTAACTTTTAGTTCTTGTTTTTTTTTAGTAAAATTAAAAATACTTAAAATAAAAACAAAACAAAATACAATAAACAATGTAAAAATTGTTTCATAAAAAAAATTATTTATAAACAAATCTTTAAAAAATTGTTCAAATCTCTCCTAAACATAAAATCTCTCTAAAATCGCTCCTAACAGAATTTTTAGGCGACCCAAACTTATACCTTTAGATTAAACTTAATAACTTAATAATTATGAAACATTATCTAAGAGCAGAAAATTTTTCATAAAAAAAATTACAAATAAATTGTAATTAATTTTTTATTTAACTTATTAAAATCCAAAAATTAGATTGTGAGTCATCAAAGTTTAATTATGTTTAATTAAAACTGTGTTTAAATTTCCTTTAACATATTTTTAATTAAACATAATTAAACTTTGATGACTCAAAATCTTATTTTTGAATTTTAATGACGAAAATGAATTAAAATTTAAAAAAATTTTCAAAAAAATGATAAAACTTTTCGTAAAAAATTTATACCAAAAATAATTTAAAATTTTATTTAAAAAATTGTTCATTGAACATAATTTAAATGAGTTTTTAATGACTCCACTTAATTTGTTTGCATTATAATTTGTTAAATCAAAAAATAAATAATATTAAGAAAATTATTTAAAAACAGAAAATTTTAAATTGTTCATCGAAAAACTAATAATTTTAATAATTTTTTGGCGACTCAAACTTATATATTTGGATTAAAATTGGATAATTTAAATTGGAAAACATCAGCTAAGAACAGAAAATGTTAAATTTTTCATTAAAAAGAATTAAAAAAAAATACTGTAAAGAATTGTTTAGCAAATTTTTAATAAAACAAATTTTTAATAATTTTTTGGTGACTCAAACTTATATTTTCGATAAAATTAAGATAATTTAAATTGAGAAACATTAATTAAGAACAGGCAAATTTTGAATTTTTCACTCAAAAAATTTAAAAAATTATAAAACAAATTTTTACACTGAAATACTTATTTTGGGATTTTAATCAGTTAAATCAAAACTTTATTTAGAGAAAGAAAATTATTTAAAAAACTTTAAAAACTTTTCATAAAACAAAATTAAACCCAAAAATATTTTACAATATTATAAGCAAATTTTCTATCAAACATAATTTTAATTAGTTTTTATAGATACTAATTAGTTAAATAAAAAAATAACTTAAAAACTAAAACATTATTTTAAGACTTGATATCTAAATTTTTCATAAAAAATAAAAAAATTATTAAAACAAAAATTATTGAAAAAATAAAAAAAACATAATTCTAATAATTATTTATGACTCAAATTAATATTTCTGAGTTTTATATAGTTAAATCAAAAATTAGTGAAAATTAGGAAAAAGTATAACTTTTTTTTCATAAAAAAATTTAAGAAACAATTTTTTCAAATTGCTTAACAATTTTACACAAGAAAAATAATTTTTAAAAAATTTGAACCATTTTTCACACAAAATAAAAAATTAATAAACAAAATTTTAACAACATTTTTCGTTAAACTTAATTTTAACTAATTTTTGATGACTCAAATTCATATTTTACGATTTTAATTAGTTAAATCAAAAATTAATTAAAGTTGAGAAAAACTAGGGCAAAGAATTAAAAACAAAAAAATAAATGTTTTATAAAAATTTGTAAAAATGATTTTAAAACCTTGTTCCAAACGGGTTTTTTGGCAATGTTTAGCTTCTGGAATAATAGAATAATGAATTTATGTGAATTTTGAATGAATTTCAAACAAAACTGAGTCAATCACAAACCTGTCTGAGAAGTTTTTTTAATTTGAAATCTTATCTTTCTAAAGCCATCCAATGTAACGTGATTGCACTTGCACAACGAGAGATACGGATTACTCAAGTCATCTATTGAAAAACAATTAATTTTTTTTACTACTATCTAATCTTTTTTTCATTTAATTTTCAGTTCTTTTCATCAAAACCAGATTTTCCTTCAAATTTTCATGTTTTGGAAAAAAGCTTTATTCAAACGAAACTGTGGCAACACTGCTCACGGCACAAATACTATTCGCACACGACGCTTATCAGCGCCACATGCCACAAACAGACACGGAACCAAATACAAAAATCCTTAAATAAAAAAAAGTAAATATTTTAAGAGAAAAGGGAAAAAGCGGCTGCAAGGATATGAGCAGCCGTCGACAATATGAAAAAAGAGGAGAGGAAGAAGAAGAGAAACCGGAAGGAAGGAAGACGGCGCACGTACACGACGACAAAGGGAACAACGAGCCGGCATGGCGTGCCATTGAGATGCCATGGACGGACATGCGGACCGACAGACAGACAGACGACGACGACGAGGATGACGACGGCACATATGCGGCGCACGTAAGGAGAAAGTAAGTGAGCAGAGGGAAAGCAGGCAAAATGAAATAAATAACTGCGGCCAACTGGCTGGGCGGCTGGCGGCAGCGGCAGCGGCAGCGGCCGAGAGCAGAAGGATAACAAATAGCGCGGCGGCAAATAAAAATAGCAAACAGCGAGGACGCAGCGACGAGGCACAGGAGCGCAGAAAGGACGAAAATGCTCATTCAGCTCCTTAATAGCTGGCAGTGTTGTTAACTTGAATATTTTATGGGGTGTCAGTGGTGCGCGCTGGCAGCCGCAGCCACGAGCGAGTCGAGGTGAGGTGAGCAGAGCGGCAGATTACGAGAAGGAGTGAGTGCTGGTTGGGTGGTTGGGGGGTGAAAAAGTTGATATGCGGTCGTGTAGGGTGCACGGCACGGCACGGCTCGGTGTGTTGAAGTTGAAGTAATTTCGAAATGATGATAACAATCGGCATGTCGCTGCGGCGCAAGTGGGATGAACGAGGAGGAGGAGGCGGAGGGCGACTGGGTGAGACTGGTGTCAGATGAAGATTGGGTGCTGGGAGAAGTGCAAAGAAGTGGGCGGGTGGCTGACGGGTGGCTGAGGCGCAGACAATCTACGGCAACGAAGGGTGGGCGAAATCTGATATGTGTGCAGCAAAGCACGCGGCGAATGATGCTTGGCGCTTGCTTCTACGTTTTTTTTAACTGATATTTCGATTTATAGATGTGTGTGAGTGTGTGCGTTATTTGTTGGCGAAGTCAATTGAAATTAGAAGCAACATATTTGAGCGCTCGAGAAGGCGTGCAGGATTGGGGGGAATTTGGTGTGACAAGACAAGACAGTTGCACTGCGCGCTCGTCGAAGACAAACACTTTAAGCCGAAAACAATTTAAAAGGCCAACAGTCGTGGCAACCGCAAGCGCCCAATTCGATTGAAATTAAATACTCGCACATTTAAATTAAAGCAAAATGTATTTAGTTTACTTGGAAGACGAATTGAAAGTAGGAGAGAGAGAGAGAGAGTGACGTTTCAATTTATTTTTGGAGATTGTTTAGTTGAAAGTGTCTGTATTTTTTAAGTGGCTATAGGATTTCTAATAAAGTGTTTTTACAATATTGCAACGTAAGAAGAAGAAGAAGCCGACATTGAGGGGATGAATCCATATACATAAAATTGTTTGTACTGACTGACTGACTGACTAAATCATCATTGTCGAACTTTAACTGCTGAAGCTACAAACATGAAATTTGAACTCAAGATCCACTTTAAAAATTAACCCTTCGCTAAGAGGGAATTTTTTAAAATCTAAAGGGAGATCTAAAGTGACCAAACATGGGTTAAAGTGTTGTATGAAGAAATGTGATGCCATGGGTCTATTGATTTCAAACTTGGTGAAAATACTCCAAATCAAAAATAATTCGACACAATCTTATTTTTCAGTTTTTCAAAAATCAAAATTTAATTTAATTTAAAATTATTTAAATTTATAAATAATTTATATATTATATTATTATTATAATAATTTTTAATAATATTTAAAAATGATTTATAAATAATTTATAAATATTTAATTTGAACTTTATGAGGTCAACAATGGGTTAAAGTTCGTATAGACGACGACTAGGAAAAAACTTGAACCGATTGACCTCAAAATTTGTGAAAAGACTTGAAATAAAAAATAATATAATAAATAAATAAAATAAAATGAAAAAAATAAAATATGTAAAATAAATGAGGTCAACGATGGGTTGAAAGAATGAAAAAACATGATTTAATGAGTTGTTGGACTTCAATCTCAGTAAAAGCACAAATGAGAGGGTTTTTAATTTTTTTTTAAATTAAAACCTGACGGGGTAAACCAAGGGTTAAAGGGTTAAATTTAATGGAAAAACATGATTTAGTGGGGTTTTTTTTATTTCAAATTAAGCAAAACTACTTTAAAAAAATCTTGACACATTTTTTTAATTTCTTAAAAAATCAAAATCTGGAGGGTCAACGATGGGTTAAAAGTTTGTATGTGGAAACATGATTTAGTGGGATTTTTTTACTTCACACTTAGCACTTAAAACAAGAAATCATTTAGCACCTGTTTCTAATTTTTTCGAAAATCAAAATCTAACGAGGTCAACGACGGGTTAAGAATTTATATGGAGAAACTGTGAAAAAACATGAATTAATGGAGCTATTGACTTCACACTTGGTGAAAGTATTTTTGATGATAAATAATTCGACACATGTTTCTAATTTTTTTTTTGAAAATTGGAATCAAAAGGGGTAATCCAAGAGTTAACAGTTTTATGGAGAAATGTGATTTAATGGAGTTTTAACTTAAAATGTAGTAAAACTACTTTAAATAAGAAATAACTTGGCATATTTTTCACTCTTGGAAAATTTAAAATCTAACGAGGTCAACAATGGGTTAAAAGTTTGTATAGAGAAACATTATTTAATTGGTTTTTTGACTTCAAGCTTAGTGAAAGCACTTTAAACGAGAAATAATTCGGCACGTGTTTCTCATTTTTTTGAAAATTTTAATCAAAAGAAGTAAACCAAGTGTTAACAGTTTGTATGGAGAAATACGAATTAATGGATTTTTTTAAATTAGTAAAACTACTTTAAATAAAAAGTAACTTGATATGTGTTTTTCACTTCTTTGAAAAGTTTAAATGGAAAAACATGATTTAATGAGTTTTTTTATTTCAAACTTAGTAAAACTACTTTAATTAAACAACTTGACATAAGGTTTTTCATTTTTTTAAATTAAAAATCTGAAGAGTCAACGATGGGTTAAAAATTTGTATGGGGAAAAATTTTTTAATGCGTTTTTTTACTTCAAACTTAGTAAAATACCTTCAAACGAGAAATAATAGATTTTTTAATTTTTTTGTGAATAAAAATCTGAAAGGTTAACAACCATAGGTTAAAAGTTTTTATGGAAAAACATGATTTAATGGGGTTTTGACTTCAAATATGGCGAAACTGCTCTAAATGAGAAATAATGTGACATGTTTTTTTCACTTTTTGAAAATCAAATTTTAACGAGGTCAACAATTGGTTAAAAGTTTGTATGGGGAAAAAATATTTAATGTGTTTCTTGACTTCAAACGAGAAATAATTCGATGTTTTTAATTTTTTTTAATATAAAAATCTAAAATGTTAACGATGGGTTAAAAGTTTGTATACATAATATGATTTCAAGGGGTGTTTTTATTTCAATTATGGTGAAAACATTTCAACTGAGAAATGATTAGTACGTCAAAATCTCACAGGGTCAACCAAGAGTTAAGAGAATAGAGATTTTGTGGACCCATTGACTTCAGACTTGGAAAAAGTACTCGAAATTGCAAATAATTCAAGGGATATTTTTTAGTGTTTCAAAATCAACCAGTGTTCAAAAACGTTTTTTTAGAAGTTTATGAAAAATTCATAACATTAGATAGAAAGGGAGGAGTTGAAACCCCCAAATAAAAAAATTACTGATGAAAAATATGGTTTCAAATGGTATTGGGCTCAAAAGTTGTATGAAACCTTCACCTCCCCCACCCAAATGAAACCATGGCTTGCTATATATATGCAGTGGTGCACCCAGAGGGGGGTGTTGGGGTTCAAACCCCCCAAACACAAAGATTTCTGGTACAAAATATGGTTTTGAATTGTATTCGGCTCAAAATTTTTAAGCAAACCCCCTCCCACCCTCGTTCATTGTCTACGTTGGGGAAATTAATTAACTAATTGATTGACTTTTAACGAATCGATTTAGTTGTCTTCTTCTTACTGCTGTTTTACAGTAAGTCAACTGTGACATGTGAACTGTGAAGGGTACAATTTAACTTAAATGTGTATTCTCAGGGCCAGAGTTTCGGGGGGGATGGATGAAAAAATGTTTGTTGTAGTTTTCTTAAAAGCAATCAAAACAAAGCAATTAATCGTCGATTTTCACTTCACAGTTCCGATTGTGGGCTAAGTGAGGTTTTTTGACTTGTCACCCTAATCGAAACTAATTTAAGCTTTTCTGACCGAATTTAACCAAGCCTAATTTTTTGTTTGGCTAGAATCAGAAAGCGTTCGCTCATTTCAGGGCCTTGAACCTGTCTGGACCCGAAGCATACAAAACCCACTTCATCTGTCTGCGCTCGAATGAAGAATATTAATCAATTATTTAGTGGCAGCTTCAGGCTTTTAGGTCTTTCTACAATGTTGTCCCTGTCAAGTTTGACAGCGCATCAGTTTTTCAAACACAAATAATGACACTTATTGATGCTAATTGTTGTCAACGCAAAAACTTGCGTCGTGCACTGAAAATTATCGACGACAAAGTTGTGGCGTTTTTGAGTATTTTTAGAAAGTCTCTTTGGCTTTGAGGCAAATTAATTTCGCAAAGAATTGGCAGCATTGCTGTCAATTGGCTCTTATTGTTTGTTTGTTGTTGTTGGCCGCGAGCAGCGCATGAATCATGCGAGACGACAATAAAACGCATGTTGCATGTGTGGCAGCTCGGCAGCCGGCCGTGCCCCACTGCCCCCGACCCAGTGCAGCCAACAGCTGTGACGGCCGAAACAGGTTTCCACAATTGGCTGCAGCTGGGAATGTGTGATTGCCAAAAACAACAACAACAACAACAACAACTGTAGCAACTGCAACAGCAGCGACAACAATGAAGCAGACATCGACTACCTGGCAGCGGCAGCCAAACATGCAAAGAGCCAAAATACAAAAACAACAACAACAATAAACCAGACAACGCACTTTTGTGTCGGCGTCTGCGGCTGCGTTTATTGGGCCGCGTCGAGTGGCTGTGTGGCTGGTGGATTGTTGCACGTTGCACTGTGGTTCGTGTTGTTGTTGTTGTTGCTGCATGATTAATGCAATGCGAATTAAATTGACACGCAATTTATTGTTGTTGTAAATGTAATGGCAACGACAGCAACAAACAAGCAGCCACAGCGGTAAAGGCAGCTGCATTAAGCTGTCCGTCCGTCTGTCCACCCTCTGTTCGCCCCACTCGACTCCACATCTCATCGTTCATGCATCGTTCATCTATCCATCACTCGAAAAGTGCAAAAGGCAAAACCGCGTGCAAAAAAGTGTGATTTTTGTTGTTGTTGTTGTTGTTGCTACTGTGACATTTTTTGATGCAGACACGCACCGCCTGAGTGAGCAACAGACGCCCGGACGGACAGGTAGACAGGCCGGCTGCACCGCACCGCACAGCGCAACTTGCAACTGTCGATTTTAATGCTTGTTTTTGTTGTAATTTGTTGTTGTTGTTGTTGTTGCAGCATTGTTGCCAATCCGCTTGGCTGTCAATATTGGAAAATATTCCAATTTGGTTGTTGGTGGTTTTTTTTTCGCGCCATGTTGTTCGAAACAAGATGCGCGATAATTGCCTGCAACATGTTGTCATTGTTGTCAGTGTTGGCAGTTTTGTTGTTGTTGTTATTGTTGTTTTTGTATAAATTACAAGCACTCAGCGTTGATTACAGTTGCCACCTTTATTGCACAAATTTTAATTTAAATTGACGCGCGCCGTTTGCATACGAAATTTTCGTAGCCGCAGTGCAATTTGTTGCATCCTAAACGGATGTAATTTTACTCTTAATTACTGTTGGTATTTTGTATCAGTTTCAAAATTTATGAGTTTACTTACGGGTCATCATTTCGATGCGTTCATGTTGACAACACGCACAAATATTGAGGAAAATTTATGTGACATGAAGTTTGTTGGTAAACAGGAAAGAAAAAATTGATACAAAAATTTACTCAGAAATAAAAAGAAAAATACCAAAAATTGATATTGATTTAAAATATTGAACGCTGAAGTGATTTAGATTGGTGTAATTTTACACCATTGAAAATTATTTGATCGTCTATTCACTTTTCAGGTGCAGTTGATGATAAAAAGACATCTCCTTGCCAAAATATTGAACTCTAAACTGATTTAGATTAGTGTAATTTTACACAACTAAAAAGTATTTGGTGTTCTATTCACTTTTCAGCTGCAGTTGTTTATGAAAAGACATTTGCTGACTAAAATATTGAACTCTGAACTGATTAGTGTAACTTTACAGAACTAAAAATTATTTTATCTTCTATTCACTTTTCAGCTGCAGTTGATGATGAAAAGACATTTTCTGATGAAAATACTGAACTATGAAGTGATTTAAGTAAGTGTAATTTTACACAACTGAAAAGTATTTTATCTTCTATTCACTTTTCAGCTACACTTGATGATAAAAAGACATCTTCTGACCAAAATATTGAACTCTGAAGTGATTTAGGTTAGTGTAATTTTACACAACGGAAGAGTATTTGATCGTCTATTCACTTGTAAGCTGCTTTCAAAGATGAAGAGGCATCTTCTGATCAAAATATTGAACTCTAAAGTGATTTAAATTCGTGTAATTTTACACAACTGAAAAGTATTTTATTTTCTATTCACTTGTCAGCTGCAGTTGATAATAAGAAGATATCTTCTGACCAAAAAATTGAACTCTGAAGTGATTTAAATTGGTGTAATTTTACACAACTAAAAGGTATTTTATCTTCTATTCACTTTTCAGCTGCAGTTGATGATGAAAGACATCTTCTGACCAAAATATTGAACTCTGAAGTGATTTAGATTAGTGTAGTTTTACACAATTGAAGATTATTTGGTCTTTTATTAACTTTTCAGCTGCAGTTGATGATGAAAAAACATCTTCTGACCAAAATATTGAACTCTGAAATGATTTAAATTGGTGTAATTTTACACAACTGAAAGGTATTTTATCTTCTATTCACTTTTCAACTACAGTTGATTATGAAAAGACATCTTCTGACCACAATATTCAACTCTGAAAGTTATTTAAATTAGTGTAATTTTACACAATGGAAGAGAGTTTGATCTTTTATTCATTTGTGAGCTTCTATCGATGCTGAAAAGACTTTTTTCAACCAGAACATTGAACTCTGAAGTGATTTAGATGACTGTAATTTTACACAACTGAAAAGTATTTTATCTTCTATTCACTTTTCAGCTACACTTGATGATAAAAAGACATCTTCTGACCAAAATATTGAACTCTGAAGTGATTTAGGTTAGTGTAATTTTACACAACGGAAGAGTATTTGATCGTCTATTCACTTGTAAGCTGCTTTCAAAGATGAAGAGGCATCTTCTGATCAAAATATTGAACTCTGAAGTGATTTAAATTCGTGTAATTTTACACAACTGAAAAGTATTTTATTTTCTATTCACTTGTCAGCTGCAGTTGATAATAAGAAGATATCTTCTGACCAAAAAATTGAACTCTGAAGTGATTTAAATTGGTGTAATTTTACACAACTAAAAGGTATTTTATCTTCTATTCACTTTTCAGCTGCAGTTGATGATGAAAGACATCTTCTGACCAAAATATTGAACTCTGAAGTGATTTAAGTTGGTGTAATTATACACAACTAAAAATTATTTGATCTCTATTCACTTGTCAGCTGCAATTGATGATGAAATGACATTTTTTGATCAAAATATTAAACTCTGAAGTGATTTAGATTAGTGTAATTTTACACAATTGAAGATTATTTGATCTTCTATTCACTTGTCAGCTGCAGTTGGTGATGAAAAGACATTTACTGACCAAAACATTGAACCCTGAAGTGATTTAAATTAGTGTAAATTTACACAACGGAAGATTATTTGATCTTCTTTTCACTTTTCAACTGCATTTGGAGATGAAAAAAACATCTTCTGACCAAAATATTGGGTTTTGAAACCTTTTCAATCGATGTAATATTACACAATGGAGAAGAATGAACTTTGGAGCATAAATTAAATATTCACTCAAACAACTCTATCTTCTAGAAAGATTCCCTGTTTTGAATTTTGATATCAATCTTCAGACTTTTCCATAAAAACAACGAAGATGAATTTTTAAACGTTGCAAAAAATATCATAAAAAGTTTTTCTTCCTCTACGTCTGCCTTCTAGTTTCTTTTTATCGCAATTGTTCTCCACTTTTGACCGCTTAAACGCTTCGCTCCGTTCAACTGATCAGCTGTTCTCATGCGAACTGTTGATGTCAAAGTTGCCACCTGGGCGCAAACGCTTCATTAATTAATTTGACTCTTTTACAGTTGGGCAGTTTTTCTATGTTGTTGTTGTAAACTGCATTTGTCAGTCACTTGGTAGCACTTTGGCACTTTGTGGCATGCAACCAATGCAAACAAACGCCTTAAAATTGCATATTTATGTGCGTTCGTGTTGACAGCGAGCAATTTTTGCCAATAATGCTTCTAGTAGTTTTTTTTGCAATGCTTTTACTGGCTTTTGAGGTGACCATGCCAGGCCATAATTTGCAGTTATTTGCCGTTTCCACTTTAGTTTCTTTCCGCTGCTGCAGCGCCGGCATGTAAATTTGCCATTTCCGCTGGCAACAACAACCGGGCGACTAACCAGCGTCTCGGCAACACGTTGCTGCCACATGGACTGCATGGACTTTGACTGCGGCTGCGACTTAAAATTTTAATTAACTGCTGCTGCGCGTTGCCTTTTGCTGCATTGGCGCATTTCACTTGTTGCCCTCTGACCTCGCGCGCTGACTTCCGCCGCTGCCAACTGCATTTGTTGGCATAAATCAACAAACTTGCCACACACGCACACACACACACTCACACGCACACGCACCCAAAAATGCAAATGCAAAAGTTGAAAACTGCTGCCTGCTGCCACGTTTCAGCCGCCTAAATTGATTTGCATAAATTAATAAAAGTCACCGGCGGTGCAAGACGATGCGGGCGCACGAGGGGGGCGTGGCAACACGCAAACGTTGAGCAATGCAAATTAAATTAAAAGTCACTGCGCGGCTCGATTGCAGCGCACATTTCATTTGATTGCCACATGTGGCGTCAATGCGTTGCGTTCAGTTGTTCAATTTTTCAGTCACTCAGTTGTTCAGTTGTTCAACTGCTGGTTTGAATTTTTTCTTTTCTTTAATATGTTTTGTCGAGTTGTTGCAATTTTTGCAGTTTCGCCAATGCGTTTTGTTTTTTTTTGCTCAAAATCATTGGTTGTTTGTTGTTGTTGTTGTGTTGGTTTTTGCACGAAATCGCCAAAGTTGTTTGTGGTTATTGCAAAAGTTTGCAGATTCTTATTACCATTGTTGTTGTTGTTGTTTTGTTATTACTGTAGTTGTTATTTGCACAATTTTTGCTTTTATTGTTGTTTGCCTTCTGGGGTTTTTGCAGCTTTTTCCATTCAAAATGCAACGCTGCGCTTGTAATATTTTTGCAGTCCAAGTACAACAATTGCACTCTTCATACTTTTTTTCTAACTAAATTTTGCTTATTTTGCTTTTTCAACACTTTGGAATTTCGCAGCCGCTGCTGGTCCACCAGCACCCACACCCTCTTCCCCCCTCTGGCGCCTTTTTAACGCCGTCAGTTTATGTCTTCCTTCAGCATTTTTCCAACTTTTGCCGCCACTTCCTGTTGCGTTGCTATTTTCTTCTTTTTTTCAAATTTGTTTTTACCACTTTTGCGCTTTTCTCATTTGTTTTTAATTTTTATTTTTTGATTTTCTTCTCTCCAAGAATTTTCCACTGCACTTTTTATTTCTCTTTTTTTAGTGTTTGCCACTTTTCGCTTATTTGCAATTTTTGTAATTTTCCTTATTTGTGTTCAGTTTTCGCTGCATATTTATTTCGTTTTTATTTTATTTTTTGTTGTTGTTGTTGCAAGTTGCAACTTTGTTGCATGCTAATCAGCAGACACTTCCGTTTCCTTACCACGCCACGTCAAGTCGTCGCTGCGGCTGTTCACTGTGCCAGCGCATAGCATGAAATTTCGCTGCCTGCCACTTTTTTGTTGCATGCAACATTTACAAAGTCACTGAAATTATTATGAAAATCTAAATATTCAGCAGTGTGTGCCATTAAATTATTAAATTTTAGTTAAACTGTGGTAAAAATGTAAATACATTTTTTATGAAGCGAGTTGCAGATTGCAGGTTAAGTTGAACAGATGAGAGTTGAAAGTTAGGTTAGGAAAGCATTAAAACCCCCGAACCTCATATAACCTGGTGTTGGTAATTAGTAGTGTCCGACCGAATATTCGGTTTCGGTTTCGGCCCAAATCAGTGGTTTCGGTTTCGGTTTCAGTTTCGGCCAAAAAATGGCCGAATAGCCGAAACCGAAACTTTCTAGAATATTTTTTACATTTTATTGTGTAGCAGATATATAGTGAAAGGAGGAATAATTTAGATGCCACCAATGTAAATAAATTTATTTTTTTAGCATATAATATTAAATTATTTAATTTTGAATATTAGCGAGTAAGGTACGAAAGGGTGATTTTTTCATGTTTACGTTTTTAAAAAATTAATAAATTGTTTTTTTTTTAATAAGTATTTATTTATTTATGCTATGTTTGTTTGTTTGTTCTTTATTTACTTAATGTAAAATTCGTTTGTTGAAAAAAGTGCTTGATATGGTGATTTTTATTTCAACTAGAAAGTTTCAGTTTCGGTTTCGGTTTCGGCCGAATATTAAAAAAAAACCGAATATTCGGTTTCGGTTTCGGTTTCGGCCCAAAAAAGTGGTTTCGGTCGGACACTAGTAATTAGTAAAGCGTTGAATTTTGTAAAACATCTTTAATGCTTTGATTGAAAGAGTTTAATTAAAGTTAAGTTTTGGTTAAGTTAGGTTAGTTGAAGTTAGGTTAGGAAAAAATTACTGCTGAGCGCCACAAAAGCTAGTTTTGATGTTCAGTCTCTAAGCGTTTTTCAATTCAACTAAAATGAGAGTAGTAAGGTAAAGTTTTATGAGGTTAATTTAGATTGAGGTTAGGTTAGTTGAAGTTAGGTTAGGGAAAAAATGACCACTGAGAGCCACAAAAGCTAGTTTTGGTGTTCAATTTCTAAGCGTTTTTTTAATACTTCAACTTAACTAAGTTGAGGTTACTTTAGGTAAAGTTTGATGAAGTTAATTTAGGTTGAGGTTAGGTTAGTTAAAGTTAGGTTAGGGAAAAAATTACCACTGAGAGCCACAAAAGCTAGATTTGATGTTCAATTTCTAAGCGTTTTCGATTCAAATAAAATGAGGTTAGTTTAGATACAATTTGATTGAGGTTAGGTTAGTTGAAGTTAGGTTAGGAAAAAAATGACTTCTGAGTTCCACAAAGCTAGTTGTGATGTTCAATCTCTAAGCGTTTTTAGAAATGCTTTGATTCAACTAAAATGATGCTACTTAGTTTAGGTAAAGTTTGATGACGTTAATTTAGATTGAGGTTAGGTTAGTTCAAGTAAGGTTCGAAAAAAAATGACCACTGAGCGCCACGAAAGCTAGTTTTGATGTTCAATCTCTAAGCGTTTTTCGATTTAACTAAAATGAGTTTACTTAGTTTAGGTAAAATTTTATAAATTTAATTTTGATTGAGGTTAGGTTAGTTCAAGTTAGGTTAGGAAAGAAATTACTATTGGGCGCCACAAAAGCTGGTTTTGGTAAGAAATGAAATTCTCAACCTCTAAGCGTATTGGATACATCAATTTAACTTAAGAAATTTTAGTTAAACGGAAGCTTGTTGAGGTTAGGAGACATTGGATTAGGTTGAGGTTAGATTGGGTGAAGTTGGGATAAGAAAAATTACTACTAGGCCTCACAACACTGCCATTAGTGGGGCACTTTCTATGTCCTGATCAACTTTAAGTGATGTAAAATAAGTTTGGTGAGGTCACATGACATAAAGTAAGATTCGTACAAGATGGAGACTCAAAAGATAGAGACTCATCTCAAAAGGTTGTGTTAGTAACGATTAAAGCATACAGTACCAAAGCATTCTCCAAGTCGGCGAGTATCTTTTTCAAATGAAGATTATAAAAATTTGTATACACTTTATCGGTGAAACTATCATGCCAGGACTTCCAGAAAAACAGATCCTAGATTTACAACTTTCTGTTGAAATATCCTCCCGCGATGTTTTTTGGCAACTTTTCAAAATTAGTTCGAGTCATTAACATTAATTTTTTTCGTTGTGAGTTTTTACTTGTTGTTTTTGTACAAGAAAGAGTAAACCAATGAACGAGACTGTCTGCAATTCGTTTTGGCCATTGTCCAAATTTTTTATTTCCCTTGCTAGACACTTAGTTTTTTACTTTTTTTTTCGTTAGTTTTTTATTTTACTTGGTTTTTTATTCAACTTCAACCATTTCACTTTTAAGAGAATTTTTTAATTTGACGTTATGGGTTTGAGTTTTTATGGCTAGTTGCCAATTGTAGCCATAAAACATATAGCAAGGCCTTAATTTTCCATGCAACTCCTTCTATTTCTCTGAAAAACTTAACTTTTGCCATTGAGTGGTTTCTACGCTTTATTGCTGTCAAAATGTTCTTAAATTTCTTACTCGGCCGAACTTTAAATGAAAAGTGCACCATTAACTTTTAGTTCTGCCAACTGAACTTGCTTTGTATTCTTTATACTTTATTCATGACTAAAGTTGTTTTTGTAGACATTTTCTTCTCTTGTTTATTTTTTCCTTGTTTTTCTTTCTTCAACACTTGCAACACAAATGTTTGATTTCATTTTCATAGAGATTGAAAATTACCTCAACGTTGAATTGATTTTTAAGTGCTTCAAAGCGAATATTGAGTGAAGAAATGTTTAATAAATTTGCAGGAACCAGAGAATGCGAAGGAATTTGTGAAACTTAAGGGGACACCACACTCTTCTTTTGTGGTGAATTAGATTTGACTTTCAACGAGAGTGATTCCCACTCAATTTGGTTCCAAATAGCTCAGAGTTGTAGCAAAATTTTTATTTTAAAAAATTATCAGCTAAATCCAAAAATCTGCTAAATTATCCAAACTAAGCAGCGAGTGCCATGCAACAACAAATGTTGCAAGTTGATATCTGCAATTGGACTAATTTCAACCAATACACAAATGCCAACTTTTGTGGCAGCAGCTGTCAAATATCAAATTGCAACAACAAAAATTCAGAAAAAGCGCGCAATTACAGCCAAGCAAATATTTTTTTTAGCGAATTTTTGCAGTCATAAAAAATTGTAAACATAAAAAATTTACTTTCAAAATTTGACAACGGCCTTCAATGGCAATAACAGCAATTACAACAACAACGAAAACCAACCAACCAAAACTCCAACAGTGCGAAAAACCGCAGCACCAAACCAGAAAAACTACCAGAAGAACAATTACAACTAAATTTAATATTGGACACTCGGAAGCAACAACAAAAATGTCAAACGAAAAATTTAATTTCATATGAAAAACACAAGAAAAAAATTGAACAACAACAAACAACAAAAAATTTGTAAGTAAAAAAAGACAAAAAATTATATTGCAATTGCAACAACAACAACAATCACCAAAACTATCAGTAAATATATAATAAAAACCAACAACAATAACAACAACGACAGCCAGCCACAAAAACAGCAGCAACCAAAAAAACAACAACAACGAACACCAAAAAAGAAAAACGAGCTCACAAGAAATAACAGCAAGAAAAACATCAACAGCTGCCACCACAACAACAACAACGACGACGGCAAATAAAAATGCAGCAAGTTGAACAATTAAGAAACAACAACAACAATCAACAGTTGCAACAAGCCAAACTGGCAGCCGTGCCGCATCGGTTCAATGCTGCAGCAATAACACTAAAACAACAACAATGATCAATACAACAACAAATCACCAGAGCGGGTTAGAAATACGCGAGGATTGCTGCAAAAAATTAGTCACACAGAAACCCAGCTGCGTTGTTCGCATTGTTGCCATTCGAAACGCATTCAAACCGAGTCCGAGTCCGAGTCGAACTGTCGGTCCACTGATTGCCTATCTGTGTTTGTTGTTGTCCTTCGATGAAATCGCCCATTTATCTATTTAATTGTTTATTGCTTATGACTGTCTGTGTGTGTCTCTCTTATTCTTCTTCTTCTTCTTACTCTTTAGATTCGTCCTTGATCCACTTTATCTGTTCATCTTTGTTATCTTTATCGCCTGTCTGTTTTGTTTATCTGTTTATGTAGTTATTCATGTCCATTTGTCTGTTGTCTGTACATGGTTTGGAAACTTTAATTACTCTAATAAATAAATTTATTGCAATTATCCAAAGTTTGGTTTCTTTCTTTGTTCTCTCTTTCTTCTTTATGTGTTAATAAACTCAGAGGGCCAGTCATTGTGTCATGCTTCTTAGTTCGTGCTTTCCATTTCTTTGTTCGCATGTCTTTTCCACATTCGCCCAATCAGTTGAATATTTATGACAAAGATTTGTCAATTCAATTTGAATTTACACACACAAATTTTTTGTACGATCCAATCTTCAATTCACTTTCCAATCCATTCGACTGCATATTCTTTCTTATATGTATGTCTTCATCCAAAGATTTCTTTCCATTATCTGGCCACTCTAACCGTTTGTCCACTTTTCCTATCCATTCTTATTCAAAATTCGACTTTTCACTCTCCACAATTTTCCTATTTTTCCATGGATTTATTCGTTCTCCTTCATCAATCAAATCATTGAATTTATCCTCCTAACAATTACTCATTACTCGTCTGCTCACCGATTCATCTTTAAGTTCACCTACTCAGTCGCCTATTAAACTATTCGATCATGAAACTATCCTTCTATCCATTTATTTGATTTATTTAATCACCGCTTCGTCATTCAATTATTCACATATGCGTTCATATGTTCGACAATTTATTCGTCTATTCAATCTCTTAATCTCTCCAATTTAAGAGATACAACTCTATCCTTCATATGTGGTCTTCCTAATACAAATTTATTCCACCGAATCAATCTCAGAGATAGAACTTCTCTAACTTACATTCGTGGTCTCTCTAAATACAAGTTTATCCATCCGAGAAAATTAAACAGATACCACTTTTCTAACCTTTATTCGTAGTCCTTCTAACTGAACCAAGCTTAGATATAGCATTTCTCTAACCTTCATTCCTGGTCTTTCTAAATACAAATTTATCCATCCGAACCCATCTGAGAGATAGAACTTCTCTAACCTTCATTCGTCGTCTTTCTAAATACAAATTTATCAATTCGAATCAATCTCGGAGATAGAACTTCTGCAATTTGCATTCGGGTCTTTCCAAATACAAATTTATCCATCCGAACCAATCTCAGAGATAGAACTGCTCTAACCTTCAGTCGTGGTCTTTCTAAATACAAATTTATCCATTCGAATCAATCTCGGAGATAGAACTTTTCCAACCTTCACTCGTGGTCTTTCTAAATACAAGTTTAACCATTCGAACCAATCTCAGAGATACAACTTCTCTAACTTCCATTCGTGATCCTCCTAATACCAGTCTATCCAATCCAGCCATACTGGTCTGTCTTCTCCTTCATCAATCCTGTAATCTTAATTTTTTTATTTATTCACTCATCTACCGCTTTCCCATTCTCATCCAATTGTTAATTTCCTCTGAGCACAGCTTTATCACTCAACTTTCTTATCACTCAACTTTCCACTGGTTTATTTATACATTCACCTTTCTTAATCATCTTATTATCTTTCGTCTGTACACTGGTTTACTTATACCGGTTAATTTTTTCTTTCCTTCCTTCTTTCAACATCCTTCAGCTTTCCATTGGTATATTTATACATTCGTCCTCTATATTCGCCCAATCGTCCTTCATCTATCCACCGTCAATCGTCTTCTATATTCGCCTTCACATCCTTCAGCTTTCCACCGGTTTACTTATACATTCATGTTCTATGTATATTTATCCAATAGTCCTTCATCTTTTCACATGTTTCACTTGTACATTCATTATCTATGTTTATTCGATCATTCAACACCCTTTCCTCCATCTATCCTTTCATCCAATAGTGGGCTCCATTGTTAGTTTGACTAAAAGTTCGTACCCACCCCTTTCGTCCAAGTTTCAATTTATTTAGCCCACCATTTCACACCTCGTTCAATCAATCGTCTAGTAAATGGGTTCGTTCAATATTAAACCATCAGACTATTATTCATCTACTTGTATACTCTAATTTTACTTTTAAAAACCTCAAACACTTTCTTCTAGAATGGACTGCATCCCTTCATCCTACATTCATCCTACATTCTAGTTATCTTTCATTTAATCATCGCTTCTTCTGCCTATCAATCATTCATCTATCCTACCATCCCATCCATGTTAACTTCCTATAGGCACCGCTTCATCTGCGTTCAACTTCTTTAGTAGATCTGGTAGATCAACTTTTTCACTTCTCATTTCTCCTTCTCTCTTCACTTCTCCTCCTCTCCTCTCTTCACTTCACTTCTCCTCTCATTTCTCACTTCTCCTTCTCTCTTCACTTCTCCTTTCAATTTTCCTCATTCACTTCGTTTGGGAGCATGGGGCCTTAATAAGGCTTCTCCATTTGACTTGATTAGGAGTTGTTCTAGGACAGCGACCTTCTCCAGGAATTTTTCAGTCTCCTGCAACTTATGTTCCCTTGGGAGTTTCAGTCAGGCGCCATTCTAGTGATGCTGGATGGTGGATTTCTTAGCGTGCAACCCATTCAGCACCGTTTTCTTTTCTTTATCTAGTTAACCCACTCACCCGATTTGTTGACACCCATCCAATCAGTCAACAGTTAGTTTCATCAAGCTTAGATTAGATTTGCGAACAGTTTGATCTATTATGATACTCTTATAGATTTCATCTATTGAATCTAAGTCAGACCGATTTATATTCTTTAATAATCATTCATTGCTTCATTTTACTATAAGTTCATAAGTTCAAGATTTAAGTTCATACACCTGACGGTCCAATTATCTCTCTATCCATTTAACCAACTGTTCGTTTCATTAAACTTGGATTCGATTTATTAAACGGTGTTATACATTACGACCTAATAAATTTTGTGTGATGCCCTAATGGCGCATAAGACAAGGCGAACTTTTCTATAGAACGTATGTCAGACCGATGTCTCTTCATCTATTTACCCACCTATATTCATCTGTTACTTTCATTAAGCCACCGATTCGTCTGCCCCTCAATTCATAGATTTGTTTTCCTACTCATGCGACCATAACACACCCAATCGTCTATCTATCCATTTAACTAGCTGATCGTTTCAACCAACCAACGATTCATCATATGTTTGTCTACCAATTAGCCTATAAGTTCATCTATTCATCATCGTTCATCTATTCATCCAACAATGCAACACACATTCGAGTAAATTGATCCATTCCTATACCCATTCTCCAACTTTTTATTTTGAGTTTACCTATGAGACATTTATGAATGCATTATTCATCAATACATCCATCCAACTATTAGGTCATCCATTTAACTCTCAGTTCCATCAAACCACCAGCAGAGACGTTCATGTACCGACAGCTTTGTCCATCCCCGAAAGTTTCATCTAACTCCTGGCTTCATCATCCGCTTACTTACAGCTTCGTCCATCTGTTCACCTATTGACGCGATATCCATTCGAAGACCTATCCCACCATCTATTTTTAAACTCAATCTAATAACCGCTTCATCATTTGACTACCCATCAATTAGCCCTCGGCTCATCTATTAAGATACACATTTATGAATTCATTATTCATCCATGTATCCATCCAACTATTAGCTCCATCTGACCACTGACTTCATCATCCCTTTACCCTCCGTCCATCCGTTCACCTATTCAACCGACCATTCGGCACACATTTATCGATCCATTACTCCACCTAACCAACCATTCAACTAGTTGGTTCCATCCAACCATTCATCTGCCAACACCTTTGTCCATCTCTTCACCTATTCAGTGCAACCACTCTCCACCCATTGGCGCATCCATTCACCTGACTGTCCCCACCCATGCAACCAACGTCCAACCGTTCATTCAACGACTAAATGTTTTCAATTGCAGCTGCGACTATTTTTCTCTCTTGTTCGTGTCCGCCTCTGCTCCCTCCTCCTCCTCCATGTATCGACCACCTTGGGTCCTTGGGTACGTTTTCGCGGCGAAACATGGCTTTTTATGTCGTTGGCAGCCAACGCGCATTTATGACTCGCGTGTTTTGCATTCGTGCCCCATGTGGCGCGCCACACATAGCGGCGACTAGCTGCCGCTGCCAAATTCTAAGCAACAAACATTTTTGCAAATCTTTGGCAAATAATGGCACTGTGTGTTGTTTTTGTTTTGTTTTGGAGTGATTTTTTCTGACTATAAAAAAGTTTAGTAAACAGTGATCCGAATGCTGTGGCAGCTGTTGCTTGTGTGCAGCTTCTGCTTGTGCAAGTTTTAACTGCAAGCGAGGTCATCGAGTGAGGTCCGACAACGTTGCATCTAAGAGACAACAATCTGATTGCAACGTGTCGTGTTGTGCTAGGAAAATGGCAGCGAAAACGTGATGGCCAAAAATGACTTTTCCGACCACAACAAGAAACAACAAACAACAACAAGCAGCAGGTGAGCATAGAATTTGAAAGCCTCAAAACAAGACCTTGACATGTATTTTTCGATTCGTGGCGAACGAGCGGAAAATGCGGCGAGTGAAAAATATGTTTTGAGGAAAATCGATGTGGGCAGAGTTTTTGTGAATATTTAAAAGATCTTAAATTGAACTGAAATTAATCTTAGAAGAATCTTAATTACAAAGAGAAAAACTTCAAGATTCATAGAGGTGGAAGAGACTTTGTAGTCTGAATGATGTTTGAGGAAAATCAATGTGGGAAGACTTTTTGTAAATATTTAAGAGATGAAATTGAGATAGGAAAAAGAGACCTTGACTTAAATTCCGATTCGAATCAAACAAGCGGAAAGTGTGGCGAGTGGAAAACATGTTTTGAGGAAAATCAATGTGTGAAGAGTTTTTGTGATATTTAGAAAATCTAAAACTGTACCAAAAATAATCTTAAATGAATCTTAATTACGAAGAATATTCATAGAAGTAGAAAGGACTTTTACATGAATTCCGATTCGTAGTGAACAAAAAGACAATCTGGAAAATGTGAAAAATGTTTGAGGAAGATCAATGTAAGAAGACTTTTTGTAATATTTAAAAAATCTAAAATTATACCAAAAAAGAATCTTAAAGGTCTAAAATACAAAGAATATTCATAAAGGTAGAAGAGACTTTGACTTGTATTCTGATTCGAAACAAAAAAGCGGAAAGTGAGACGAGTCGAAAACATGTTTTGAAAAAAATGTATGTGCACAGAGTTTTTGTGAATTTTTCAAAAACCTAAAATTGACCTAAATTGATTCTTCAAAGAATCTAAACAACAAGGAATCCACATATAGGAAGAAGAGACCTTGACTTTGACTTCCAATTCGTAGTGAACAAGCGCGCTTTTTGTGATTTTTGGAAAATCTAAAATTGTTCTAAAAAGAATCCACATATAGGAAAAAAAGATTTATTCCGATTTGTAGTGAACAAGACGACAATTTGGAGAATGTGAAAGATTTTTGAGGAATGTTGAAAGTCTTTTTGTGAATATAAACAACTCTAGAATTGAATAAAAATTAATCTTAAAAGACTCTAAATTGCAAAGAAACCACATATAGGAAAAAGAGACCTTGACATTTGTTCCGATTTGAGTGAACAAGAGGAAAATGTGGAGTATGGCAAACATGCTTTGAGGAAAATCAATGTGGGAAGACTTCTTATGATATTAAAAAAATCAAAAATTGTATCAAAAATAATTTTAAAAGAATCTACATTACAAAGAAGAAAAAAGAAGACCCCTTGACTTGCATTTCAATTCGTGTGAACAGGCGGACAATTTAATAAGTATGAATAATGTTTAAGAAAAATCGATGTGGGAAGACTTTTTGAAAGTCTGGCAATAAAAACATCTAAAATAAATCTTAAATAATTCTAATATACAAAATAAAATATTCCATTCAGACAAAGAAGCAATTAAATTTGTGATGAGAAACGTTCGTTTAGAATTTGACGAGTCTTAAAAAATTCATTTACATTCTTTAAAAGAGCTCAAAATTTATGCTTTGACTTTCATCAGACCGACAAATACTGCAACGGCACTTAACCAATTTCAATTTCATAATGCATCATGCGGGCCAGCAAATCTCGAGATTTACCGCCGCAATAAAAACCACTTTCAAAAATTGTAAATAAATAATAAGGCCGAGCCGAGACGCGGCGAGTTGAGTGGAGTGGCGAGTTTGGCGCGTTTGGATTGAAATTCCCACACTTTGGCAAAGCGTTTACTGACTGCATGCGAACAATTTTTTACAGCCGTTGAAAAAAGTTGGTCAAACGTAGATAAACATAGAACAAGAATTTCACTTGCAACAAACGTTTCCTAATTACAAACAAATGTTCATAAAAAAATATTAAAAAATTTAAAAATTATCAATAAACATTTACCTAACCTTACAAACATTTTTCGTTGAGTTCAACCCCTAACAATGCGCCGCTGGCCGCCCACAGCCTGGCAACCGCACACGCTTGAATTGGCGACAATTCAACAAAAATTCTTCAACATTACTTTGACTTCAAGTCATTGTTGTTGTTGTTGTGCAGTTATTTTTTTTTTTTGTTTTTTTATTTGCAGCTCACAAACTTCGTTGCCCCGCTGGTGAGTGAAAATTTCCGCCCTGTTGACAGCTCAAGTGTTAAAACGCTTTCAATTTTGCAATTTCTACATTTTCATGACAACAATAACAATAACAACAACACCAACAATTTACTAGCACAACTGCTGCAACATAACCTCACTGTTTTTTCGTCTTTCTTTCTTTCTTTCTACCCTTCAACACATCACACTCCATTTGCAATGCGACCGTTCACTCACTCACTCACTCACTCATTCAATCTCGAGCCGCACTCCCCGTCGCACCGCCCCAAACCACGTCCAGCTAAACCGATATGGGCACTTGTGAATTTTTACTCGTTCTTTGTTGCTTTTTTTATGCTTAGCATTTGTTGTTGTTGCTGTTATTGTTTGCAATTGGTTTTTTCGCGCACGCAAATGTTTTATGATTTCATTTTGTCAGCAGAAAACGCCACAACAACAACAATGACAAAAATTGGCGAAATAAAATGCCAACCAGAGGAAGAAGAAGAACTGTGAATTGTTTGGTTCGTTGGTTGGTTGGTTGGTTGGTGGCGTCTGATTTGTCCCCCAAAAAAGAGAGGAGTTGCGGAGGACGTTGAGTTTTTATTGGCGTTACAACAAAAAACAAAACACGAGCTGCATGTTTTATTAAGATTTTTCTGAATTTGTTGTTGTTGACAATATGCATGCGCTTTCAATAAGAAGAAACAACAACTTATTGGACCTTAGACAACTTTTTTCCCATTCTGAACTTTTGGTTGAGTTATTGTGCCAATGAAGTTCAGATTCGGTGAATCTTAAATCTTAGAATAAATTTGTATTTTGACTATGAAGATTTCTATTAGATCCATTTTGTTTCATGCCAAAACCACAGGACTCTACCGAGTTCCACGTCTGGGGCCTCGCCTAGGGTTCTAAAGCTCTTTTTTCAATTTTATCTCTGTGAAGATATTTCAGACCTTCCATTGGACAGTCAGATCTCTAAGCTTGACGCAGGTCGGTTCAAAGCACTTATTGGATTAGGCAAACTTCTTACTTATGGACCTTAATTTATTGGAACGCTATGAAATGTATTTGAACTCCGACTCCCTGTAACCGTTTAAGAAAAAATGAACACGAGGAAAGTTTGGAAGCCACTTCTTTCTGCAGAGCTCCAGCATTTCCTCCCACATACTTACTTCAAGTTTTCTCCAGCTGGTTAGTCACACCTATCCTATCAAATTTCTTATAGAATATTGAAGTGAAAGAAGTTTTGCTCCAACTGGGAAACAAGCTTTGGGATTCTTTAGCTCTTATTGGACAGGTTCTAGTCGGGTGGTATAGTAGAAATCACCACTGAGCATCTTCTACTTCGATGTGAAAGGTTAATTTGTCAATCGAATTCATGTTCGTTCATTCATTCAACCATTTGAAGCTCCACATTAAGTCTAGTAGACTGTGAATAGTTAGTCCTAGCGGCTAGATTCTCTAGATTATCGAAGAAGAAGTTGCCCAGGTGAATCTTCCTTCTTCTAGATAATATTTATAGGTGGGAAGATAGAAGTGGCTGCGGGCCATGAAGGCCCTTTGTGATACCACAATCAATCGAGCTCAAGTTCGCTCATTCATTGAACCAGTTTGAGCTCCTGATCAAGTCTAGTAGTCATCACTGTGAATAGTCTTATGGGTTAAATCTTCTATAAAACTGAAATAGAAGTTGCTCAGGTGAGTATCTGCTTAGTCGTATTCAGTCAATCAAGTTACAGTTCCCTGTAATGTGACTATGTCCTGGAACCCAGCATACGAAGCTGTCGCGCAGTCTCGTAAAGAGATCTGCTGCGACTCAGAATAGTTCTTGATGATATAAACACTGCATCCAGAGATCTCTAACAGCCGATTGGCTGTCCGTTGGTATCAGGAAATCCCCTAACTTTACCCCACAGTAATCTGGCAGGCAGAGCTTCAAATTGAGATTTAAGTCTTTGGAGTAGTTTAGAATCTACTCCACCTTGTCAAGTAACTTGGATCCGTTCGTATATGGGCATCACTGCTTGAGGAAGAAGCACCCAATTCCCATTTGGCTCTAGATTGGATTGAAACATAATAAACCTTATCAAAATGATAAACCTTATCATGTAATCTACATTCTGCGATATGCCAGTTTAAAATTGTTGAGTGATTTAGTGCACGATTTTTTGGATTTCGGTGATTAAGAACCTCTCATTTTATGCAGTTTGGTTTAGAAAAAGTACATGAGCCAAAAAATTTTGGGGCTAGAATGGGACTAAATGGCGTCGCATAGAAGTTCACAAAATAGCTGGGAAATTGGACAAATTGCTCCGCAGCTGCTCAGAATTTGCTCTTAGAGGGTTAAACCCTATGACTGACCCCCACTAATTTCCCCTACTAAACATTTCTTTCAAACATATTTATACCCTATTTCCAACGCTGAATGGGGCTCCCATACAAAATGATGGTTTTTATAAAATAGGCTCTAACTGCTCCCAAGTTGGCCCCAGATGTGTCAAATGTAAGACCGACACTCATTTATTTTCTCTTCTGAATATTTTTTTCATACAAACCTAATCGCTATCTACAACTCTTAAGGGGTCTGCCATACAAAACTGGCCATTTTCTATGGAATTTGTTTCCCACTTGTAAATGTAAGCAAGGAAACATCCTAACTCGGAAACTACCAAACCGATTTGAATGATGTATTGAGCGATTGGTAACATTCTTGAATGCAAAAAATACAAAATTATTTAAGATTCAAAAATTCACCACCAGAGGGCGCCTCCCATACAATCGGTGTCGGAGTGAGGTTGTTAACTTTTTGGTTTCTACAAAGCAAAAATTTTGCTCGCTATAGTTCAGTTCAGGTAGTTATTGGTTTAGGAGTTAACGCCCACAAAGGTCGCTAAAAGCATTTAAAATAATCCCTTTCTCTCCCTCTCTCTCTCTCTCTCTCTCATAACTTCAAAGTTACCCACTTGCATAGACATAATTTAATGCAAGTATTGTTGTTGTTGCAGCTACTGTCATAATTGTTGTTGTTGTTATTGTCAAGCAGCCCTCATGCACAAAACGACATTTGTACGCAACGGGTCACTCAACAGAGGAAAGACAAAGTCACAGTAAGAGTGAGAGAGAGAAAGAGAGACAGAACGCGTTAAAATTCATGAACTGCATTTTAATGCACATAAATTGCATGTAGCGTGCATTATTGCTGCCCGCGAGTGGGTTTGGCACAGCGACCCGTCGGCCGGCCAAGGGAACGACGAACGCTCAAGTGGGTGGTGACAAATCGAGGGGAGCGAATTTTTGGCTTTAATGCGGGTGCGGGGGAGGGCGTTTCAAGTGGAATTTGTTGGGGTTTTTTATGGTTTCTTTTTTTGTTTAATTTTTCATATTTATTATGCGAGTGCAGATTTTTTCTGTGATTGAATATGTTTGTATGATGACTGAATATGTTTGTGTGTCATTTATTCGGATTTTTTGCTGCTGCACTCTGATTGCATTGTGTGACTTTATTTGTATTTATTTTTACATGACTTTTATTTATTTGATTTCATTTTAGCTGCAATTTTTGTCGCTGCTCACACTTTTCTCCATTCATAAAAACATTGCTGACTAAAGTACTTACATACAGTGGCGCACGACATGGGGGTTTGGGTGTTCACCGCTCACATATTTGTTTGATACAAAAATTGTGAGTTAAAAAAATTATTTAAAATGTCATTGTGTACAAAAGTTGTGCACAGAACCCCCTTAAAATAAAATCCTATGTGCGCCACTGCACACACATACACTCACACACTCACTCTGAACTGGCGCTCATGACAAAATTTCTGTTGGAGTTGTCGGTTTTTATTTTTTTTTCATTTTAAACACTAGCAGCAACAAAAATGCGGCGTGCCAGATTTTTGCGCAAAATTGACAACATTTATTGGCGCCGAATGAAAACCAAAAATAAAAAATCAATCTACAATATTCGCATTCAATGAACTTTAACCCTTTAGTTGGAAATTTTTTGTGTTAACGTCATTTTGTTTTTAGAAACTTGGCCTCCGATTGGAAGTAGGTACATGAATCACACTGAACCAAACACCGTCTCAGAGTTGAAAAGCATGAATCACTACGGACCAAACAGGCTTTCCGGGTGGAATACCATGAATCACAATGGACCCAAAAGGGTCTCCGAGTGGAAGAGCATGAATCATAATGGACCCAACACCGTCTCCGAGTAGAAAAGCATGAATCACTATGGACCAAACAGGCTTTCCGTGTGAAAGAACATGAATCATAATGGACCCAACACCGTCTCCGAGTAGAAAAGCATGAATCACTACGGACCAAACAGGCTTTCCGGGTGGTATACTATGAATCACAATGGACCCAAGAGGGTCTCCGAGTAAAAGAGCATGAATCACAATGGACTCAGTAGGCTTTTCAGGAGAAAGAGCATGAATCACGGTAGATTCAACAGGGTCGCCGAGTGGAAGAGCATGAATCACAATGGACCCAACACCGTCTCCGAGTTGAGAAGCATGAATCACAATGGACCTAACGGGTCTCCGGGGGGTAAAGCATAAATTGCAATAGACCTAACAAGCTTTTCAGATGGGGAGGAGCATCATTAATCACAATGGACCCAACACCGTCTCCGAGTTGAGAAGCATGAATCACAATAGACCCAACAAGCTTTCCGGGTGGAAAAGCATAAATCACAATAGACCTAACAAGCTTTTCGGGTGGAATAGCATCATTAATCACAATGGACACAACAGGGTCCCCAAGTGGAATAGTCAACCTGGTTTTTTAATCCAGCCAGTGTTCGTTCTAACAAAGCCATCACAATTCCTTACAATTTCACAGTAAGAATTTAACCAAAATTTTCATCAGCTTAAAGTCAAAATTTATGGGCTACGCACTCGAATCGACTGAAAATGTAGGCAACTATTTTAAGCCACCAATTGAAAGGCCACTCGAACGACTCGACATTTGCCTCGTAAAGTCCCCCATGCGGCGGCCAACACGTGTTGCACACTACCTCTGGCACCCCTCGTGCTTCTGTCACTCTATGTGTGCGTGTGTGCGTGGGGGCATTTAGAGTGGGGGTCCCAAATAAAGGCAGCAACAATGCATACGTTTCCCCCCGGCCGGCCGTCTGTTGGATGCAGTTTAACGAAAACTTTTACGATTATTTGTGTCGTTTACGATTCGTCGTATTGTCGATTGGCGCAGATTTTTATGCTCAACTTGAGCATTTTTATTACACTGAATTCTGCTGCGCGCCGCGTTCCGTTGTCGCCCCAACGAGTGCCGCATAAAATCAATCATTGTGCCACTTAATGAAATTAATAAGACGCGCATAGGACGAGCCGCGGCTGCAGTTCGTTCGCAACTTCCACTTTATGATTTTTATGCAATTGTTGTTGTTGCTGCTCAAGTGTTTCCCAAGCTGGCAGCCGACCCCAGAATGGTTGCCGCAGCCCACATGCAAAATTGCAACAAAAAATCTTCATGTTCACAGTTTTGTTTTTTTTTTGCAACAACGAACATGCGTCCGTTTTGTTGATTGCTACATACTTTGTTGTTGTTGTTATTGTTAGATATTGTTGTTGCTGTATTTCAATTGCTGCAGCGGAAATCGTATGTTGACTGCAGCTGTGTGGCGATTGCTGCAGTCGCCGCAGCAGTTGTTGCATTTTGTTGCAAGTTGAGTTGTTACTGTTGCTACTTGATTGTTGTTGTTGTTGTTGTTGCTGATTGTTGTCTGTTTTCTTCTATTATGGCACACTTGGTTTTGTTGTTGCCTGCAAGTCCTAATTTTCATTTAGCATATTTTTGTTGTTTTTCTTAATGTATTTGTTGTTGCTAGCATTGTTGTTGTAGTTATAGCCAAAGCTGTTAGATTTGTCATCGCTGTTGTTAGTGTAATTGTTTTGCATAGTTTTGTTATTGTTGTTGTGCCATATCTATTGTTGTTGTTGTGGTTTGTTGATTTTTGTTGTTGTTGTTGTTATTGTTGCAGCATCTCGTACACCAACAAATCTGCCATCAACTAAAATGACGAAATTTTTGCAAAATATTTAATCTTTTCGCAACACACGCGCAATGCACCAACAACAACCATGACAACAATAACAACAGCAACAACAACAACAACAACAACAATCGCTGGCAATAACAATCGACTGCAGTTGTACGCGCAACAATGATTGCGTAATTGCAAAGCGCCAAATGCCATTTTAGTTGTTGTTGTTATTGTTCTGGTTGTTGTTGTTTTAGCAATTGTTGTATCTAATAGCAACAACCTTGTACCTTTGCAGCTGTGTTGTTGTGATGGTTTGCAATTTTTTTTTTGCAGCCGCCGCTCTGACTGAAGTTTAAAGTTTAATTTTGCGCGCTGTTAATTTGTTCATTGTTGTTGTTGTTGTTGCTTGAAGTTTGCAAATTTCAAATTCGCAAATGTTGCCATTGTCATTGACGTTGGCTGTTGTTGTTGTCCATTGTTAGACGAAAGCCACGCAAATTTTTATAATTTTTCAACATTTATCTACTTTTTGTTTTTTTTCCTTTAATTTTTTGCACATTTTTTTGTTATTGGTATGTTGCTGCTCCCAGCAATGGCATTGCTGCATTCGCAACAATAAAGATTTTTGCAAACTTCAAGGTCAGCAACGATGGGCGGACGGACGGATGGACCGACAGACAAACGGACGGATGGTTGGATGGAAACGCCGACAATCGCGCGTTCACTATTTTGTTGTTGTTGTTGTTGTTGTTGTTGCTATGATTGTGGAAATTGTTGCTGCTTGCCACTAATGCCACTAATAGCCGTTGTTATAGTTGCTGTTGTTGTTGTTGTTAATATTTCTCTAGCTTTTGTTAGACTCGACGATGCTGTTTATGGTTCACTTTGGTTATGTTTTTGTTTTTCTTATTGTTTTTGTTTTCCTTATTGTTCTTGTTGTTAGTTGCTGTTGTTGCTCTTTAACATTGTTATTTTCATTGTTGTTGTTGTTATTATTCTTACCAATTTAGTTGCAGCGAACGCTGTTTTTGTTCTTATTGTTGCTAATCGTTTTTTTTTGCTGCGCCACCTTTGTGCTTTGTTGTTGTTGATGTTGTTGCTTTCGATTAACCTTCTTTGCTATTGCACGTGTGGCTGTTGCTATTGTTGCTAGCGTTGCCAACTATTGGCTATTTGGTTTTTGCAAATATTGTTGTTGTTGTAGCGTTGCTATTTCTTGTATTTTTCTATGCAAACTTATTTTTTTTTTAACATTTTTGTTGTACTATTCCGACCGTTTTTGTTGTTTTTGCAAATTTTGTAGTTTGCAGTTTTTTTTGCATACTTTTTTGTTTTAGTTTTATGATACTCTACTTGTTGTTGTTTTTAATAAATAATAATAATAATAATAATAATAATTGTTGTTGTTGTAGTTATTATTGTTGCCAATTAATGCAAAACTTGCGCTGATTGTTGTTGTTGTTGCTGTCAGCATTTATTTGCACCCAAAAATTGTGTGTTTTCTGTTCGCAATGCGGCTTTATTCATGTGTACATTGTTGTTATTGTTGTAATTGCTCATAATTTTTGTTGTTGTTGTTGTTGCAATAAAATTATCTACCCCTTGCCGTCTGCACAGTTGAATTTTTGTTCTCAGCACATTTGGCGTTTCCAGCTGCTCGAGTGTCCGAAGCCAAAGCGATCAGCTGCAATGCCATCAAAGTCAAATTGCTGTGTCGCTTTGCATAAGCAAAATGCTAAAGTCAAATGAATTAGCAACTTTTTTATTGTACAATTTCCATAAAATCACAATGCAGCATTGGGGTAGACAAGGCGCAAGCATGCGCAACAGGGGCGTCGAATGGAGTCAGGGGGCGAAGCGCGGAGTTGGGTAATAGAAAGGCGAAAAATTAGCCATGAAGGCCGCGCGGAAGGCAATAATTCATTCTATTGCTGTTGTTGTTTTGGCTGTGGTTGTTCTAGCAATTTTTGCAATTTCGCAACATTTTTACGGTTTATTAAAAGCAACAACAAATTGCAGCGTAATTGGAGAATGCTTTTTTTGTGGGGTTCGTTCTGTTCTTGGCCAGTGGAGTCGAGTGCGGCGAATATTTAATCGTTGCTCATTTGTTGCAGCTCATTTGTGTGTGATTTGTGAATTGTTTTTTAACAACTTTTTTTTGCTGCTTTTTTTAATTTGCACAATTCAGCAAATGATTTAAGGTGATTTTATTGCGCTGATCGGTTGTGATGATGAGGCGAGCGGTGACTGAAAGGTGGAGTTGCCGGTATGACGAAACGACTTGCTGAGCAATGAGTAGCGGGAAAAGAGGCATTCACCGAGCGTTAAAAAGGTGAAATCGAATGCGTTGAATGGGTGCCAATACTTTTGGGACTTTGGGGATGGTTTGTAAATGCATTGTGCAATAATTTTTCAGTATGGAA
This sequence comes from Melieria picta, assembly GCA_964056695.1. Classification (NCBI taxonomy): domain Eukaryota; kingdom Metazoa; phylum Arthropoda; class Insecta; order Diptera; family Ulidiidae; genus Melieria; species Melieria picta. Next base: position 121,722,147 of record OZ057400.1, on the reverse strand, counting down.
CAAGTTATTACAAAATTACAATTATTAATTATTGACTTGAATTATTAAAAAAATCTAAGTATAGAAGTTGAAATAAAGCTTGAAAGTGTGTAATGTTGCTTTCTTTTCAGCAACTTGCCAAATTGTTTTAACACTAAAATGCCCAAGGAAGTCAAAAAGACTCCAATGAGTTATTTTTTTAAAATAAATTTTAAAGCATTGCTTTCTAAAAGAAAATATTTTGTGATTTTTACTAATTTGTAAAAAAAAATCAATCAAAGAAGCAAACTGAACTGCTCCAAACTTTGGTTGTATGCTGCCTTCTATAAATAGATTCTCGACTCACTGCTGACCTTTGCAGAAAGGCACAGCTTTTGTTCGCATCCCGCTGTTTTCTCTGCCTCTTTTGCTCTCTTTCCCCTTTTTCCACATTGTTTTCTTTAAAGCCTTTCGGCACTCGTTGACGTTTTGTGCTCGAATTCTCTGCCAGCTGTCTCAAGTGGCTGTCAAGTGGTTTTACATTATAATGCAAGTTTTTACAAAACTGTTTTTCTATAAAATTTTACAATACACTTTTTCCGGCTGGCCAGCAATGAAAAATGCATAAAAGCCAAACAAAGACAAAAAACTGCTCATTGAGTTGAAATAAAATGAATTATTTTCATTGCCAGAATTTAAGCTACAACAACGTTCGAGTCATTAAATTTTCAGCCGCAACACAACAGACAAACAGAAACAGTGCTACGACGGACGGACAGACAGGCAGCAAGGACGAGGTGCAAGCAGAGAAGTGTGCGATGTAAAAAATTGCTTTCATGCAGTCGAGTGTCGAGGTGCAATGCAATAAAAACCACTGTGGCAACACTGGGCAAACTTAATCGACGGCAAAAAGTGGCAGCAAAAACACGAACAGAATCGCCACAGCCGCAAAGAGGTGAAATGAAAAAATTTAATGAAATTGAAAAAAGCCAACGAAATCAAGCTAATGAAAGCGGAAGTAAGAGCTTATTACAAGCAACAACAAAAAAAGGAAAAAATGAAACAAAAATAAATAAAACACAAAGAAAAGGAAGGAAATAGCTGACAGAAGCTGGCAGAGGGCGAGGCACAAGAATAATAGTGCAGCACATGAAATAAATGACAAACGGAAAATGCCGCAGGAGAGGAGCAGAAATATGGACAAACAAACACTGCAAAATGAAGAAATAAATAAATTGAAATGGCAGAACAGGCAACAAGCCGAGCCAAGTCAAACAGCCAAATGCCAAACGCTGGCAGTAGAAAGTGTTTTGCGCCTGTTTTGGGGGGGGGAGTGTGAAAGCGGGCTAATGGAAGGTTGGGGGGCTGAAAAGCTGCATTATTGAATGACTGAAACGGCACCCCCGGGGCCATGGACCCCACGAGCCAGCAAAGCATTGCGACAAAGCACAGACGGCCCGCTCGCTCTCAGACGGAATCGATGGGCTCAGAGGTGAAGCAAAAGCTGGAAGCAGTGATGGCCATTCTGTTACTCGCAAGTAGCGAAATGGACATTGCTGCAAAAGCAATAAGCCTTGGCAACACGAGAGATCAAAGTGACAGCTCAACAATGCCGCAAATAGTGCAGGGAGACACAAACAAATAGTAAACTTAAAGGAGCATGAAAGAGGGAAGTGTGATTAAAGTTGAAAAGGCCAAAAGATGTTCAAAACAAAAACAATTTCAAGTATTTGAAAAAACCCACATAAAAATACAAATATTTCAATTAATTTCTAAAAACACTGATAAGTTTTTTCAAAAGAAAAAAATTTTAATCATAACTAATATCTACTAATCAAAATTATCAGCCAATTCCAATTAACTGGCAGCAAATATCGACGACCACACTGAGAGCTCAACAGACCTGCAGCCCCAGCAGTTCCAATCATTTGTTGCCTTTTGCGACTTCAAGCATACAAAGGAATCAATTGTTGGCACCAAGCAATGCCACCACCTGTTAAATAGTTATCGCTTCAAACGCTCGCACTCGATTCACCAAGCAATCACCAACCAAGTCAACAATCACCACTCAACCGTTGCCACCTTCCGGACTTGGCAACTTGTGCTCGTACATCAACAGCCAAAGCTCGCTGACAGAAAGTCAAGAGTCAATAAAAAAGTAAACAATAATAAAACGAAAAACTACAACAACAACAAAAACACCAACACTACTAATAAGTAATAATTATTAAAATAACAACAATTCCCCAGGCCAACAATCAACGTTAACTTCGTCACCGCTGACGTTCCCACACGCTCAACAAAAAAAAACAACAACAACAAAAAACAAAAACAAAATCCAGTTTGTCAACCTCTGACGTTGTGTCAATGCAATCCGCCTGCCCGCATTTGTGACAATCTATTTGCTGTAGTTATTTGTTATAAATTTTTTTTATTCATTTTTTATTTCATTTTTTTGTTGTAGTCCAGTGAACCACTTTTGACGTTATCAGCGTTGATTCACAGAAAAAAACTCGAATTTTTTGTTCCCAAGTGATTTTGTTTTTTTGTTTTTTTTTATCAATAAAACCAACACAAGAGACTTCATTGTGACACGCCCCCTGGCCCCTCATGCATAATTTTACCCATTACTCTCTCTCGCTCTTTCGATCGTGCCGCCAGTCTCAAATTTTCATTACTTCAGTGTGCTCTCTCTCTCTTCGCGTCAGTGTTGTGCGCTCTTTGGCCCTGGGAGCACTTTTTACACTCTTTTTCTGTTATCAGTCACAACTGTTGTTTGCTTATGAGTTGTTGTTGTTATGCGTTATCAACACTTGGCTCACTGAGCCCTGAACAATGCACACTTCATGGACTTTTCAATCACCTTCAGTAATCTACATGTGGGCCACAGTGCACAGCCACATGCAACTCTGGGCGCATAATTCACTTCCGGGAATTGGAATTTAAATGTTCAGTTGAAAGTTGTACTTTGCATTTTTAGTTATTAAAAATGTCGAATAACATATTGAAGTCTCAAGTTGGAGCTAAAACGTTTTTATAGCATTTATTGCGCTTTTAAAGAAATCAAATCTCTTAGAGAAATTGAAAGAGGATAGTATATCTTCTTCAAAATTGATAGAAGATAGTATATCTTCTTCAATTTGTTATATCTTTGTCTTGGATTCAAAATTTTCATGGCCTTTAATTCGAGTTCCAAATGCAAATCTACTGGTTTCCTAAATTTGAAACTTGAAGATTGAAGATTTGTAAGATTCATGAATTATGTCAAAACATAAAAAGATTCCCGTGAATTTGTTTGGTGACTTGAACTTTACCACCTGAAATCTGAACCTCTCTATTTATTGAATTTATTTGGCATTTCCTAAAAGAAAATTTACAAATATGAGTTAGATTGAGTTAGATTAAATTAGCTTAAAATAATTGTCTAGGCATGTGAAGGTAAGTTTGAAAAAAGTTTCCATTAAAAGCCCAATTCAGTTGCACTTTTTTGTTACGAATTACAATTCTCAGGGAAGATTCTAGGTAGATTAAATTAAAATGGTTGTCTGGGAATGTGAGAATAACTTCTTTATTAGAAATCCTTAGCAATGATTGATCAGGATTCTCGGTAATGATTTTCGGTAGATAAATTTAAGTTAAAGTTGACTGTCGGTGAATGTGAAGATACATTTTCCATTAGAAATCCATTTAATATCTTAATTTAATTCTTAATGTTTTAAGAATTCAAAATGTTTCATTACAAATTCTAAGCAATGATTGACAAGGATTCTCAGTGTTTTAAGTTTGTCTGAAAATCCAACTTGGAACCATTTCTAAAACCCTAAAATTACAAGGTATCGGTTTTAATGCTTTTAGTGGCATTTCGTGGCTTTTTGATTTCTTTCTTATCGACATTTCTACAGAAGTATTGAATAATCTAAAAATTGTCCATCACATAAGAATGTCAGAGTTAGGGTTTTGGCAGTTTTTTTTAGCTCATTTAAAATGTGTCTCTCTCAGACTCTCAAAGTTAGAATTTCTGACTCAGTAAAAGTATCTCCGTACCTCGTCTAAACTACTTTATTATCAAATAAAATTTTCAGTTTCTATAGGTTTTTGGCTCTTTGAAAGTGTCTCTCTCAGATACTCATAGTTTGGGTTTTTAACTCAATAAAAATGCCTCTTATGAACTGTGTATTTTTTAGTTGACTGCATTTTCTCGCAGTTATTTTTGAATGAAAATGTTTAAGGCCAAGCAATTTACACTCAGATTCAATCTTCGCAGTTAGAGTTTGGCTTTTTGAAAGTGTATTTTCAGACTGTGAAAATTAGGGTTTTTACTCCATAAAACTCTATGTATCTCTTTTGAACTGCGTATCTTTCACCTTCCAGCATTTTGCCGAGTTATGTTTGTGAAAAAATTGTGCAAAATTCCAGAAATTTAACATCACATAGGACCTTTTGTTTGGATTAGTTTTGAATTTTTCTAGACTGTAGAAAGATCTGCTTTAGGATCAAATTGCTGTGTATGAAATAAAATTTTTTAGTTTTGTTAAGTTCTGTTTGAATGTTTACTGAGAGCTATGGCAATTTTATTACATCCCTTAAATTAAAAAAAAATTACATTGAATTTTACGAGAAATTTGTTATGTGATAAGATTATTAGAAAAGATAGAATTATTTCAGATCGCTTCAAATTGGTTTTTGAATGAACTTCTGACCACTGAAACGAAAACATTTTTTATTTTGTTGAATTTATTTGACATTTTCCAAAGGATATTCGTTAACTTTGAGAGAAGATTTGAAAAATGCAAGAATTTTACTATCAGATAGAATTCTGAACTTATGGATTTTCAATAGTTTTCAATGTTTCTAAGGTGTTTGAAAGTCCACTGGTTCAATGATTTGTGAACACTGAAATGCAAAGTTTTCGAGTTGATGAATTTATTTGGCATTGTCCAACGATTTCTTCAATTTTGAGAGCAGATTTGTATAATTAACAAATTTTATAGGATTTCTGAAATACACATGGGATCCGTAAGGTTTGAATTTTTAACAGTTTTCAATGTTTTTCAACTGTTTGAAAGTCTGCTTTCAGATGATGTGCGACCACTGAAAAAAAAAGTTTTTGAGTATTTGTGAATTTATTTAGCATTTTTCGAAAGGAGTTTCATAATTTCGAGAGCAGTTTTACACAATTTTAAATTTTTATGAAATTTGTGAAGTTCAAACAGAATCAGTAAATTTTAGATTTTTAACAGTTTTCAGAGCTTTTCAGCTATTTGAAAGTCCGCTCTTGGAATGATTTGTGAACACTAGATTGCAAAGTTTTCGAGTATTTGTGAATTTATTTAGCATTTTTGGAAAGGAATTTCATAATTTCGAGGGCAGAGTTACCCAACTTCGAAACTTTAGAAGATTTCTGAAATTCAAATGGGATCAGTAAGGTTTATATAGATCTTTAACAGTTTTTAAATATTCTCAGCTATTTGAAAGTCTGCTTTCAGATGATTTGTGACCACTGAATTGCAAAGTTTTCGACTATTTGTGAATTCATTTAGCATTTTCTGAAAGGAGTTTCAGAACACACAATTTCAAAATTTTATAGGATTTCTGAAATTCAGATGGGATCAGTAAATTTAAGATTTTTAACAGTTTTCAAAGTGTCTAAGTTGATTGGAAATCTGCTGTTGGGATATTTTTTGAAAGTTTTCGAGTTTTTGTGAATTTTTTGGAAGGAGTTTTATAATTTCAAGGGAAGATTTTCATTATTCAAAAAGCCTATAACATTCCGGAAATGCAATTAAAATCCCTAATGTTTAAATTTTTAACAGTTTTCATTGTTTCTAAGCTGATTGTCTGTTGTCGACACAACCTGTGAGCACTGAAAAATGAGCTTTTCAGGTTTTGGTGAATTTATTGGACATTTACGAAGAATTTATCTCAACTTTGGGGGTATAATTTAAAAAATTTTGATTTTATGCATTTGTCAAAAAGGCATTTTTTGAAAAATTAGGATATCTGGCATAGGAAAGAAGGCCTTTAGTTTGATTTTTTTTGGTGTGTTTTGGAGTTTCTAAGTGGTTTGAAATCAGTCTGGGAACCAAACTTGCGTTTTTATGGATTTATTTGGAATTTCCTAAGGATTATTCACAGTTTCAGGGAAAAGAGTCTCTATTCTGAGCTGCTTGAATGTCTTCAAAAGGGAAAATAATTTCCATGGAATTGATTTTCAATGGATTTTTAGTTTCTGAGCTGTTTGAATATCTTCAAAAGAGAAAAGGATGTCCATGGATTTGATTTTGAATGCATTTTCCATTTCTGAGCTAATTGTATGTCTTCAAATTTTCAGTTTATTGGAGAAAAGTGTATATTTTTCTTGGATATCGGACTGTTTTTTTATTTCTGGGCTGTTTGGATCTTCATGTCGGCCTCAATAGCTCAGCGGGTAGCGCGCTGGCTTCTCATACCGAGTGCTCCAGGTTCGATTCCTGGCTTGGGCTGGAAAAAACACTCATCTACTTCTGTCGCTATCCACATGAAGGGAATGAGAATTACAAGAATCGCACAAGTGCGCTCTTGGCAGGCAATGGCAAAACCTCCAAGTGTGAACGAAAAACTGCCAATCGCCGTTCGGATTCGGCGTTAAACTGTAGGTCCCCTCCCTCCCTTTCCCCATCCGCTTGAAATGTGTGCTGTAACATATGTTGGCAAAAACAGTGTTGCATACACAGTTCAAAAACGGGTGAAATATGTGGTATCACAATGGGCCTTTCAGGCCTCCGAGTGTGTCTCTTATAGAGGCAGCCACCGCAACCTAACCTAACCTTGGATCTTCATAGATTTGAGTTTCTGGATTTATTAGGAATTTCTAACATTTCTAAATATTAGGATTTTTTCACATGGAAAGAAACTGTAAAGAAGTGAAAAAATCTCACCATTAGATAAGAGTGGACTTTCAAAGGTTTTCAAAGGTAGTTCTTGAATGTTTGAAAGTCTGGTATTGAGTTAAGTCTGAGTTAAGCCAAATTAAACGAAGCTTAAATGCTGCATTCAACTAAAATTCCAACTTTAAGTTGCAATAAAATTATGTAAAATTTAAGTTGTGTTGCCCGCATTGAAATACAAAATCTGAAATTAATTGAACTGAATTTACGAATAATTAGCATTAATGGGACATTGGGGAGTTTATCGAAAAAAGCCAACATGAAAGTTGCCATTAAAAGCGGAAAACAAAAGCGCATTCGAACGGCACAAATTGAACGACTATCCCACGGACAGTCATAATAAATTGACTAAATATTGTTGTGTGTGTGTGTGTGTGCGGGGCTGAAATGCTGTTAACGCCAGCAGGACGGCGCACGAATGCATTAGGCGACTTTCGGGCCAATGCCGATAATTACAATAAAAGTCAAAATTTAATCTATGACCCCATTGCGATTGCCGCCCATTACAGGCAGCCCTGCCAACTGTGACGCCTCCGCCATTTGGAAGCGAGCGCACTTTGTCACAACAACGTTTTTTTGCTACAACAAATAGGAAGGCGACGGTGCGGGTGAAGTGGAAGACGACGCGTAGTGCAGCGCAGTGAATAAACGTTGGCGGCGCGCATTAATTTTGCATGCGTGTCTCTCTATGTGTGTGTGTGGGTGTGTGTTTGTGTATATAAATATGTGCAGTTAGCTATGAGTTCATTTAGACGCACTCACACACACACACACACACACACAGACACAGCAAGTCAACACTTGGCCCATTACACTTGTGCCAACAACAGTGGCTCCCTCGCTTCAGTTGCGGCTGGCCGCACGTTCGTCCGTCCGTCCGTCCGTTTGTGCGCCTAAATGTTGCAACTTGCTGTGTAGGGGAGATTCTCTCACGAACTGCCGACGCGAACGCAGCAAGTGGACAGACAAGTGCCCACTGTATGTTTGTGTGTTGTTGGTTAGTTAGTGAGTTCTTGGTGCTGTTGTTGTCGTTGTTGTTGTAGTCGGTGCTGTTATTGCGTGCAGCACAGTGAGTGAGGTCAATGACAAAAGCATCGGCGCTGATATTAGGCGCAATCGTGCTGCACGTCTGTCCGTCTGTCCCAGCGCGCGTCCGTCCGTTCGCTGTTGTCCGTCTCTCGGTGTGTCTGTCCATGCTGGATTGCACAACGTTGGCGCATACCTTCCGCCATCACATGCCCGCTGCCGCCCGCACCTGACTTGCTTAGGCTTGGCGCTTTCGCTACCCAGTTCCAGTCCCAACTTCAGCCGCCACCGCACCGCACCGCAGCTCCAACCAACCAACCAGCGCTCAACACACATTTGTTCTGCTACAAGTCAACACTCTGTGGCTAACGAGTATTAATGTTTGTTGCTGCATTTTTGTTTTTGTTCTTTTACTACAAACACACACACACATACAGACACATAGAAACACTGCTGCATTGTACAATGCGGCCTGCATCCATAGGGATCCCCTGCATGTGTCCGTCCGTCTGTCTGTTTGTCTGTCTGTCTGTCCGCACGCCCATAATCTGCTTCACTTGCTCGTTCGCTGGCCGGCTCGCTTGACGCTTGACTGCCCACAATGCGTCCGCCGCGCCGCAATCGTCGTCGTGCCACATGCCGCACAAACTGCACGCGCGCTTAAATGTGTATGTAGGTGTGTCGCTGTGTGTGTGTGTTGTTGTGCCACACTTGGCTGCCTGGTGCGCTGCTTCGTTGCCCGGCTGGCTGCCTGCTGCCGCAATCGATGAGTAAATAATGACCAACGCATTGCAGCGCACGCACCGCACTGCTACAACAACAACAACAAATACAATAACAATAAAAACAAAAACAACAAAATGGGATATCACATGGCGGCAACATTGGCAACGCCATCGCCATCGCCACCGCTGCTGTCGCTGTCACACCAGACCGGCAGCTCACATGTTGCCTTTGTTGTTGTTGTTGTTGTACGATATGGCCGCATGCCACTCGGAGCTGCATGCAACGGGGCTGCAGGTTCATTTTACCAGCATGTGAAATTTACTTAAACGCGTATGGCCATTCGTCTGTCTGTCCGTCCGTCTGTCCATCTCTCCCACTGTCGATGTGACTGTCTGTCTGTATGTCTGACTTGCTGCAAGCCTCACACTTTCATTGCCTGTTGCTTTTATTGTTATTGTTGTTGTTGTTTTACTGTGGTTGTGCATTTTCATTTCTTTTCGATTTTGTTGCTTTTATTCCTTTTGTTGTTGTTGTTATTGTTGAATGCATTTTTGTTTTTTTTCGTTGGTTCCCACTGTGGCATGTTGCTGCGTTGTGTTGTTGTTGTTGTTGTTTTGCAGCAGATGATTTTTTGTTTTTCTTTCCTTTTGTTGTTGTTGTTATTACTGGTGGCATTATTATTGGTAATTACTGCGCGTTTTTGTTTTCGTTTTGTTCCTCGACTCGCATTAATGGTTTACGTTGTGGTAAACAAAAAAAAAACATTATTTTCAATTTTTTCCTACATTTATATTTTTTTTTAACAATTACGGCAAAACAGCCAGTTTCAAACATTTTTAACACATAATCATCATTGGGGCATAATTATGATGATCGGCCAGATCGAACTTACTGAACGTTGTCAGCGAAAATTTTGAACCACAGCCGAATCGAATTGATAAAGAATCAGAGTGAAAATGTCTTATGAGAATTTTTCATAATAAATTTAAATCGTGAGTTTCTAATTTAATTAGTTAATTTTAAGACAAGATTAATTAATTATGATCTTAGATGTCATTGCATCATTTAGCAACATTGAGTACCAACTTATTGGGTACCAAAACATTGAACCCTGAGAGAATCTTTGGAGATTAAGTAATTTAATATGGAAAGTATAGTCTGCCTTGGAAAATATTGAAAAAATTAAACCATAGAAGCCTTAATTCATAAAGAATCGGAGTGGAAATGTTCTATGAGGTTAAGTCCCAAACATCAGACAGACAGCTTTGACCCATTTTAGGTCTACTGAACGATTTCTACGAAAATATAAAACCCCAATGGGACAAACAGATGTTATCAGAAGAGAACTTCTTTAGAGAATTCTTCACTATATAACTTCAGTATTTACGTAATTTTATATTAGATTAGGTTAGGAGTGGTCAGCTCGGCCACTCATCAACCCTGTTGGGTTCCTAGTGATACCAGTTAGAGCTTCTTAGTGTTGGGGGTCAACGGCAAAGTTCAATAGGGACTTTATGTTATTCTTGGGTATCCCATCTAATTCAGAGAAGAATGGGGCCTCCAAGTGAGTAATTCCAAGTCTTGCATATGCTCCAAGGTTTCCCTGGCACCATTTAATTTGCATTTTCTGCATTCATTTGACTCGGTGCCAGCTTTCTCATTATCATTTCTGTGGTCAGGAACCCATGCGGTTTATTCTATTTTGGCATCCCACAATGTTTAGAATCCTTTTATAGTCCAATACCATCTTAGATTCGATAGTTTTCGACTTCAGATCTATGTTAGCGGACTGACTATCGCAGAAGATTACAACAAACTTATATTTGAACTTATTAAGACGATGACAAGCCTCTTTTAAAGTGAATACTTCCGCTTAAAATACGCCGCATCATCTGGTAATTTAAACGATAAATTAAGTTTATCACAGAAGAAAGCCGCACCTACCCCCTCGGTCATCTTTGTCCCATCGGTATATATAATAAACTCTAACAACTCGTTGAAAAAGCCAACACTTCACTGCCCTCTGCTGGGGAATACCGCCTTAAAATGTCCCCTGAACTCAAAAATTTTTTAACTTTCAAATTGTTAAAGCCCAGGAAAATAGATTGTTGAAGAATTGATATGAAAACGTTTTGTGAAAATTTCTCTGGATATAAGGATAAATTTAAAAATTATCGAATTATTATTTAAAGTATTGAAAACCGTTTTGATTGAGATCGTATCTGCTCAAAGATTGAAGCACAGCTCGATTGTAGACATAAAGACAGTTTCCATCAAGATTGTTTGTCCTGAAGACTACTTTCGAAACAATTGAAGTCAAAAAAAAAAAACAACAAAAAATTTGGTCAAAAAATCGGCGATAAAAATGCCAAATATTTAACGATATAATTAGTCCGCAGTTGGACCAGATTTGATCTGATTTACTTTGAACTCCAGCAACATCGATTGAAGCTATCTAAATAGGTTTATCTTTCTTCTTTTAAAATAAAATGTCGAATATATTTGTTTTCTAATGATACCAAAAATCATCTCAATCATTAGGAATACATCAGGATTATGTTGGCTAAAATAAAGTCTTGTCTGTCTGTCTTTACAAATATCGAAATATTTAACCACAAAAACATCCTTTGAAGCAGAATCGTGATGGAAATTTGCCTTGAGAATCTTTTATAATAAATCACAAAAAGTTGTTATGTTTACAAGAATCAAATTAACAAATTTATAACTTGATGGCCAAGAAAAGGCTCAGTAAGAACCCAAAGCTTAACTAGTTCTAGAATTGAACTTTATCACGTTTACTAAAGAAGATAAAACACCTACATATTTTTTGCTAATATCCTTTAAACGGAAACTCTTCATGAAAATTTTCCATAATCCGTAGTTTTTAACTTTTTTATAGTTTAAATTACCATATCAATCATCTCTATTTTGTTGACCAGCATAAAGTCTCATGAATATTGCCTACGGAACTATCGAAATATGGAAGCACAGCAAGAAAGTTTGAAGCCGAATCGTGATGGATGATTGGAAGTCTCAAATAATAATTCCGCAGCATTTTTTTATCTTCATTCATCTCAATCATTGTTAGATTTAACAACCAACAACGACTCCTCTGAACACTTCCTCTGACAATATTCAATCTCAGACACAAAAGTTTCAATAGAATTTCTCTCTCACTCCTTCAAGCAGCAACTCGCCGCTTTCAATTGGACAGCTGGACAATTCCCAGTTGGACACTTGGCTGCATCATTATCGCAAACTTTTATGGGTCACAGACACTTGGCCGCATCGAAAAGATGGCAACAACAACAAAAAAAACAATGGTACAAAATTGTTAAAATGCGCAGTTGGAAAACGTTAAACTTAGAATCGCAGACGAGACGTCCAAGTCAACAATGGCGCTGCATTTCGCTAATTAAATGAGGTGAAGCACGATGACGCCGACGCCAACCAACAACAACGGCCACTAATAACGGATGCGCTAAAAAGCGTTGAGGCGGCCAACTTGAAAAAAACATGAACTGAAAACTTACTAAAGAGCACAAAGCGCAAAGCGGCGACACGACAGTTCCCAAGACGCGTCTAGACGTGCGCAGACAAACGGCCAACTAGCCAAGCCGACCAGTTGTGGCGTCGAACAAAGGGCGGCGAAAAAGTAGCGGGACGAGGGGGCGGCAAGTGAGACGGCGGCAAGGCGGCAACAATTAGGATAGCATTACAAGCGCATCGTCGGTCGCGGCAAGTTGCCAGTTGCAGGTGGCGCGCAACTGTTGGCTGCCGGTCGGTAGCAGCAACAAATTCACGCCGACACGCTGTGCGCCAATGTTCGACAGCTTTTAATGTATTTACCTGGTGTCGGTGTGGCGGTGTGTGTGTGTGTGAGCGTCTATTTATGTGTCAAATTAGCGCTCATTAGGAAGTGGTGCATCCATTGAATGGAATGGAATGGACTGGAATGGATGCATTGCCGGCGGCGAATTATTGTTCACTTCACTTCAGTTTACTTCGACTTTGTCTTCGTCGCACGGTCCTCGTTCGTCTAGCAACTTCAACGTTGCTGTTGTTGTTGTTGTAGCGCGCACAAAAGGTGCCAATTGCTTACCTGCAAATAGAGAAGAAAATGTGTGTGTGTTAGTTCATAGTCTGAGTGCAAACAAGTGCAAAGTGCATTAACTAAAAGGTGTTGAATTGCCGAAGAACACCAGGAAAATTACGCAAAAATTATAAGCAAAAAAAGTAGATAAATGGCGCCGCCAAACGACTAACAAAGGACACGCAAAAGGACGAGGTGAACTGGAGTTCAAGTGACATACCTGAGCAGAGAAAATTCAGAGGAGAGTTTATTAGGGCCATGCCCAATTTTTGCATAATTAAAATTTGTAATTAGTGTAGAAGTGGGAAGGAAAAAACCAGCTGAAGTGAAGGTTAAAGTTTCGATTTCCATGCGAAAAGAAAGAAAATCATTAAATGTCGTAAGCAGGGGAAGCAAAAGAGATTGCGAAGGATTCGATTTTTAAAAAGGGTTTTGTTTTTCACTGCGATCCTAATGATCTATAAACATTTCATTGTTTTCAGAAAAGTGGGGTTAGGAATTAGTACCATGTTCCTTTCCTATGGAAAGGAAATAAAATATGTAAAATAAAATAAAATGAAATAAAAAACTTAAAATAAAATTAAATTAAAATAAAATAAATAAAATAAAATAAAATAAAATAAAATAAAATAAAATAAAATAAAATAAAATAAAATAAAATAAAATAAAATAAAATATAATCAAATCAAATCAAATCAAATCAAATTAAATAAACTAAAATAAAACAAAATTTAAATTAAATTAAATTTAAAAAATAAAATAAAATAACTTAAATAAAATAATTTAAAATAAAATAAATTAAAATAAAAAAAGAAATAAAATAAAATAAAATAAAATAAAATACAATACAATAAAATACAATAAATTACAACAAAATAAAATAAAATTAATAAAAAAGAAAATGATGAAATATGTAAAATGAAATCAAATGAAATAAAAAAATAAAATTACATTAAAATAAAATAAAATAAAATAAAATATCATAAAATAAAGTAAAATAAAATAAAATATACTCAAATCAAATAAACTAAAATAAAATAAAATTTAAATTAACTTAAAAAATAAAATAAAATAACTAAAATAAAATAAATTCAAATAAAAAATTAAATTAAATACAATACAATAAAATACAATAAATTACAATAAAATAAAATAAAATAAAACAAAACAAAATAAACAAAATAAACAAAATACAATAAATTACAATAAAATAAAAATAAAATATTGAGTTGTAATGGAATTGAGTATAATGGAATAAAATAAAATAAAATAAAATAAAATAAAATAAAATAAAATAAAATAAAATAAACACAATAGTGCTGAAGTGGCTTGCGGTTCGCTTACTGCCGCCATATTCAGTTGTAATGGACCCCACCTCGCGCGGTATTTGGGGGGGAGAGAGGCCGTGGGAAATAAAATAAAATAAAATAAAATAAAATAAAATGGAATGATATGAAAAGAAATGGAAAGGAAAAGAAGAAAAACAAAAAGAATAGAAAGGAAAACTCGTCTTCAAATCGTCAGATAAAGTTCAGAAGATCGTTAAGAAGAAGAAGAAGCATGGTATAAATAGTAAGTATTCAGTAGTTCTGGTGGTCTTAAAAATGAAACCTAAGAACTGAAAGTCTAAGTAGAGGTGGAAGAAGAAATCTGTATGCAAACAGTAGAAATTTTAACGTATAAAAATATATCAACAAAAAAATAGTGAAATTTTTGTAACGCTGCAAACTATTCCAACAAGCAATACACCAAAAATTAAAACTTAACCTCAAATCTTGACAACAACGTCAAACTATTTTTGTCATGAAATTTTAAACGAAATTGTAAATTTGATTTGAATTTCTAAAGCCACAACAACAACAGCAACAACAACAATTTCGAGCACGTACGCTCCACAAAAACACCTAAATAAAAAGTAGAGGAAAAAAACTAAAAACGAAAATAACAACAATAAAACGCCAGCGGAAAGAAGCACCAATTCAGCAAAAATATGCGCAAAGACCGCATTGATGCACCCCGGGGGGATGGTTTTATTGTTGCTGTAAGTGTGGCGACGGGACCGATGCTGACTGGGCTTTGGTGCTGCTATATGTTTGGTTGTTGTTGTTGTTGCTGTTGTTTGGCTGCGGTCTAGTGGGTTGGCCAAGTGGTGTAGTGGAGTAAAGTGGCTGACACTTGGCTTATTTTTTGTGTTGTCGTTGCTCGTTGTTGTTGTTGCTGCTTTTGATTGCGGTCGGACTTGTAGTCAATGGGGAAACTGTGCTGTACTGTGTTGTTGTTATTGTTGTAGTTGGAGCTGCTGCTGTGAAACTATTCATCATGCAGAGCGCATTACCAACACACACACACATACACGCAACACGCACACCAGCTGACAAACATACAAAGCGACACACATCCGAACAGCAGCAACCGACAGCTTCGCTTTGCTTTGCAGTCGTGTGGCGGCGTCAGGCAACGCGCCCATTTGAATGCTTCGAGGCGGACTTTTAAAACTTTGTAATTAGCCATAATTCACTGTTGTTGCTTAGACAACACACAAAAAATACCCAACTACAACAACAACAACAATGTGAACAACAACCACATAGACGGCCAGCAAAAGCGATAACAAGTTTCGCTTTTCTTACCACTTTTTTTCTTTAAATGTTTTGTGTTAAGTGTTGTTGCTCGTGTTGTTGTTGTTGTTGTCGCTTTAAGTTTGTGGCTTTATATTTGTTACCTTCAACATTTAAAAGTGACTTGTGACGCTCGAAGCTGCATCCGACGGCTGTGTGGCTGTGCGGCCAATGTTGCCACACTAATGAATGGTTTCCGTTTATTTTTTTCAATTCATTTTTTTCGTTGTATTTTTTATTTCTCTCTCTCTAAATGGGCCATTAATTTGTTGCATTGCATTATTGTTTTCCATTTTGTGGTTGTTGTTGTTTTTTTTCATTTTTTTTTTTGTTGTGCATAAATGGTGATTTATAATTTGCATGTGGCATGGCCTCACGCCGAGAAAATGTCATTAAGGTGGAAATTTATGTTCGCTGTGAGAGTGTCGACAGACAAATACAGTTTCGATAGTTTGCTGCACATTTTTCATCGCTCAGAAAAACCTCAAATTGGCTGCTTTGTTATAGTTTCTACAATTTTTTTTTAAATATTTTTTTATGTGTTCTTTAATTTTCGTCTCATTCTTTACATTTCCTACACCCCGCGTTTTTGTTCTTTTCCTTTCATCTTTGCTAAGATTTTGCTTCCTGTTGCGCTACAACAACAACGCATCCCCCTGGGTAAAGATTACCCAGTCCCAACTGTCAGTCAGTCAGTTGGCACAAAAAAAAACTCAAATTGTTTTTCCTTTTACGTTGATTTGTTCGACTTCGTTACATGCTCGCATTTTCCCCTGAAGCAACAAAACAAAATCCGACCAATGCCAAAGCTGTCATTAAAGAAATCAATTTCCGCCACAACAATGCAACTCTGCACAATTGTCGGTCACGTTATACTTAAGGCTGTTTTTTGTTGTTATTGTTGTTGTTGCATTAAATGTGGTTCAGGTAATTAGATTGGCTCGAAGATGCACGAACACGAATTACCGTAAATCGAATGCGGCCCCAACAAAAAAAAGGATGTCAAGAAGATTGCAACGTGATGTAACAACAATTGTCACAACAACAACAACAACCATAACACTATGAACCACTGTTGGTGCAACAGTTCAAGGAGAGACGAAGCAGTTGAGTCGCTGGTCAGCTGGTCATTGCTCAGCGAATCGTCAGAGTTCACTTGGAAATGGATGAGTTCATCTTTTTCTTCCTTCGTTCTTTCTTTAACTGCTTTATCTCTCTCTCTCTCTCTTGACATCGCTTATTCTCATTCTAATGCCTTGATTCCTTTGTCACCTCTTTTTCCCTCACTTCCTCTCTCTTTCTGATTAGCCAATTGACAATTCTTAGCGACAAAAATTCAACCCCTGTTCTGTGATTTGCCGATTTTAGATCCCTTTGGAGTCCTTCCCACTTTAGATGCCGTTTTGGCCTCTTGAAGTTTATGACTAGCCATCCGTAGATCTGCCGTAATCATTGACCTCCATGCTGGTCAGTCATGCGTTGCCGACTTTAAATCCCTTTGGATCTCTTTCCACTTTGGATACCTTTTCGTCCTATAAAATTCATGACTAGTTATCCGAAGATCTACGGTAATCATTGAGCTCTACCTTAGTCAGTCACACGTTGTCTCTGGTAAATTTTTGTGCCTAATGGTCCACAATTTGTTCTCTTTTACGAGTATGAACGATTGTCCCAGAATGTACTACTGTGTACAAAGAATACCCGGAATTTGTTTATAATTCAAAAAATCTTTATTTATTCTTCCAAATCAATTTCATCGCCTTCAAAGTAGTCCCCCCCCCCCCCCCGATGCAATGCACTTATGCCAACGGACTTTCCAATCTTCGAAGCATGCCAAATAGTCACCTTCCGGTATGGCCTTCAATGCGCGCGGCGATTCACGTTGAATCTCTTCAATCGATTCAAAACGGTGTCCTCGAAGTGGTCTTTTGAGTTTGGAGAATAGCCAGAAGTCACAAGGAGCTAAATCAGGCGAATACGGTGGCTGTGGAACGATATGAGTTGGCGAAATGCTCACGAAGAACCAATGCCGTGTGAGATGGTGCATTATCGTGATGCAAAAACCAAGAGTTGTCTCTCCATAAATCCGGCCTCTTTTTGCGAATAGCTTCACGCAAACGACGCATAACGCTCAAGTAATATTCCTTGTTGACAGTTTGGCCCGGCGGAAGGAACTCATAATGCACAACACCACGATAATCGAAGAAATCGAATTCCGGGTATTCTTTGTACACAGTAGTATATCATTTCTCCTAGCTAAAGCCAGACATTGACAGCATAGTGCGAGGCTGTCTTGTCATCTTCAAAATACAGCCAACAGGCAACTCTCTCTTTAACCATTCCAGGTATTTCCTGAAGATAACATTTTTTTTCTTGGGGGTGAACAGGAAGGCTACAAGCCTTCCATAGCACTTAGTCCATTTTGGACCATTGTACTATATCCATGGGGGATAGGGACGAAGAGGAGAAGCTAACATACTCACTATCCAATGTCTGTGGTTCATACGCGGAGATAAGCCCTTACAAGTGCCTACCGGAGACACTGTTTGGAAGAAGAAACCCGGAAGACATTATTCTTCTCTGTAATGCGTTAGTTCGAAGCACACAACGCTACCGGTGGCCAATTATGGTTGGTAGAGAAGAAAACAAATCTCCTAAGCACGCAAGAACTCTTGAATATCCTTCAGCCAATAGATTTAAGAATCCTTAAATAGCACTGAACAATGGCACAAGAAGTCATTACGGATTACCAGACCTAATAAAAGCTAACAGGTCTAATGAATTCTGTAGAAGCTGCAAAAACGAGAAAGAAAAAACAATCTACGAGTGCTGTTCTATACTCTTTAGAGAGGGAATTCATATACGTAATTTTTTTCGATAATCTAGAGGATCTAGCCGTAAGGACTATTGAGAGTCTGGAGTCAAAATAGTTTTGGTTCAATAAATCATTTAACCCTTATTCTCATACCCAAACTTACTAACGTCGTTTGGCACCCGGGGTACCCGGGTACCCATTTCATGAAATTTTTAAGTTTTCAATATAGAAAACAAAATTTTTTAAATATATGATTTGTTCGCTTTTCACCTAAATAACGAGGATCCGGAAGGTAAAAAAAAAATTTTCATTATTTGTCAGTTTTTTTCACGAAAATACATCGCAGTGGGCACCCGGGTACCCGGGTATGAGAATAAGGGTTAAAGACACATTCGATCTAATCAATGGATGTAGTGTTTTCAGCAGGAACTCCAATACCGAGCATTAGGAAACAATGTACTTCGTCTTTTGTGTAATGTTCCGTACTCTTTCGAGGGAGAACTCAATTGGGTAACTTTTTCTTCAATAGAATCTGGACTCAGGAGAGAGACTAATAAAATTTGTCCGAAGCTACAACTGGTTCCGGTTCCAATGGATGTCATGAATTCTGTAGGAACTCCAAAAACAAGGAAGAAAAAACAATATATTTGATCTTCTATGTACCTATTCTGTAATCTTTTGAGGGAGAACTCAACTTAATCTAGGGAATCTAGCTTATAGAACTGTTAACAGATTATTTAGTTTTGTCAGAAGCTCAAACTGGTTTCGGTTCAATACATCATTAAGGGTCAGAATCCATCTTAGTTTCGATCAAACTGTAGCCAATGGATGCTGTAAACTCTGTAGCTATAAGGACGAGGACGAGAGAAACATGTTCTTCATATTTTATATATCTGAGGGCGAACTCAATTGGGTTACGATAACTAAGAGGATCTATCCGATGAGACTATTCACATTCTACTTATCTTTGTTAGAAGCTTTAAGCTGCTTCTGCGAGTTAGAGGATTTGACTTCGATCAACTGTGTTATCACAATGGGCGCCCATGGCCTAAGTGAGGTCCTCTCGGAAAAGCCATGGCCGCAATCGTTTGAGAAAGTGCTCATAGTCTTACAAGCTCAATGTATTCGATAGATTCAATGAATCTAAACAGGTTCTATCGACTCTATCAGCTTTTACGTATTCGATTTCTTCAAACAAACCCAAGAGCTAATAGTTTCAAGGAATTTTGACCGGCTCTATCGACTCTACCAGTTTTTGGGCATTCGATTTCTTCAAGAACACCCAAGAGTCGATGGATTCAAGGAATTTTAACCGGCTCTATCAACTCTATCAGCTTATGGGCATTCGATTTCTTCAAGCGAACCCAAGAGTCGATGGATTCAAGGAATTCTAACCGGCTCTATCGACTCTATCAGCTTATGGGCATTCGATTTATTCAAACAAACCCAAGAACTGATAGTTTCAAGGAATTTTGACTGGCTCTATCGACTCTACCAGTTTTTGTGCTTTTGATTTCTTCAAGCGAACCCAAGAGTCTATAGATATAAAGAATCCAGACCGACTTTATCGACTCTATCAGCTTTTGGGCAACCCAAGATCTCAGAGATTCAAGGAATTTTGACCGGACTCTATCAGCTTATGGGCATTTGATTTCTTGAGACAAACCCAAGAGCTCATAGATTCAAGAAATTTTAACGGACTTTAGGGACTCTATCAGCTTTTGGGCATTTCATTTCTTCAAGCACACTCAGGAGTCGATAGATTCAAGCAATTTTGCCCAACTCTATCAGGTTTTGGGCATTTGATTTCTTCAAGTAAACCCAACAGCTGATCGATTCAGAGAATTTCGAGCATTTGCTCTCATCAAACTTTGCCCAATATCCTTTTATCATACACGAAGACAAGGACTTCTCTAACAAAAGGCATTTGCTCTCCTATATCTAAACGTATAACAAAACAAGGACCTCTCAAGGACCTTTCTCTACTACTAACTCTACTCTATTTGATTTGTTCTCACTGTCTTTAAAAACACTTTAAAAATTCCTCAACAAGAAAATGAAAGCATTCCCTTCCAACATTTTCTATGAACGAAGAAAACGAAATGCCCGCCAGGCATTTAAAGTATAAATAGCGGGGATTTCCTGCATTCGAGCAGCGCCATTGTGCACAGAATTCCTGCCATCGTTCCTCAGCGCACACACACACACAAACACCTAACACCTAACCTCACTCGCTGTGCGTTGATGAACCGAAACATGCTGGCAACAGTGCGTAGCCAAACCAGACACTACAACAATTTAGCACTCGTCTACAATTTCTTGGGCTCTTTTTCCAGTTTTCCGCTGAATTCAGGCTGACTTTGTGTGTCGAGATGGAAGAGGAGGAAGCGTAGCCAAGACATTACCAAGCGTGATTCTTATCAAATCAACGCAACGCTCGGCACGGTACGGAATGGGACGGACGGCGCATTGTCGTGCATGGTTTTCGAGGCTGCGAGGCAATAAATTGCAGACGTGCCGGTGATGCCTCGAGCACGCAGTGATACATTGCACACATATATAGATATATACATATATATATATATATATAGATATATACATATATATATATATATGTATATATATGTGTAGATATGTATGTGTTGTGTTACATCGCAACAACAACAATGCGCGCAGCAGAAAAACGTTTACCCTTTTTTTAACTGGTAATAATCCCTTAATCCATTTATTTCAATTTCACGCTTTGTTCCCCACACTTCTTCCAATTACAAGTCCCCCTTTAAAGAAACAGCAACAACAACAGCAGCAACAATAAGAGATCAGTATAAGAAAGGCTTAAGTGACAGGTCGCAGTAGAACAACAAAAACCGAGGCTTAGATGCGCGCTGGATAAAGTCAAACCAACAAAAAGTGCAACTAAGCTGAAAAAAATCGCATGCGATATTTTCTAGTTAGGCGTTTAGGTTTTAATTAAAAAATAAGAACTTGAACTTAAGAAGAAGAAGAAGAAGGAGGTTAAAGAGAGTAAAGTAGACATCAACTGAGACAAAAGTGGCGAAACGAAGACGCCAATCCTTCTACAAGGCAGAGACTGGCACAAAGTGGAGATCCCCAAAGGCCGGAAGACGGTAAAGGAGTCCCTGTCGTTGAGTAAGCAACGCTGCTAATTTGTGAGTAAATGTGGCTTTTTTTAGACAATTTGGCAAAGCTTATAAACATTTTGAAATTTTCCAAAAAATTTTTCAAAATATGTTAATCAGTCTACAAGCAAACTTTGTGAAACCAGAAGAGTTGTGAGTTTGAGTGTGAAACTTTAAAAGTGAGTTGAAAAACTCTGAAATTTTTAGACTGAAATCGGAAGTGTGAGATTTTGTGCTTCACAATCAACCAACTGACTTGCACTGAATCAGCCGCAAGTCGACGCTTAGTCGAAAACAAATTTGCATGCCGGCACATGAAAGGATTTAAAAGACTTGGAAGCGCTCGAAATTGACTGCTCGCGGCACTTTTTCACCCCTTCAAGCAGCGATGTGATTTATTTGGCAACCGACAAATTGTAGCAACTTTCAAACTTTTCGCAATACAAATTGCATTCAAGTCTGTACTAACCTGAGAGATGGATGACAAAAGTGTGGTGTGTGGGTGCGGAGAAATGCTGAAATTCTGGAGTGACTTCACTTTTGTTCTTTTTTTGTGGATTTTTGGTATTTCCTGCTTGACACATGTTTGATAAAGGATTTTTGTGAGAGTAAGAGGGAAAGCTGACTTATGGTTTACAATGGTTTAAGCGCATCTAAGACAACGATTTATGTTTAAAAATGCTCAAAGAATCCTAGAAGAATCATGGAACACTAGAAAGATTAACAAATTGACAAATTTTGATCAAACAAACATCAAACAAGATTTTATTTGCGTCTCTGACTATGAATTTTTTCGGCCTCACTTAATTTTAAGTGATAGAATCACAAAAGTAGTGAAAAACCTCTGACCAAACAACAACTCTACGCAACTGTTGTTAGCACTTTTCAAGTTTTCACTGCATCTAATAAGCACAACAACAACAACAACATTCTCTAATGAGGAAAACAATAAAAAGGAAAATTATCTATAAAAATTGTGCCATAAAATGTTGAGAATAGATGTCACACGAAATCGAATCGAATGGAATTTCGCCAATTTGTCGTCGAGCCGCATGCAGCTAATGCAATTTTTATTAGCGCAGTCAGGCAACAACAACAACAACAACAAATGTCGCTAAGCTGATAAATTGAAAATTGCTGTTGCAGCCCAACGCAAAAGGGGACACAGCGTGCAGCTGATGCGGTGCACACGCACCGGGCGTGTAGTCAACACTCACACACACACACACACACACACACACACACACTGCGCCGCTAACTGTGCCGACAATCAAAGGCACAATGACACCACCAGCCGAACGAGCAACGTCCAACGCAAAGACGGCGACAAGAAACCAGAGAATTTGCGCAGCCCGGCGTTGGGGCTTGGCCTCGGTCGCGCGGGCCATGCCCCCGACAGCCGGTTTGTGCGGTTGACGGTTGGTGGTTGATGGTTGGCGCGTGGGGCGAGCGGACAGCGTTGCAACGATGTGTATGTGTTGTTGTTGTTGTTGCAGTGACAGTGCGCTAAGCAGCTGAGAGACAGCTGTGCGCATGGACGGATGAGTGGATGGATGGATGGATGAAAGGAGGGAAGACAGGATGGATGGAAGAATGGAGGCGGCGGTGGCAGCGGCAGCGGTGCGTTGCTGTTGGCACCACCACACAATTTATCACGATTATGAAATATTATTACACGAATGTCTGTGTGTGTGTGTATGCATTTTTTTCATTAATTTCAACCGATGTGAGTGTGTGTGTGAGTATTTGTGTGCCTTGCACTTGTAACTGTAACTGCGGGCAGAGTGTGTGGAGTCCATAAGTACGGCGCGTATTCGGGCGTGTTGCGTGCGTGCCAACTTTATGAGGGACCGCGCACAGGGGAAAAGCGAAGAAGAAGAAGAAGAAGAAAAATAAAAATAAAAAGAAAAAGAAGAGTCATAAATGTATGAAAATCAAGCAACGTGCGTAAAGAACGTAAGGAGCAGCTAAACAGACAGAAGACGTCAGCGTTGGATGAGGCAGATGTTGAATAGTCCCGTGGTGAGAGGGGGAAATGGAGCGGTGAGGAGAGAAGAAAGTAAATTAAGAAACTTTACATGGTTTGTGGATGGCAAAGCCGGAAGTGCAGAGAAAACAGAAGCTCAACTAAGCAAAAAGAAAGGGAAGTGAAGCCAGAAGAAGGAGAAGAGAACAGAAGTTTAGCTAAACCAGATGAAAGGGAAGGCAGAAGCGTTAGAAGAAGCCAGAAGAAACAAAAGGCTGAAGAGAACAGAAGCCTCAGAACCATTAACACCTTAATGCACATTTTTTAACACTTTTTGCAGAAAGTTTTATCGACACAAAATTTGATGTCAGAAAATTCGACCAAAATGTTCTATGATGTAAAATTTGTTAAATTGTCGAAATCTTATATTGAAATTTAATTTAAAAAAGTTTTTTTAATTAATTATTAATTTTCAAATTTTCAAAAATTATGAAATAATGCTTTTTGCAGAAAGTTTTTCCGACACAAAATTCGATGTCAGAAAATTCGACCAAATTGTTCTAAGTATGATATAAAATTTTCTAAGCTTTCGAAATCTTATATTGAAATTTCATTAAAAAAATGAAAAAAAAAATTAATTATTATAAAATTTTCAAAAATTATGAAAACAGGTTCTAAAAATGTCTTGAAAAAGCATGCGTTGAGGCACTAAAGGGTTAAAGTGCGCGAGAAGTTTCAATGTGGCGCTAAAAACAAGGAAAAGATGCTCACAAAAATATTGAAAAAACATGCGTTCAGGCACTAAAGGGTTAAAGTGCCTCAGAACAAAGGAAAAGTTGCTTAAAAAATTAAAAACAAGAATTCAGGCACTGAAGAGTTAAAGTGCGTAAGTAAATGATAAGGTGCGCTGAAAACAAGGGAAAAGTTGCTCAAAAAAATTTGAAAAAACAAAGAAAAAATTGCTTAAAAAATTTACAAAAACGCATTCAAGCACTAAAGGGTTAAAGTGCGTGAGAAGTTGAAAAGTTGCGTTGAAAAAAGGAAAAATTTACTCAAAACAGTATTAAAAAAAGCATGCATTCAGACACTAAAGGGTTAAAGTGCCTGAGAAGTTGAAAAATTGCGTTGAAAACAAAGAAAAAGTTACTCAAAAAAAATTTTAAAAAACAAAGAAAAAGTTGCTCAAAAAATTTGAAAAAAGCATTCAAGCACTAAAGGGTTAAACTGCAAGGAAAAAGTTGTTCAAAAAAGTATTGAAAAAAC
Source organism: Melieria picta (assembly GCA_964056695.1). Lineage (NCBI taxonomy): Eukaryota > Metazoa > Arthropoda > Insecta > Diptera > Ulidiidae > Melieria > Melieria picta. The sequence goes on along the minus strand of OZ057400.1, from coordinate 121,697,616 downwards.
ATGCCTTCAGGCACTAACGGATTAAAGTCCGTGAGAAGTTGAAAAGTTGCGTTAAAAACAAGTAAAAAGTTGCTCAAAACAGTATTTAAAAGAAATGCCTTCAGGCACTAACGAGTTAAAGTGCGTGAGAATTTGAAAACTTGCACTGAAAACAAAAGAAACGTGCGTCCTTGACGCTCTACGATGCAACTTTCTTATAAACATTCTGCAAATTCCAACAACTTGTCACAGGAAACTTTAAATTTTTGTTGCACATTTAATTATTTTTATAAAATTTTTATTTTAATTTTTTTTTTGGGCAATTTCAAGAATTATAATTTCAATTCTCTGCGCCGCCGTGTTAAACGTGTGTTGTTGTTACTTTTAATCACAGTCAAAAGCCAACAAAGCCGTTTGAGTGCGGCAGTTTCATTATTTATGGGTTAGGTGTTTTTTAGTATTACTATTATTTTTTTAATATTCTTCCACTTGCAACAATTTCATATTTTTGTTTGTTTGGCGCCATTTTTATGGTTTTTGTTGTAAGTATTTTTTCTCTATGCTACGCACGCGGCATTCCCCAAGCAGCGTTACGCCTCGGCGCATTTTGATTGCAGCGCCAAGCGGCAATTCCCGGCCGTCTTTCGCTACGTTTTTATTCGCTTTGCTTTTGGCATTTGGCCGCTACTTAGGCGGCGTTTGCTTCTTCTTTCTCTTCTAATGTTGGTTGCGCTGGAATATGGCCGAACGCCGATGCGGAAGTGTTTGCGCTGCAAAGTGCATTCGCCGTTCGCGGACAGTGCGGCCGGCCTGGGCGTGTGCGCCGACTGAGAATGAACGCGCAACAGGAAAGCAGACACACACACACAGCGCCACACCCACCGGCCATTCAATCCAGCATGTTGTTGCTATGTTGACTGGTACGCTTAGAATTGCAAGCAGCACACACACACACACATACAGAGCCATATGAATTAAGTTCCCCTCGCCGCTGTTGCAGCCAACAACTCCTTGACGGCCGCCAGTCCCCCGTTTTGTGATGCGTGTTGGTGATTTTCGTTCGGGTTGGTGCTGTTGCAATTGCACGGCGGAAATTGCTTATAGCCTGAGCGCATAATTTTATTAAAATCAAAATAAATTGAAAATGGCAGCGAGCAATTTTCCACCATACATTTCGAACCTGTTCCACTGGCCGTCTGCCTTTAACCTTCGCTGCACCGTCGGCCATCTGTGGCCATTGCTGAGACGACGTCGAGCAGGCGCAAATTTTAATTACTGCCGGAAATGCGATTAGCGGCGTTTGTCTAATAAGTGGAAGCATTTTTCTGACTTGACAATTTGCCGTTTCAGCAATTTGCTTAAACATCACCGCTGACGTTCGACGATGCCGCAGCAATGGCAGCGAAAAATAACCGACAACAAGCGGAAAATATGAAAATCAAAGCATGAAAGTTGAGGCAAATTTAATGTGAAAGAGAGCTAAAGAAAAAGAAAAAGTGTTGATGTTAAGACGAACAGCGGCGAGAAGGTGAATGGTGAATAGTTGCAAAAGACCGTAACGAACAAAATTGCCGCCTGAAAGTTTGAAAGACTCTAAGAAAATCTTAACAATTTCAATAAAAGAAAGGACACAACTACTGAACTGTCTGAACTTCCTAATAACCGAAAGACTCTGAGAAAACCTTACGATTTTTAATACATGAAAGGAAACAACTAATGAACCGTCTGAACTATTTACGTAATGATCGAAAGACTCTGAAAAAACCCTAAGTAAATTACCAAAACAAGAAACAACAAAACTACTGAACTGTCTAAAGTTCCTAAAGATCGAAAGAGTCTGAGAAAGCCCTAAGTAAATTTTCAATACAAGAAACAACAAAACTACTGAACTATCTGAACTTCCTCAAGATCGAGAGAGACTCTGAGAAAACCTTAAAATTTTAAATACAAGAAACAACGCAACTACTGAACTATGAACTCAGCAAACTAAATCTGAAAAACTACGAGGACCCAAATTTTGCCACACAATTGCAAAGTACCAAAACAAACCACCAAGAACCTAAAAGTTGAGAAACTCTGGGACATGTCCCAAAGTCATAAAAACCTTTCCAAATGTGTTGATACGAGTTTAAGGCTTTTGAAGATAATTAGAACGAACCAATTTAGTTCGCAAATGCACCATTTTGTTCGATAAATTGGTGCCATTTTGAAGGTGATTCCATTATGAGACAACAGCAACCGACAGACAACAAAACAAAACAGACAAAGATAGTCGGTCTTCCTATTTAAGATAGAACGATCGAACGATTTTAGAAAGATCTGATTTAGGTCAAATATGCACCGTTTCGAAGGTGATTCCATTATGATTGTCATGCTTCTATGAGGCTTGAGAGACAAACATCCGAGACTGTTGTCCTTTTTGACAAAAAAAATTGGGACAGTGGGTCTTTGCAACCTTCTCTTGAGGCAAATTTTTCACCAACAAAGCCATTCATTGTAGTCAGAAAGAGGTGAAAATCACTTGGTGCCAGGTCCAGCTTCTAAGATGGATGCATAAGAACCTCCCAACCAACTTCCTGAAGCTTCTGGAGATTCACTATCGATGTGTTGTCCACAATTCCCCTTCTATTCTGTAAAGCTGGGCGACTTTTTCCTTTAGACGGTCCAATTGCTGACAGTGCCGATCCAAAGAGTTGGACTGTATGACTCATAGTAGATGATTCCATGTCAATACCACCAAACACATTGGAAAATCTTCCCGACATCATTCGGTTCAGAAATTCGTCGATCATGTTGCGAGTAAAGTCGACCGAAAGGCTGCAAGCCTTTCATAGCACTCTGTCCATTCGGATCATTGTATTTTGCCCAAAGAAGGATGGTCGGAGAAAGGAATAGAGTTGTAGAAGGTGCACTCCCCGCGCACTTTCTGGTTTCTATGAGAAAGTCGGGAAGAGGCAGTCCATCGCTGCCCAATATGCGTCTCCTGCTTCTTGAGATCACTGAACAGTGGGAGATGAAGTGGCACATCAAGTTTCTTTTTGTATCCAGCATTATTTAAGTGGTTCCAAACGGTCTTTTTTGCAATGTTAAACTTCTGGACAACCGAAAAAGTGCTTACATGACGTTCGGACTTGAAGATTTCCATAATGTAAACTTCAGTTTGGACAGTTTCGGACATCAAAATAACCGGAACAATAAAATTGCACTTGATTGGATGTTACTGTATCAAGACCAAAGACAGTATTCACATTTCAGTCCCCCTTATCGAAAAGAAAAGCTGCAAAATGACCTGTTTCCTGATGTTCATGTTTGATGCGAGCTCAAGCAAAACTGACTCAATCAATCACAAAACTGTGTGAGAAGTCTTTTTAGTACGAAATCGTATCTTTTTAATACCACAAAGACTATTCACATTTTCAATCGCCTTTATCGAGAAAAGACTGCAGAATGTGAGCATTTTCTCTTTGCTGGTGTCCATCTTTGAAGCGCGCTCAAACAAAACTGGGTGAAACAATCACAAAACTGTCTACAACGTTTTTTAAGTACAAAATCTTATCTTTCTAATACCATAAACATTATTCAAATTTTTAATCGCCTTTATCGAAGAAAAACTGTAAAATGTGAGCATTTGATCTTTGCTGGTGTCCATGTTGGACCAACGCTCAAACAAAAATGGGTGAAGCAATCATAAAACTGTCTGAGAGGTTTTTTTAGTACGAATTCCTATCTTTCTAACGACATCTAACGTAACCCGATCACTCTTATACAACATGAGATGTAGATTACTGTCATCATTTATTGAAAACACAATGTTTTTCGTTTATTTTATTACAACTTGTATATATTTTTTTATATTCGAAAGTTTACTGAACGAAGACAAAATCTTTTAAAACAAAAGTTAAAACCATGACACCTACAACAACAACAACTATAAACATAAACCAGACCGTTTACCGTTACGTCTGAATTTTATTGCATTCCTTTGCGCCTTGTGACGTTCTTTTATTTGAATTAGTTAAGTTTTTATGCATAAAATAAAAATTAAATAAAAACAAAGAACATAAAAGTTAATTTTTATTCCATTGCAGCCGTAAGTATTAAGTTGGGTTGTTGTTGTTGTTGTTCAGGTGGTTACTCTTAGCAAGCATTGTGCGTATGGCACTAGTAGTGGTTGTTGTTGTTGTTGTTTTTATTGTCATAGTTGTTTTTGTTGTTATGGCACAGCTGGTCAATGAACTGTTGATCGTATGTGCACAGCAAAAGCCATAACAACAACAACAACAAATAAAACAGCTACTCAAAAACAACAACAACCAACGCAACCACAATAATATTCATAATAAGAATAATAATAACAACAACAACAACAACACGAATAAATTCTTAACATTCACCACGGCTTGCATTTTATTTACGGACATTTAATATTGTTGTTGTTGTTTTTGTTGTTGTTTTTGCAGCTGCATTTACGCTGTCAGTGTGTGTCTACTGTTGTTGTTTTTTGTTGTTGTTGTTGCTGTCACACTTCTTGATTAGCCATTTTCTATGTGCGCACAGAAATTTTTAAGAAATTAAAACAAAATAAAAAAATACAAAAAAACCAGCTAGAAAGTAAAATAAATTTTGAGTTAATGTTGTTATTTTTTTGTTGTTGTTGCTTTGCGCTTTGTGCAACCAAACATGCCTGTGGGGCATTGCGTGCTTTGTGTGGAAAAATTCTGCATTTTCATTACATGCTGTGCATTGTTGTTGTTGTTGTTGTTGTTGACGTCGTTTTCCTTGCATTATTGATGTTGTTGTTGTTGCTACTTTATTGATTGTTAATGCAATGCAATTGCAATTGCAATCGCTGGCAGCGTGTAATTTATGCGGTTTTTTGCATTTACTTAACTGTTGCATGCCCACATGTTGCATGTTGCATGTTCCACGGGCGCAGCACAAACTCGTAGTTAATGTGCAATGCGGGCAACAGTCACAGCTCACGCACATTTCTGCATTGAAATGTCAAAGTGACAGCAACAGCAGCCGAAAGCCACAATGCCGCATGTTGCATGCACGGAAGTTGCCACTTGCTGCGTGCACTGCATGCAATTTTGTGCTTTTTCTGTTTACAACAACAACAACAACATTGCAGCAATGCACAAATATTTCACAAATTTGGGTTTTTGCGAAATGTTAGCAACATGTTGCACACAAGTCGCCGAAGTAAGCGACGTGCAACAAATTCGTTCGTTCGTTCGTTTGGCAAAAATTTAAATTCTCATTAAAATGCCAATACACAGCAAATACAAAAACAACAACAAGCACGCAGCGTATAAAAACGTTTTTGGTTTTTTTTGCCCCCTTCGCCGCTCACTGCGCGTCTCTCCCCGCACTCCGTTGGTTTGTTGCTGTGAATGCGGCAACAGCAATCAAAGATAAGCAAATCTGTGTTGCAATGTGGCAACAATTTCAATGGCAGTTGTTGGTGTTTTTTTGTAGTCTTCTTGCAGTTGTTTCATTGTTCTTATTGTCAGTGTTGTTGTTGTTAGTGTTGTTGCATGTGTGCACACAGCGAACACTGACCTAATGTAATGACTGTTGCTCTGCCTGTTGCATGCGACGGTAGACAGCAAAAGCAACAACAACAACAATAACAACAATGATTGCAATGGGAAAGACAAAAGCAACAACAAAAAGGAACAAAAACCCGTAACTACGAGTATATAAGACAAGAGTAAAAATGACAACAACAACAACATTAACTACAACAACAGCAAACAGGAGCATTCGAAACAGGAGCAGCAGCAACAACAACAACAACAAACAGGAATACCATAAATTTGGGAATAATATGAACTCAACTGGCGACAACTCAACAACAACAACAAATATGAACAACAACAACAGCAACTAACAGGGAAACCGAAATAAATAAAGCAACAACAACAATTTTGCCAACTACAACAACCACATTGTTCAATTGTTGCCGCAAACAGCAGCAGCAGCAATAACAACAACAATAATATGAACAACAACAACAACAAACAGGGAAACCAAAACGACAGCAACAACAATAATAACAACAACCACAACGTTCAATTGTCTGCTGCAAACAGCAACAAGAACAACAACAACAATACCAGCCAGAACAGCCACGATACAACAACAACAAGCACGACAGATGCAACAGATACGTTGCAGGCAGTGCATTCTTGCTCCAACTACAACTGAGTTGTATGTGTTTGTGTGTGTTTGTGCCACCGAATGCGGCAAGTTGGCCAAAGCCGACCACGAAGCAAGCAGCCAGCAACAGATACACCGGCAGCACCGACAGCGCAGCGACAACACAATGCACGCTGCCAGGCGGAGCGACAGGACGACGGGGAGTCGCATGAGCAGATAATGGCAGTAAAAGTGGTCCAGAGCCGAAGGAGACAATGAAAAATGCAAAAACAAAACTGCAAGCAAAAAGGGAAATTTTCGAACCAGCAACCACCAAACCAACTGCGACAACAACAAAAACGATGGATGCCCTAATGCGCTTAAGATGAATGCAGCAAACCGCGCACCAAAGCAACAATAATAAAAACAAAACAAAAAAACAATAACAATAACAACAACAACAACAACAACAAGAGTCGAGGTTGTCGAACTGACAATCAGCCGCAGGGAGGCGAGCACAGCGTCGAGCCGAGGAAGAAGAAGAACGCACACCGGCCGCAGCTGAGACCCGACCAAGTGTCAGACAGTGGCAGTGGCCGCGCATGTGCGACGTTGCAGCCGACGGCCGACCGACAGCAGGTAGTTGTTGTCGCATGCGTGCCGCAAAAAATGCGATAAGCGAAAAACCGCAACGTAATCTTGCATACTGTGTGGCTGACGCCGCAAGCGCAGCCGTTGGCGGAAAATCCTTGAGAACGGAAGTATTTACAGAGTCGCCTGAAGACGCCACAGCGACCAGCATCGAAACAATAAAGAAGCAGCACACAGAAAAGATGAAAAGATGCTGGCGTGAGATATTTTTGTAGGCTGATTAGTGCAGTGCGGCCGATATCGATTGAAATTCAGTGCAAATATTAAATTACGAAAATTGGAAAAAAAACCGAAGAAATTGAAAAAAAAAAGTGGAAAAAATACATGGAAAAAAATTAAATATACATATACAAAATTTACACAAGCCAAAATAGAAAAACTAAAACAAATTAAAATCAGATAACAGTTAAAAACAAATTGCAAAACTAAATAATAAAATTAAAAATCAAAATAAGAAAAAACATTGGAAAAAAATATAAAAAAGTAACAAATTAAAACTAAAAACAAAAATGAAATAATTTATATGAAAAAATAACAATTACAAATTAAACAATATAAAAGTTACGAAAACTTGCAAAACATAAGTAATGTAAAAATAAGAAAAAATTCTGAAATATTCTTTTCAAATTAATAAAAAAAATTCCAAACACATGAAAATAAAGTAGGGAAAGTACAAAAAACAAATTAAGAAATCTGTCGATAAAAAAATGTTGAACAGAACTTTTAAGAAAGAATTAACATAAGATACTTCACATAAAAATAGTAAAAAAAAGTAACAAATAAAATTAAACAGTTTACGTAGAGATAACAACATTAAACATTAATAAACATTAAACATTATACAAACTACCACAAATGTGTTGTTAAAAAAATTAATATATTAAAATATAAAATATACTAATAAAAACAATCTAAAATTTTACAATTAAAATATTAAATATAATAAAAACTCTAAAATTTGTATATATTAGTAAAAAAAATCCAAAACTTTCAAGAAAGCGTTGAAATAAAACACTTTACACAAAAAATAAAAAAATTAAAATTAAAATAATAAAAGTTAATATAAACAAAAAAATTTCAAAATATTATAAAATATAACATTTTACGTAAAAAATAAAAATGAAATATCATAATAAAAATTAACATGAATAAAATACCTAAAAATAAAAAATATTATAAAATAAAACACTACAAACAAAATAAAAAATATTAATTTAAATAATAAAAATTAACATAAACATAAATAAAATACTTAAAAATTAAAAAATATTATAAAGTTTAAAAATTTAAGAATTACAAAAATTGTTAAAATAGCAAATAATGGAAAAAGTCAAAAATTTATATGCGAAAACAAAAATTTATTAGAAATATTAGAAACGTTAAAAATAGCATAAAACTTACAAAAACAATTTTAAGAACATAACACATAGAAAAAAATGGAAATAGGGAATTTAAAAAATATTAAAAAATTTAATTTACTGAATTTAAGAAATAGTAAACAAAAAACTGAAGAAATATAGAAAAAAAGTAAAAATAAAACTTTTTACATAAAACAGATTACAAATATTTTAAATACTGTATAAAATGAAAATTACTTTATAGAAAAAATAGGAAAATCTCAAAAAAAAACAAAAATATAAAACAAAATAATACAAAAATTTACATTAACAAAAATATAAAGTAAAAATAATAGAAAAATTTACATTAAAAAAAACACATCATAAAAAAATATATTAAAAAACATAAATACAAAAAAAATATATACAAACATTTTAACCTCTCAAAATTTTTAAAAATCAAACACTTCAACAACAAAAACTAGAAAACAATTTTAAAAAAACATTAGAAAATAGAAAACAATTCAGAACTAAAAAAAATAATACTGAAACCATAAAAAAGATCGTATCTAGAAAAAATAGGAAAACCTCAAACATGAAAGAAAAAATGTAAAATAAAAAATAATACTAATATTTAAATTAAAAAAAAAACATACAAAAATATTAATAACATAAATACAAAAAAAATATATAAAAAAATTTTAACTTCTCAATATTTTAAAAAATTTAACACTTCAACAACAAAACTATCAAACAATTTTGAAAAAACATGAAAAAGTAGAAAACAATACAGAAACTAAAAAATAAAAAAGACTGAAACCATAAAAAAGATCGTATTTAGAAAAAATAGGAAAATCTCAAAAATGAAAGAAAAAATGTAAAATAAAAAATAATACAAATATTTAAATTTAAAAAAACACAACATAAAAAAATATATAAAAAAAACATAAATACAAAAAAATATATACAAAAATTTTAACCTCTCAATATTTTTAAAAATCGAACACTTCAACAACAAGAACTACTAAATAATTTAGAAAAACATGACAAAATAAAAAACAATACAGAAACTAAAAAATAAAAAATCTGAAACCATTAAAAAGAAAGAACGTATGTATCTAGTTTCAAGTAAATCGCATTAAATTAATATATGTATGTATGTTTATATATTTTTTTATTTTCGAAGCATTTTAAAATCAAGGCGAAGCCAGCTTTGAAACGCTTAAATGCTTGAAGCATTTTGTTCTCTACACAAAAATGTAAATTTACTCAAATTAAAGCGAGCTAAAAAATGCACAACGGCAGCACGCCAGCGTTTCCCCCACTCGCGTCCCCTTCCCCTACTTCCCCCAACAACGCTGCACACAAGCAAATTAACGAGATGAAAAAGCCAGATAGTAAATTCTTGTGTGAATCTTAAAGATAAACTATTCAAATTAAAATGTACACAAATTTAAACACACAAACCAGTAAATGTGTGTGCGAGTGTGTGCAAGTGTGAGTGTGAGTGTGTGTGTGTGTGTGTGTGTGTGTAAAGGAAAGAGGGAAAAACGCCAGTTACTCCCATGTGGCAGTGGGAATGCAAAGCTGCGGCACGTTAATGTGTTCCATTTGAAGGAGCAACAGCGGCGCACGGACGGACAAACCGGCAGACGGGCGCACTGGCGGATACGTTGGCTGGTTGGATTGTTGGCCTGGGCGGCATGTCGGCAGCAACCAACAACAGCAGCGGCGGCAGCAACGCGCCGTTTGATGAACGTCTTTAGAGTGCAACAAAAACAACAGCAACAACACAAATGGCAACACATACTGCTGCTGTTGCTGCTATTTATTGCTGTCGCTGCTGTTGTTGTTGTTGTTGTTATTGTTGCTACTATTTATTGCCCCCTTTGGAACGAACGGTTTTGTGGCACTCAGCCACGAAAATTACATTCTAGCCAAAAGTGTTGGCAACGCAGCACAAGCGTTTTTTTTTTGCATGCCTTTATAATGCGTTGCTGCGCAAAACATACACACACACACACAAACACTCAACGTGTGTGTGTGTGTAGAATTGCATATTCGCTTCAAGCGCATTCAACATGTCATGAATGAGAAATTAGCTGCATGCCAACAACAAATACAATAAAAGCAACTTTTATAACAACAGCAGCAACAACAACAACAAAACAAGTAGCAACACAAATATTCACATACAGGAAACATACGGAATGTGTTCAGTGCGTTGACAGCAGAAAAATTGTGAGGTTAGGTTTTGTTTGTTTTGTTTTTTAGTTGTTATTGTTTTGAGCAACGTTGCAGAAATTCTGTGTTTTCCAATGGTTGGTTGAAGAATTTCCATTTAATATTTTGACGTTGTGCATTTGTGGAATTTTGTTAGTGGGCATGGTCGAGCTGTCTGGGTCATGCACTGGTGATGCAACTGTGGAAATGTCATTGTCGGTAACGGGTTATCCGATGATAAACGATTCGTTAGAAGACAATTTAAAAACAGATAATTATTTTCATAATAAACAATTTGCTAGATGTTGAGTTGAGAAACAATTTAAGACAGTGTTGCCAGATCAGGAGATTTGCTCCTAGATTTAGAAGATTTTTGGCCTTTCAGGACATTTTTTAGGAGGAAGAATTGTTTAGGATATTTTGATTTTGATACATTTGACATCATTAGTGGCACCGGAGCCTTGAATATTGAAAGCTAAAGTGTCGAAATTAATTTAATTAAATTTTATGATGATTGTTTCATTTACGCAATGAATGAAGGAAGTTGAAGTGAAGTGAAGTAAAGTGAAGTGAAAAAAGCAATTTTCAAACCGATTACAATTTTTATATGTATTGTTTGTTTTATTTTGTTGTTAAGTTGAAGTTGAATGAAATAAATAATAATAAATAGGCTGCAATAAAAAAATAATATATTGTAGTGTATTGGTGGAGGTGGTGCCATGGTGAATGCAACCCTGTTGTGGTTGGGCTTGTCAAGCAGGGTGGCAACTCGGGCTTGCAGCTAAGTTCATGCTGGTCCTTTACCTTTTACGTTTTACCTTTACTTTTACTTGTGACGCCATTGTTAGAACACGCAAATAAAGTTTGTCTTAAAAGTTTACACAGTTGTTTATATCCAAAGGACTTAAATCCATCCCAGTGCTCATTACAACGTCAAGTGTGGGGTTCGAGCAGGAATTTTTTTTCTATCTAAGTTCTAAAGTTATTGTGGTTCAATGGCGAACAAATTGACGCGCAATGCGGTTATTGCTGCACTACGGGCTGCGGGAGCTGAATTCGAGGAAGACGCCACGATGGTTCAGTTGCGGACAATGTATGAACAAGCGGTAGCAGGTCGTGTCGGAGGTAGCGGAAGAGCGGCCAGAGCGGATAGCGAGCCTGATGTTCCGCTGAATCAACAGATGCCAGATGCCAGCCAGAGTGTGCAGACGACTGGACGACAGATGCCAGGAGCCAGCCAGAGGGAGCGACCCATGAATGTGCCAGATACAGAAGATGATACAGTTGATGCAGGGAGTGTGGTGAATGTGACCAGTACTGAGGCTGAAGAGGCTGAGTTAGATCGGCAGTTGGCGATCATGCGCAAGAAACGTGAGCTTGTCCAGCTGCAGCGTGAGTTGAACGAGTTCGAGAGTCGTAGAATCGACCTGGGTGTACTGGACGCGATGATGAGCAAATTTGATGGTTCGGAGTTGCAGGACGTTAGCAAATGGTTGGCCGACTTGGAGAATGTGTTCGAGAGTTTCCAGTACAGTGAGCGAGACCAGCTGGTTGCCGCACGACATCTGATAACTGGGCAAGCGAAGCGGTTCGCGGACATAACTCGTGTTCGCAGCTATGGTGAGCTAAGGATGGCTTTGATGACTGAATACCGTCGTATATTCACGGTTCGAGATGTGCTGCAACAGTTACGTGCCCGTGTCCTGAGACCAGACGAAACACCACGACAATATATTGTTGAGATGCAGTACATTGCCAGCCGCGCCGATGTGTCAGAAACGGACCTAATCGACATTATCATCGAGGGGCTTAACGACGATACGAATATGGTTTCGATGCTGTACAGTGCCACTTCCTTGCGTGAATTGAAGGGGTTGATGGAGCGTTACGAGAAGAAGCGTCGGGCAGCTGCGCCAGTGGTTGTGCCGAAGATCAGTGTCATGTCGGGTGCCGTGCCTAGGCCGAGGTCGTATACAACAGTGCCAGTTGCTGACACAGCTGCAAAAGTCACGGATTTGTCGGCCGTCAGGTGTTACAACTGTTTTCAATATGGGCACTATCAAAGTGCGTGCGGGGCCCCGCGACGCCCACCGAACTCGTGTTTCATATGCCATGAAGTAGGCCACATGCGCCAGCAGTGCCCACGTCGTAGTCGGATGCAGAATACAACATTAAACCAGACGCAAACACGGATGCCAGCCGTACCGAAACAACAGCAGCCAGTAGCAGAGGTCGAGGAGTGGGAGGCAGGGACGCCATTGACGGAGGTAGAGGAGGTCCGACGTTTAGCCCGACAGCTGAAACACCGAAATCTTGTAAGTGTTGCCTTTTTGAAACAGAATAAGTGCACTGAATTAATTCCGTGTTTTGCTTTATTTGATAATGGCAGTCCGACTAGTTTCGTGAAGCGTTCTCTTGTGCCATTTGAAGTGACGGGTGAATTGACTGTGACAGAGTATCGGGGGATGGGAAATATGAATTTAAGTACGTACGGCCTTGTGACTTGTAAAATTGTGTTTGATAACCGTAAATTTGACCATAATTTGTTTGTTTTGCCAGATGAAGAGGCAGTGGTGCCCCTACTTTTTGGACGCGATTTACTTAAGGCAATGAATATAAGCCTGTGCCAAATGGACACAGTGAGATATAGTAGACGTACTCTGCTGGAGATTAATAATGCCAATAAAAATGAAGTTCCGTTGAATATCAGTGCACTTAAGTTGTTTAATTTATTAAAGAGTCCAGTAGTTAAGATAACAGAGGTTCCAAACAGAGTTAAGTTATTGAAATCAGATGATAAGTGTGGCAAGTCAGAAATTAATTCAGTTAATGCAGAGGTAAATGTAATTGGTGATTCAAATTTGTGTGAAACTCGACTTGAGTCGTGTATCGGAGTTGTAAATTTAGTTGGAACAGAAGACTTGAATTTGTATGATGAAGTAATATTGATGGTAGGTGCAACTGAGATGGATGAAATTGGTGATCTAATTGATGTGGACGAAAACTTGTCTATAACAGATGCAGATGCTTTGAAATCAGTTGTTTTTGAGAACTATTTGAAAATGAAGAACAAGGGGGGGAAGTTGAGTGGCTATTGCATGAAAATTCAGTTGAAGAGTGATGCGCCGGTGTACAGTGGTCCGCGCCGGTTGTCATATAGGGAAAAGACAGAAGTACAGAAGACAATTGATGATTTGTTGGCTCAGGGCATTATTCAGCCAAGTGCGTCTCCATACGCGTCTCCGATTGTGTTAGTGCGGAAGAAGAACGGTGAATTGAGAATGTGTGTTGACTATCGGGCGTTGAATAAGTTGACTGTCAGAGATCATTATCCGTTGCCGTTAGTTGAGGATTGTATTGAATATTTGGGTGGGAAGAGTTTCTTCAGTACGTTGGACTTGAGGAATGGGTTTCACCAGGTGCCAATGCATGAGGAATCGATACCGATAACTGCGTTTGTGACTCCGATGGGACAGTATGAGTATCGGTTTATGCCGTTTGGTTTGACTAATGCTCCACCGGTGTTCCAGCGGTTTATTAATTTAGTGTTGCGGCCGTTGATTGATGCGAAGAGGATTGTGGTGTATTTAGATGATATTAACATTGCCACGAAGACTATTGAGGAACATTATGTGGTTTTGGCAGAAGTTTTGAAATTATTGTCAGGGGCTGGATTGTGCTTGAATCTGAAGAAGTGCAAATTTGCATATAGAGAATTGAAGTATTTAGGCTACTGTGTGAGTGAACGGGGGATTCGTCCGAATGAAGATCATTTGGTAGCGATAAAGAATTACGCAGTACCTACCAACATAAAGGAGGTGCAGAGGGCGGTGGGTCTTTTTTCATATTTTAGACGATTTGTGTATAATTTTTCTCAGATTGCGCGCCCATTGAGTTATTTGACGCGAAAAGGTGTAAAGTTTGAATGGACAGAAGAGTGTAGGAATGCGTTTGAGACCTTGAAATCTAAATTGACTGAGCCCCCTGTACTGTGTGTCTTTGATTCAGGGCGGGAGACAGAGTTGCATACGGATGCAAGTTCGCGAGGGTATGGTGCTATACTGTTACAGAAGCAAGATGACGGCAGGTTTCACCCAGTGGCATTTTATTCGAAAACAACGACGGATCCGGAGTCGCGTTATCATAGCTTTGAGTTGGAAACATTGGCAATTGTGAATGCATTGGAAAGATTCCGGACTATGTTGGATGGAATTCCGTTTGTAGTTGTGACTGATTGCAACTCTTTGGTCTTGACATTGGAGAAGAAAACAATTAATCCAAGAATTGCCAGATGGACATTGGGTCTCGCCGGGTTTGATTTTTCAGTTCGACACCGAAAGGGTGAACAGATGCAGCATGTTGATGCATTGAGCCGGTTGTCAGCTGTGTGTAGTATTGAGGAGAATGAGGTTGATTTGAACATTCAGATTATACAGACGCGTGATCCTGTGATTCATAAACTGCGGGAAGAATTGGAGCAAGGGGAAGTGCCAGGATATGAGTTGGAGAATGGGTTAGTCTTTCGTGTCAGTGGTCAGAATCGACAGTTGTATGTGCCGGGTGAGATGGAAGAGAACATTATGCGATTGATACATGAGAAATATGGTCATTTGGGTATTGAGAAATGTGCAAATCAGATTCGGAAGCATTATTGGTTTCCCCGTATGCGCGAAAAGCTGAATGTGTTCATCAGAAATTGTTTGAAGTGCATTTATTATTCGACGTCGCCTAGAAGCAATGAGCGTAATATATATAGTATTCCAAAGAAGCCAGAACCGTTCGATACAGTGCACATTGACCATTTCGGGCCATTGGAGAGTGTGAACTCAAAGCATAAACATGTGTTTGTGGTGATTGATGCTTTCACAAAATTTGTCAAAATGTATGCTACGAATAGTAGTGCGAAAGAATCGATTTGTGCGTTGAAGAGATATTTTGTTGAATACAGTCGTCCCAGAAGAATCATAGATGATCGGGGCACGGCTTTTACGTCATCGGAGTTTAGGGATTTTTGCGGGAACAATAACATTGTACATGTTTTGAATGCGGTAGCTTCGCCACAGTCGAATGGTCAGGTTGAGAGGGTGAATCGGGTGTTGAAAGCAATATTGGCCAAAACGACTGATCCTATAAACCATGTAGATTGGAAACAGAAACTGACGGATGTCGAGTTTGCAATGAATAATACTGTACACTGTGCCACAAAGACGACCCCTAGTAAGCTGCTTTTTGGCGTTGAGCAGCGCGGCAAAGTAGTTGATGAATTGACGGAGTATTTGCATGATGTATATTCAAGAGAAGAAGTTAATTTGTCCGAAATAAGGGAGCAGGCAGAGCTTGCAATACAGAAGTCTCAGTTGTACAATCAGAAATATTACGAGAGGAGCCATAGGCCAGCGAAACAATTTGAACCAGGAGATTTAGTTGTGGTTAAAAATGTAGACACTACGGTAGGGAAGAATAAGAAGCTAATTCAGAAGTACAGAGGCCCTTATGTAGTTCGTAAGCAATTAGGTCATGATCGTTATGTTGTTACGGATGTTGAAAATTGTCAGGTTACTCAGATGCCATATGACAATGTAATTGATTCGTCTAGAATGAAGAAATGGTTGGAACCTCGAGGTAGGCCAGTTGAAACGGACTCAGAAGGCAACACAGATGGTGATAATTTAAGTGATGAATGTACAGATTATGAATTTTTAGATGATAAGCTAGAAGAAGATTCATTGTAAAAGCAATCGAGGTCGATTGAATGTCAGGTTAGGCCGAGTTGTAGTGTATTGGTGGAGGTGGTGCCATGGTGAATGCAACCCTGTTGTGGTTGGGCTTGTCAAGCAGGGTGGCAACTCGGGCTTGCAGCTAAGTTCATGCTGGTCCTTTACCTTTTACGTTTTACCTTTACTTTTACTTGTGACGCCATTGTTAGAACACGCAAATAAAGTTTGTCTTAAAAGTTTACACAGTTGTTTATATCCAAAGGACTTAAATCCATCCCAGTGCTCATTACAATATTTTAATTTTTTGATGAGAAGTTTAATTCCTTAGTTTATAATGACAAAAAATATTTTTTTTTAATTTGAGGAGATTTTTTAAATTTTTGGAAAGAAATTTCAATTTTCTTTTTTTTGGATTTAGGAGAAAGTCTTTTCAGGCATCTGGCAACACTGATTCAAGAACAGATAGTTTGCATGATAAGCGATTTGATAGAAAAGTTTGCAACAGTCAACGATCAAACGATTTAATAGAAAAGTGTTCAATTGTTGTTGATACGTTCAGAGCCGATCGGTTGAAAGATGATTGAAGAGGGAATAAAGGCGATCGGTAAGAATGTGGGTGCTTCCCCCATCTTCAAGGTTCAGCAGCGACTTGAGACTTGAGCTTTTCTAACCCAGAGAAGAACGAAAGAGGAACAAAGAGAGGAACGCCAACTAACCCAAAGAAATTGTTTCTGTTTTAGCTGAAATCATCTGCTTCAAAGTTTTCTTGACACCATTTTGGTTTCATTTCCATTCATTTCATTCATCCAACTCGATGACGCCCATGTTTTAAGCTTCAATTTAATAGATTTCAATATAATTAACTGAATTAGCATCAGATTCACATCAAATGCCTGGATTATGCGATAAGAATCGTTTCGATAAATTACGATCCATTGGAAAAAGATTGAATTCTGAACAATTTGATAGAACACATTTAAATAGTAAATTATTCCAAGGAAAATTAAATGAATAAATACACTTTCCAAATAAGATTTAAACACTGATAATTCGGAAATAAACTATTGGAAAACAAACAATAAAAAGAATATAAATAACAAAAATAAAAAACTAAACGATGAATAAATTTTCCCAATAAGATTTAAACACTGATAATTCGGGAATAAACGATTTGAAAATAAATAATTATATAGTAAACTATTCAATAGAAAGCAGACAATTCGAAAGCAGATGATTCGATTGCTTATAATTCAATTTCTAAGGCTTCGATAGCAAAGTTTTCGATAATAAATGGAAAGAATTATTGAATACCAAATGATTCGACATTAGAGGATAATTCGATGACCAACGATTCGATAGCAAAATATTCGATGAACAATTCCAACCGTTTTAAAGCCAAGTATTCGATTGTAGAAAGACGATTAAATCACTGATAATTTTATGATAAACGTTACGATGTCAAAGGATTCGATAGAAAACTTTAAAGGAAGATGATTCAAGGCATTGAGTAATCGATAATAAACATTGGAAGAGTATCCTTGATAGTTGACGATTCGAAAGGTAATGGTTCGTTGGTAAATGAGTCGTTAAAAAGTGATTCAAGAGGAAAAAGATTCAAGAAAATTGACGATGCAAAAGTAAATGGTTCGGTTGTAAATTAATCATACAAAAATGTTTCAAGAAGAGAAAGATTCAAAAAAGGTGATGCATCGGAAGGATATGGTTCGGTGGTAAATGAGTCAAAAAACATTATTCATGAACAGAAAAATTCAAGGAAGTTAAGGATTTGAAAGAAAAAGGTTCGGTGGTAAATGATTCGTTCAAAATTGATTCAGGAAGAAATAGATTCAAGAAAGGTGACGATTCGAAAGAAAATGGTTCGTTGGATATGGTTCGGTGGTAAACGAGTCTTTAAAAATTGGTTCAGGAAGAAAAAGATTCAAGAAAGTTGACGATTCAAAAG
This sequence comes from Melieria picta, assembly GCA_964056695.1. Classification (NCBI taxonomy): domain Eukaryota; kingdom Metazoa; phylum Arthropoda; class Insecta; order Diptera; family Ulidiidae; genus Melieria; species Melieria picta. The sequence continues at coordinate 121,679,602 of OZ057400.1, read as the reverse complement.
GAATTGGTTCGTTGGGAAATGAGTCATTAAAGAATTATTCAAGAAGAAAATTCAAGAAAAAAAATTCAAAAGAAAATGGTTCGGTGGTAAATGAGTCATTAAAGAATTATTCAAGACGAGAATGATTCAGGAAAGTTGACGATTTGAAAGAAAATAGTTCGTTGGATATGGTTCGGTGGTAAACGAGTCTTTAAAAATTGATTCAGGAAGGAAAAGATTCATGAAAGTTAATGGTTCCAAACGAAATGGTTCGGTGGGACACGAGTCGTAAAAACATTATTCAAGAAGAAAAAGATTTAAGAAAGTTAACGATTTGAAAGAAGATGGTTCGGTGGTAAATGAGTCATGAAAGAATTATTCAAGAAGAGAATGAAAGGTGACCATTAAAAAGGAATTGGTTCAATGGTAAATGAGTCGTTAAAAAATGATTCAAGAGGAAAAAGATTCAAGAAAGTTAACGATTTGAAAGAAGATGGTTCGGTGGTAAAAGAGTCATAAAAAAATTATGCAAGATTTGAAAGAAAATGGTTCAATGGTAAATGAGTCGTTAAAAAATTATTCAAGAGGGAACATATTTAAGAAAGATGACGGTTCGAAAGGAAATGGTTCGTTGGTAAATGAGTCAATAAAATGAGGATGATAATTCAAGAAATCAATTTGCGAATAGTTAATTAAATGGCAGATAATTAGGTAGAAAACGACTCTCTCATTCGACTCAGTCGAATGAGAGATTCGTTTCAAAGATTTGATAGTAAAGGATTCGACACACAAGCAGTGATTCAAAAGTAATACAGTAGTAAAGGATTCTCTTAGAAACATTAGGCAACAGATAACTTCATTAGCAAATGATTTGATAGTAAATGATTCAGAAGAAGATAGTTGAACATTGAGCGATGGAAGATTGGAGAGCAAATGATATCATGATAGATGATATGATATGACATGGTCCGATATTAAGGGATTTCGATCAAAGATTGCAAGCGTATCGTAGACCATTCAATAGTAAATAATTCTATAGTAAAAAATTGGATACACAACTCTTTAAGTGGATCGATAGTGCTTCAATAGAAGACAATTCTTTTAGAGATACATTAGATAGGAGACAACTTCATTAGCAAAGATTTAGCAAAAGCAAATTGAATACTAAACTAATAAATCCCTTGAAAGCAGATGATTCGAATTGATGATTCGATAAACGATTTGATAGAGATTTAACAAAAAGTAGACGGTTTGAGAGTAAAGACTTTTATGCACAAGTGTTCAATAGTGGAAGGATAGTGATTCTATGATTCGATAGTAAAAGATTCTTTGGAACACAATTGAACACTAAACTATCAGATGACTTGAAAGCAGATGATTCGATATGAAATGATTCTATACGATGGATTGTAATCGAATATCTAATAAATGTTTTATGGAAGATGATTCAATAGTAGATAACAAAAAATATTATAGAAGGTTTTTGTCAATAGTGCAATGATAGAGATCCGATGATTTGATAGTAAAATATTTGGCAAAAGATAATTGAATACTAAACTATTAGAACATGAAAACTATGAGAAGATTTGAAAGCAGATGATTTCACATTAAATGATTCTACCAAATTCTGATGAAAGACTAGAAGTTAGTTGATGATTGAATAGCAAATGACTTGAGAGCAAATTAGACAGACAGGAGACAGACTATTCAAATAGATTATTTAATAGCAAATCGATAGATGGAACAAAATTCGATAATGAATAGTTCCATGATAAATTATTCGATATATAATTTAATAGTGCATTGATTTTTTTCATAATAGAAAATTCAACAAGAGAACAAAACGACCAGAGATGTGAATAATTTCGTTTTGCAGTTCTAACAACATTTAATGAGTTCTGCCGTAAGTCACTGTAGTTTTCCAACATTTAATTGTAAGAAAAAAATTCTAGCCAATCTGTATCCACTGGGGAATTGAGGAATGAGTGACAACAAAATATATTCAATTGGAATTAGAGAGGAAACTTACTTTCTATGATAAAAAATATTCAGATAATGGGAATTTGTATCAATACAATGCAATATTTTCATCACAATTCCATTTATCAATTAGAAATTCTATAGTTTTACAAAAAGTTTAATTCTGAGCCATATTTAGTTAAATAAATCTCGGGAGATACAAATTCCATTGCGGAAATATTTGAAAATGCCTTACAAAACTTGGTAGACAAACCAGTTGATGAATCTTACAGCTGTTGAAAATCAACTCTTAAACAAGTTTGTTCACTTTTCAGAATGTAGAACAATTTTCCATGGGTATTTGTAGAGTCCCTAAGATTTTCATGAGTCATACAAGAATCTGATCTGATTATACCTGAACTTGAATATGATTACATTTTATGTAACCAGATCATTGAACGTTCGAGCTAGAATTTCCCATGAAATGCGCTCGGAACTGCATTTGACCATTGAATAAATTAAAAAAAAATTAAAAATCAATTCATCACTTCGCTGTTTTATTTGCTGCTACAGTCAGTCAACCAACGAGCTAATTGCTCGCTAAATGCGGCAACAGAAAAACCGCAAATTAATTGCAACCGCTAATTGTTTATGTGATAATTGTCAGCAATGAAAATGCCACCTGCTGGCCTCATGAATAATTTTTTTTATTACAACTCAGGCAAAATACACAAATCATTCACTCGAGGCGCCATTCGAATTGGCAGCTGAACTGTGCAAAAGATGGTCGTGAGCAACGAATTGCAGTAAGCAATCGATTGATTGGCGTTAAAAGCTGATCGTGATCCATAAACTCGGTAAACATAGACAGATCTGTTGGTGCATTGTTGGAGCTGAGTGTTGCAAGCACACAGCGAGGCAACTGCAACCAACAGTCTCCACTGACTGAAGTGATCTACTTTACTATGATTGAACGCTTTTATGACTATTTTCAACAATCAAATAGTTACTACTGTAATAATTTGACATATTTCAATTTCATTTATGTGCTGCTGACAGTTCATGGGCTCGAAAAAATTCAACAAAACATATTTTTCTCATCACTTCTGTTTGTTACACTCGGCATTTAAAATTCCTAGCAATCTTTGCTTTGTATTTTCAGCACATTTTGATTAATGATTGTATGAAAAAAAATTGGCTAATGATTACGAGGCGATTACCATTTATTTGATTGGCACACGAACAATCAAAATTGAGGCAAAGCCTAAACGATTTTATTTTGTGAGCTACTCGAACCATAAAAAAATCGCATTTGTCACACTTTTCAGCAGTAAGAAAATTAATAAGAAATAAAAAAAATTCAAATAAAGCAAAATTCCTCAGACCAACAATAAAATGACAAAACATTGAAGAAAAAAAATATGCAAAACATCTGACAAATCTCGAAGCGGCCATAAATAATAAACGGCAACGGCGGCAGTTTGCCGGTTACATTCGACCTTAAAATTGATGTGTCACCGTGAATTTATTGTTGACTTTTTAATGCGTACATTTTGAGTAAAACAACAACAACAATAAACAACAGTAATAATTAATTAGGCAGAGGCGTGGTGCTCAAACAGCTGGCAGCAGACTTTTGTGGCGGCGTAGAGCTTCGAGTTGTGGCAGATTTGTGCACACATGTAAATATTTTGTAAGTCGCCATGTATGTGTGTGTGTGTGTGTGAGTGTGTGGCTCATTGTGAATTCATCATAATGAATTAATTTGAAATAAAAATGACTTGAAAGCAATAACAACAATGGCTATAAACAAACAGCAAAACGCCCAAACAACCGCACGTCGCCTGCATACACAATGAATTATTTACAACATCAGCTACAACAACAACAATAACAACAACAACATTAACCACAATGCATGAGTAAAGCGACAACATTAAATTTTTAAACGCCACAAACCAACAAAAATCAATGTTCGGACACGCACACAAAACACCCCACACACAGCCCCCCTAACCCGACCCCTCCTCTCACCCCCTCACCCACCACGACTGACCAACACCCAATCAACGGCAGTTGGCCAAGGTGAATGGCATCGGCTGACGGCGCCGTCGTCATCGTCGTTGCGTTTTTGCGAAAAATTTCGCCATACAAGTTTTTGCTGGACTCTCTTGACCAGAGATTTGTGTTTTTTTTTCAATTTGATTTTCTTCTCTTATTTAGTTGGCAAATAATTATCAGCAAGAAATATTTTCGCAAGCATTGTTTGCTTAAACTTTTATATTTATTTAAAAAAAATTTAGTTCCATATTTTACTTTATTTATTTTATTTATTCATTTATTTTTATTATTTATTTTATTTATTTGTTTCTTTACTTGTATTTCATTTGAATGCATTTTCATTTATTTAACTTTAACTTATATTTGACATCACTTTGTTTTATGTTATTTGCATTTATTTAAATTTCTCTCTCTTTGTCTGCTGCTGCACACAATTCCTTTGTGTTTTGTGTGCTTCTTGTGTTTTATTGTTATTGTTGTTATTTTTTTGTTGCAGTTGTTGTTGGCTATCTTTCTGCTTTATTTGACAAGTCATTAAAAATGTTGACATAAGAAGCCGGAAGATTTATTGCGGGGCGGAGGCAAGCAAAAACGGCAACATTTGCAAAATGCATTGGCCGACGGCAGCCGGACAGTGGCCAGCAGACAAATGAACATATGGCTGTCTGGCGCGTTGGATAAATAGGCAGAATGACTGACAGACAGACGAACGGACGGACAGAAAAGAAGGCAACAAGCAACACGACTAAGGAATAACGTTTCTCGTTTTCTGGTCTGGGCCATTGTTGATTGATTATGAGCGGCCAGTGGCAGCCTTCCGCAATGAATAATGCCTGACATTAGAACAACAAGAATCGTTAGAGAATATATATTTACTTTTGCAAGCAATCATGATGAATGCTTTTGCAAATGAATGGGAAATTGAAAGGACAGTTGTTGAAGATGTTTTGATGACTTTTACTTTACTTAGTTTACTTTCAAACTGAAACTAAGACTAAGACTGAGACTGAGACTAGGACTGAGTCTAAGACTAAGACTAAGACTGCGACTAAGACTAAGACTAAGACTAAGACTAAGACTAAGACTAAGACTAAGACTAAGACTAAGACTAAGACTAAGACTAAGACTAAGACTAAGACTAAGACTAAGACTAAGACTAAGACTAAGACTAAGACTAAGACTAAGACTAAGACTAAGACTAAGACTAAGACTAAGACTAAGACTAAGACTAAGACTAAGACTAAGACTAAGACTGAAACTAAGACTAAGACTAAGACTAAGAGTAAGACTAAAACTAAGACCTAGACTAAGACTAAGACTAAGACTAAGACTAAGACTAAGACTAAGGCTAAGACTAAGACTAAGACTAAGGCTAAGACTAAGACTAAGACTAAGACTAAGACTAAGACTAAGACTAAGACTAAGACTAAGACTAAGACTAAGACTAAGACTAAGACTAAGACTAAGACTAAGACTAAGACTAAGACTAAGACTAAGACTAAGACTAAGACTAAGACTAAGACTAAGACTAAGACTAAGACTAAGACTAAGACTGAGACTGAGACTGAGACTGAGACTGAGACTGAGACTGAGACTGAGACTGAGACTGAGACTGAGACTGAGACTGAGACTGAGACTGAGGCTAAGACTAAGACTAAGACTAAGACTAAGACTAAGACTAAGACTAAGACTAAGACTAAGACTAAGACTAAGACTAAGACTAAGACTAAGACTAAGACTAAGACTAAGACTAAGACTAAGACTAAGACTGAGACTAAGACTAAAAGTAGGACTGAGACTAAGACTAAGACTAAAACTAAGACTAAGACTGAGACTAAGACTAAAAGTAGGACTGAGACTAAGACTAAGACTAAGACTAAGACTAAGACTAAGACTAAGACTAAGACTAAGACTAAGACTAAGACTAAGACTAAGACTAAGACTAAGACTAAGACTAAGACTAAGACTAAGACTAAGACTAAGACTAAGACTAAGACTAAGACTAAGACTAAGACTAAGACTAAGACTAAGACTAAGACTAAGACTAAGACTGAGACTGAGACTGAGACTGAGAGTGAGACTGAGACTGAGACTGAGGCTAAGACTAAGACTAAGACTAAGACTAAGACTAAGACTAAGACTAAGACTAAGACTAAGACTAAGACTAAGACTAAGACTAAGACTAAGACTAAGACTAAGACTAAGACTAAGACTAAGACTAAAACTAAGACTAAGACTAAGACTAAGACTAAGACTAAGACTAAGACTAAGACTAAGACTAAGACTAAGACTGAGACTAAGACTAAAAGTAGGACTGAGACTAAGACTAAGACTAAGACTAAAACTAAGACTAAGACTAAGACTAAGACTAAGACTAAGACTAAGACTAAGACTAAGACTAAGACTAAGACTGAGACTAAGACTAAAAGTAGGACTGAGACTAAGACTAAGACTAAGACTAAAACTAAGACTAAGACTGAGACTAAGACTAAAAGTAGGACTGAGACTAAGACTAAGACTAAGACTAAGACTAAGACTAAGACTAAGACTAAGACTAAGACTAAGACTAAGACTAAGACTAAGACTAAGACTAAGACTAAGACTAAGACTAAGACTAAGACTAAGACTAAGACTAAGACTAAGACTAAGACTAAGACTAAGACTAAGACTAAGACTAAGACTAAGACTAAGACTAAGACTAAGACTAAGACTAAGACTAAGACTAAGACTAAGACTAAGACTAAGACTAAGACTAAGACTAAGACTAAGACTAAGACTAAGACTAAGACTAAGACTAAGACTAAGACTAAGACTAAGACTAAGACTAAGACTAAGACTAAGACTAAGACTAAGACTAAGACTAAGACTAAGACTAAGACTAAGACTAAGACTAAGACTAAGGCTAAGACTAAGACTAAGACTAAGGCTAAGGCTAAGGCTAAGACTAAGACTAAGACTAAGACTAAGACTAGGACTAAGACTAAGATAATTCTTCACCTATATAAAAGTACTCATAATGGGTCTTTGTCAAGAAGTTGAACTGGTTTTTTGATTGCAATTATATTAAGAAATAGTTGAATATCCCTACACCTACATGAAAGAACTCACAATGGCTCCTTTTCTACCTTTTCGAGATTGCCAAGTTAACAATTAACAAAATAACAAAAACTAAAAATTCAAATAAACTCGAATACACATTGGGAATAATTTGAGTAACATTTTAAAAATATTGCTATTGTTCTTATAATATATTAAAAAAACAACCCAAAAAATATAAAAAGAGAACAAGAATTTGAAAGCAATTTTGCATAACAATCAACTGAATTTATTTTTTAATTTATTTGTATTGACTTGAATTGTTGTTATTTTTTTGTGCTATTTTTGTTATAGTTTAAAAGTTCTAGTTTCTTTATTTTCTATAGATTTCATTTTGGTTTTTTGAATTTTTAGTATTAGTTGTTTTTGTAGTGGTTTGGCTTTGTTCGAAAACAAATTAACCCTCGACACAGGCGATTTGTCTGCATAAATTTCTATACTCATGTTTATTGCTTCCCCCTTTATTCCCCCCCCGCCCCCCTCCGGTTACGTGACTGCCGACAAACTTTTGCTTTGGTGTGTTTTTGTTGCTTTTGTTGTGCTGCTTTTAATTGGCGCTACTCGCACACGACGCATTCAAGTCGTAAATTCTAAGCAAGTGTCAATAAATTGTCGTTTTTTCTTTTGGTTGCTTGTCTGAAAAGTTTTTCCCCGCATTCTTGCCATACGGCGTTGTAGTATTTGTTGTTGTTGTTGTTGTTGTTGGGTTCTAATTTAATTCAAGACTACCCCAATGTTAGGTTTGTTAGCTTAAAGACTTTTTGCATATTTTTTGCATATTTTTTTGTAGCAAATTCGTTTGCGTATTTCAGTTTTGTGTTTTGTTGAATTTGTTGTTGTCTACAAGGTTTTTTCTTTCCACTCTTTCTAACGCTCTGCCTTTGGTGTCTTGTTTTATCGCTATTACACAATCATTTGTTTCCCTCCCCCTCCCCCCCTCTGGCTCCACGACACGCGCTTCTCGACACCGTTTCAGATCACTTCGCACCCAACTTTTGACTGTTCAACTTTTCTGTTTGTCGGCGAAGGCGTGTTCCCAGTTCATTAGCACTGTGTATGTTGTTGTTGTTGTTGTCAGTAGGTGCCGACGCTGAGTTGCGTTTGTCAATGAATTATAAAAGTTTTGCAATTGTGAGTTGACACTCGTCCAGCTGTTCGCACAGCTGTTTGCTCTGCCTCGCCCTCAGCTGCATTAACCGCTTGTCCGTCGCTTTGCTTTGCCTACATCGTCCGGCGAAAGGTGAGAATTCATTAAGCATTTCGTATCGCATTTGTCGCTTGCGCAATGAAAACACAACAACCAACACTTCCAACACTTCTCCTACTCGACGAATTGCCGCATGCGGCGATTATCTGGTAATGCAAATTGTTGTCGTACGTGTCTTGGTTTGGCGATTATCGTCGCAATTACGACCGAAGATTAATTATGCATGTTTGATATTTAGCATTCGACAACGGAGATAAATTGCAAAGAATTCAGTTGCTTATAGTGTGGCAACTATTCAGGGTTTTCCCCTAAATGACAGGAAGAAGAATCTGACAAATTTGGGAACATGAAGTTCTTTTAAATTTGTTTCTATCTTCGAGATTTTAAACTTGTTTAGAGTGTTCAAATCTAATGGAGGATTCTAATCTAAGAATTGGGTTCAGTACCCAGACTTGTGTGTGTCCATTGGGTTTAATCTAGACTCTACTTGAAATTATTGGAAACGACTACACTTCAAAGCAAATGCAATTAACGACAGTAGCTTACAACAAATCAAATTAGGTTAGGTTAGAGTCTAAGATTAACCATAAATCATGTTCTGTCACAGCCGCCACGAGGTGGCAACTCTTGTCACAACCAACAGAACCCAATCGAGTTGGCAACCAGTCAGCGGCGAACCGGGGCAGGGTTCGCTTTTTGTAATTTTGCCGTTTTACAGCCAACAGTCATCTAAATCATTCTTCTTTAAATATAAACAATAACAGTTAAGTCAGGTTAAAGTGTCTGTTTGGGCATGGCAGGCCCGTGCGCAGGGGGGGGTTTTGGGGGTTCTAACCCCCCCCATCGAGAATTTGTCCACATAATTTTCCACTAGCAATAGTCCTTATTCTACGAAAGTCAAACCGACTTGATAATACATATTTTGTGGTCAATTTTTGTTTCGACATTCTCAACTTTCTCGATCTTGTGCACGTTTTTTTTTTATTTTCCCGCCTTTTTTACCTCCTATTATCAGTGTCATTGTGAATGCAACCATCGATAGTATCGATACAACCAAAGAATATGAAATGTATAGAAGGCGCATCTGAGCTCAAGAAGAATCCTGCGCTCAATTGTTTGAACCATACTCTTCAATTTTGCGGGATGATTCCCGTGACATCTGGGTAGACGAAGTCAAACTTTGGCGTCAACGCATCGCCGGAAAGAACGTTAAAAATTCGCTTGAAGCACTCGATGTGTGCAATGGAGATGCGTTTCCAAATGTTCATCAAATGCTTCGCATTTTGGCAGTTCTGCCTGTAACGACAGCGACGAATGAACGCTCCTTTTCAACATTGCGTCGCCTCAAGACTTACCTCAGGTCAACAATGTCTGAAGATCGGCTGAACGGATTAGCCTTGCTCAATATACATCGCGATGTCGAGGTCGATCCGCAAAGAGTTTTGGAGAAGTTTTTTTCTACACCTCGCAGAGTTAATTTATTATATAGGGTTTTCCAACAAGAGGTGTTATTTTGAATCCCCCGGTATTTCGGTAGCTGTCACTTTTGAAGCTTTTATTCTTTGACACTTGACAAGTAGAAACTACGCCATTACTAAAAATGGAACGAGACACGCTTCAACAACGCATTGAAATTATTAAAATTCACTACAAAAATGGTGAAAATCTTGCAGTCACAGTTCGCAAAACTAAAGCATTTTTGGGTCGTCGTGAAGCACCTTGTCGGACCGCAATACAGAAATTGGTGGAAAAATTCGAGCTGCTGGGACAAGTTAGTGATGTGAAGAATAAAACCCGTGCACGTCGCTCAAGAACAACTGAAAATATTGCTGCTGTAGCCCAAAGTGTTGAAGAAAACCCAGGTTTGTCGATTCCTCGTCGTTCTTTGGAATTGAGCATTCCAAAAATGTCATTACACCGTATTTTGCATAAAGACTTGGGTCTTAAGGCTTATAAATTTCAGTTAACACAAGAACTCAAGCCGACCGATCATCAAGAACGTCGTGTCTTTGCTGATTGGGTCCTTGAAATGCATGAAAATGATCCGGAATTCCATCGAAAAATCATCTTGACTGATGAGGCCCATTTCCACCTCGGTGGCTACGTCAACAAGCAAAATTGTCGCATCTGGGGCTCGGAAAACCCAAGAGTTATTGTTGAGAAGCCTCTCCATCCTCAACGTGTGACTGTTTGGTGCGGTTTATGGTCCGGCGGGGTCATTGGACCTTACTTTTTCGAAAATGAGGTTGGATCAACAGTTACGGTGAATGGATTGCGCTATCGAGAGATGATTAATGATTTTTTATGGTCGGAGTTGGATGGTATTGATCTGGACAACGTTTACTTTCAACAAGACGGCGCTACGTGCCACACGAGCAACGAAACCATTGCTCTTTTACGGGAAAAGTTTCCGGACCGTGTTATCTCTGGAAGAGGTGATCACAATTGGCCACCGAGATCTTGTGATTTAACACATTGCGACTTTTTCCTTTGGGGTCACGTGAAAGATAAGGTGTACGCCAACAGCCCAGCGTCGATTCAAGACCTCAAAGATAGAATTCGTGAGGCTATCGAGGACATAGGGCAGCCACTTTGCGATTGGTTATGGAAAATTTCATGAAAAGGATATGGTACTGTAAGCGTAGTCGTGGTGGCCATTTGGCTGATGTTGTTTTTCATTATTAACGGCATACCTTCTTCTTTATTATTAAATAAACATCCGATCATTTATCTCAAAAAATTGCATTTTTCTTTGAATACCAAAATAACACCTCTTGTTGGAAAACCCTATATAATAACCGAATATCAAGTCAAGACACAATAAAATTTCTTCATTTATAAGAAAAGTTTCTTATTATTTTTTATTAACTTCATAACCTAACATGATACACATATGTCAAAACCCCCCCCATAAACGAATTCTGCGCACGGGCCTGGGGCATGGAACTTGCCAGAAGACACACTTGGGCCTCAAAATGGATTTGTTGTAATACTACAAGGTTAGAGTAATCTGTCTTACTGCAAGTTGAAGAGCAACAACAAGTCAATTGGTTTTGTGGATAAACTCTTTCAAGTCTTTGATTTTGACTGAACTGAAGTTATTCAAGTTGTCGAAGAAGAGAGAACTTAGGAATTTCTGTCTTCGTTTAGAGAGAACCATCAGAGGAGACAATCTGTAGTCCAAGTCTTGAAAAGGCACAGAAAGTTTTTCATTACTTTCCTTCTGGACCAACTTCCTTCTTCCCACTATAGAATTACAAGAGTAAACTTGCTTAAAACTATTTAATAGTTTAATGAAACAACTACCAAAACTGTCATTTTGATGGTTGGAGAACAACAAAAACTATCTTCCCTTCAAATTTTAAGTTTTTCTTTACTTCAAATTTCTTCCCATTGAAATTCATTCCCATATGGACTCATGAATAATTCAATTGATATCTTTGACAGCGATCTAAACGCACAGTTATTCAATGTCATTTGACTTTAAATATGGTCTGAGAACAAGAAAGACCCACAGCTGAGCATAACAAACAATGAATCAGTTGTAGGGAATTTGTAATAAATAGAATTACAAAACTAATTCCACAATTAAAGCAAACTCGATTAAGTTAAATGAGCCAATTGTCACTTCTTATAAATGAAAGAATATGCAAATGTCCGTAACCAATAATGTACGTTAGGTAGGCCAGTTGTCACTTCCTCTAGATGGAAGAATATGCAAATGTCTCTTTAAATGATTTAGGTTATGTTAGGTTAAAAAGGTCAATTGTCACTTCTTATAGGCAAAACGATGTGCAACTGTCTCTTACTAATAATTTATGTAAGGTTAGGTTAGAAAGGTCAATTGTCACTTTTAAAAGGCAAAAGAATGTGCAACTGTCTCTTACAAATAATTTCGGTTAGATAAGTTGGATAGGCCAGTTGTAACTTCTAATAGGTGAAAGAATATGTAACTGTCTCTTACCAATAATTTAGGTTAGGTTAGATTAGATTGACCAATTGTCTCTTCTTATGGGTGAAAGAATATGCAACTATCTATTACCAATAATTTAGGCTATGTTAGGTTAAGTTAGAAAGGTCAATTGTCACTTTTTATGGGTTAAAGAATGTGTAACTATCTCTTACCAATAATTTAGGTTATGTTGGATTAGGTTAGAAAGAGGAATTGTCACTTCTTATAGGCAAAAGAATTTGCAACTGTCTCTTACTAATAATTTAGGTTATGTCAGGTTAGGTTAGAAAGGCCAATTGTCACTTTTAATAGGCAAAAGAATGTGCAACTGTCTCTTACCAATAATTTAGGTTTGGTTAGGTTAGATAGCCCAGTTGTCACTTCTTATTGGTTTACGAATGTGTAACTATCTCTTACCAATAATTTAGGTTGTGTTAGGTTAGGTTAGAAAGGCCAATTGTCTCTTCTTATGGGTGAAAGAACATGCAACTGTCTCTTACCAATAATTTACGTTAGGTTAGATAGGCCAATTGTCACTTCTTATGAAGGACAGAATATGCAATTGTCTCTTACCAATAAGTTAGGTTAGGTTAGAAAGGCCGATTGTCACTTTTTATGGGTTAAAGAATGTGTAACTATCTCTTACCAATAATTTAGGTTAGGTTAGGTTAGATTAGATTAGATAGACCAATTGTCTCTTATGGGTGAAAGAATGTGCAACTATCTATTACCAAATTATTGGTTATGTTAGGTTAGGTTAGAAAGGCCACTTGTCTCTTCTTATGGGTGAAAGAATATGCAACTGTCTCTTCAAATAATTCCGGTTAGATAAGTTGGATAGGCCAGTTGTAACTCTAGGTGAAAGAATATGTAACTGTCTCTTACCAATAATTTAGGTTATGTTAGGTTAAGTTAGAAATGTCAATTGTCACTTTTTATGGGTTAAAGAATGTGTAACTATCTCTTACCAATATTTTAGGTTAGGGTAGATAGGCCAGTTGTCCCTTCTTATAGGTGAAAGAATATGCAACTGTCTTTTTAAATAATTTAGGTTATGTAAGGTTAGATTAGATAGCCCAACTGTCCCTTCTTATAGTTAAAGAATGTCCAACAGGCAAGAGACAATAATTTCAGGCAATAAACCAATTAGACTTCTTGAGACTCATTGTGAGTCCCTTCGTACAGATTAAAAAAAACCGAAAAGGAATATTTTGATGGTTCAAGCACCTCTAAATATCTGTTTTGTTCCAGAAATTGAGGGCAACAAATATGATTTCAAATAGTAAATATTGAACTCAAAAGTTATATAGACTCGCCTCCTCCAAAATGAAATTCTGTGTGCGCCACTGGTCTGAATGATCTCATTTTGAAAGCTTCAAGGACAGTCTCTTCCTTTTTAAGGTTTTTTTTCACTGGCTGAACATATAAACCGCTGTCAGTTCATTCTCAAAACTACAGTTTCAACTAAATACATTCAGCAGAATTTAGCAAAATAATTTTTTTCTCTTATTTTTACTTTTGCCAAGTCATGCAAAATTCGCACTGTTGGTAGCCTTTTGACGTGCTGTTTTCTACACGAAATGTACAAATTTTGTTGCATTAATTTGATTCACTAATGAAAATCGTTATTGACTTTGATTGATGAGGCGTTAAAATACAGTTTAATTATTCAATGATCATTAGTTGCGCAGCAGAGTTCAAGCGATTAGCATCGTTGCCGCCTCGCAGGTCATTGTATCACATCGCATTTGATGAGTCAAGCAACAACAACAACAGCAACAATGATTGCAAATATTTTCATTACTTAGAACATTAAAAAAACTTTTTATAAGCATTTGAGAAGACTTTGAGAAAGTGAATAGTTTCAATGCTTAAACACTTTGCTTTCTAACTCATCCACTTCAATCAACTTTTTCTTCTTGTTCCTCTTTCATGTACATTTTCTTGACAATTCTTGGCTATAAACAACACAAATTTCTTTAGCGTTTCCGCTCAAATTCCGCAAAGTTCAACACAAGACGCGCTGTTTGTCTTTCACTCCAGTGTCTGCGGCCCGTAATTGGACTCGGACGCGGCCTTATCAGACACGTAACAATCCGTACGCGAGGCGCACAATGAGTAATAAACCTGTTGCGCTGCTAATTCATCGTTATTTCTGCTTAATTTTTACACAATTTCTATCGTTCATTCCAGGCATTTTGTCTGTCCCTCTGCAGCTACGAGCGTCACCACAACTTTAACCGCACTCGCTGTGTGGCTTGTTGCAGTCCACGGCCGAGACGAGGGGGAGAGCGGTGGATGGGAGCTCAAATATGCCGGTTTGTGTTGGCATTAAAATCGTAAGAAAACATTACAAATAAAACACATTTTTCTATTAGTTTTGCGTTTACAACGCACACACGCAACCAACACACACGCCAGCCAACTAAGCGTAACAACAACTGCGCCATGGGGTCGCACTGACCCCTCTGCAATTTACAACGCTACCATTGCTGGCATTCTTCTTCTTCTTATTCTTACACACACAATTTAATTTCGAAAACTAATGCAAAACACTGCTCGCGCTGTCGCTGTCGCTGTAAATGTCCAAATGTCCGCATCGCAGCAGCATCGTCGGAGGGGTTTGGGGCGCGAGGGGGATTTTGCGGCAAAGAAGTGTATAATTTATGACAGTCTTGCAGGTTTACAACGTCGGCTACACTTGAGCATTTAAAACTAATTTAAAGCGCAAGAGACCATCATTAGCGCAAGGAAGCCGCTCGCAAGTCTGTCCGTCTGTCCGTCTGTCCGTCGACGGGCGCATTCGACGGCCACGAGAGACTGTAAGCAGCCGCAGGGCTGTAAATATTTGTGGGCAACTAAGCATGGCTACACGTTGCCATTAGAACGTTCCTCCGTTTCGACGACATGCCACATGCGAAAGATGCCAAACGGCCGATACGGACGGACCAAATCGCATTAGAATTCAGTTGGGGCGCGCGCGCACAGGCAGCGAGAAAAGTTAAAAACCAGTTAGTCCGACACGCGGACACGTCGCTGTCGAGTTGGCTGGCTGGCTGGCTGACTGCTTGGCAATTCACTTCCTGCTTCTCTGACTTCGACTACGACTTCAACTCGAACTGTGGCTGCGGTTCGAGGCCTCTGGATGCAGGTCGGCAGGTTGACGGCGCTAACCGCTTTCGCTCGCTTCCTGCACTCGATTTGTTGTTGTTGCTTATCGTGTGTGTTTATCGGTGCGGTGGGTCAGCAAATTTCATTAACTAAAATCATAGCCTCAAGTGCCGTTTGCACTCTTCGAACGACAGCGAAATGGTCGCAGCAAGTGTGGCAAATTTACTTGGATCGTTCATTTCGATTAAATGAAGTATTGGCGGTATTCACAATGTGTGGCAACTGTGGTGACAGTGGAGTGGAAAAGCAAAGCGCGACAAAAGACAGCAGCAACATTGTTTTCCAGAGTGTAACATGACACAGAGTAAGGTTAGGTTAGGTTGGGAAGGATGTATTTAGTTTAGTATGAATTGCTTCTTTTTCTACTCTGGCAATAACCAGTTCAATCTCTTCATAAAAGAGACTAAATCCGAGATTTCAGCTTTCAGAAATAGTCAGAAATCTTGGCTTCGGAGTGCATAGTTAGGTTAGGTTAGGTCGGAAAGGATCCGTGTAGCGTCTAAATAGCTGCCTTCCTTGTTTTTTTTCTTTGGAACTAACCATTAGTCTCAATCCTAGGCAAACCAGTTCAATCTCTTCATGAAGGAGACTAAATCCGAGATTTCAGCTTTCAGAAATAGAAATCTTGACCCTAGCAGCGGCAAAGAAGTGTTTTATGGTTTCTGCTTCTTTATTACTAGAAAAAATTTGTCATTTAATGAGCATGACCCCAAGAATACAGAGACCGGTGATGATTCCAACCAGCTGCCGTATAGAGAATCCACTCAGGAGTAGTACACTTAAGCTTTTTTCATGAATAGAGTAGACGTGACGTTCAATCCCATTATGCCCGGAGTATTCAATATTTTTACGAGTCACCCTGTCAATATCCAGAAGCCCAAAGTCATTCACTTCAGAAGATATCAGTCAATCCAACCTACTTTCTTACCATCTCGTTTGCTGTTTCATTCCCTGCCTCACCAAAGTGGTCTGGACCGAAGCAAAGAATGACTCGATCATGTCAAATGCGTCTGTTCTGTACTGGATTCGATTTCGCTATGGCCGATTCCCGCGCTGTAAGTGGGACAAAAATCCCGAAAAGCTGAGATCAATTAACGAGTTGATCAAATTTCTTTTATGTTCTCACTCATTTCACAAAACTCACAATGTGTTGTTGCAAGGAACAAAATCTTAACAAATTCTCACATACTTTGATAGAAAATAAAAGTGAGTTTTTGTAAAGTTTGAGTGAATTCGAGAGAATTCATTAGAGTTTAACATATGAGAGTCTTTCCCACAGACATTTCAAGGTTTAAGGTTCCGTCTGGTCTGAGCAACGCAACAGAGGCTGAACTATCAAACTTGGCTAACTTCACCAAGAACTTGAGTTGTTTTATTGGCTAAGCCCGGGTTAAGAGACTGTTGGAGATTTCTTCACCAAAATAAAGGGACTCACAATGGACCTTTGTCAGGCCTCCGAGTGGAAGTGTGAATGGTACCATAACTACATACGAGGTCTGTTCAAAAAGTTTCGCGAATTTTGTTTTTTCAAAAATTTTTTATTTATTCATGAATATCTATTTTGTCTCCTTCAAAGTAGATCTTATACACCAGTGCCAACGTTTTTTCCAATCCTTGAAGCACTTCAAAAAATCGATTTTTATGATCTTGTTCAGCTTCTCCATCGATTCCGTCTTTATCTCCTCAATCGTAGCGTAGCGTCGTCCTTTCATATAAGAACTATCCATAATATTCTCTAAAACCTTGACAGATGTTTGCCAAAACTGGAGCTCGGATATTCAATTCAATTGCCGTCGACTCTCCAGGGGAAATATTCGATCTGGCAACACTTTACGATAGCCTGTATGGCTTTGGGGTCTATTGTGCTTCTAACTTTCACCCAGCAAATTTAGCTAACTTTTGTTTACTTTTAATGTAACTCATGCAACCATGCATTTCTTTAGAACACTGCAGCTCAGTTCAACAGTTTCAATAGGGTTTTCAGTAACTTACAACCCTTGGCTGTCCTTTTCAAACCCCACATCGAACACCTCAACTCTTCCTGTTCAATTGCTCTAAAATTCAACGACCCCAATGCTCAACCTTGACTTTTGCCACTGTTCACAGAACTTGGGTCAACTTCAGCGGAAATCGCATGGAATCCGCTGCCGATCAGCGCTAAAGTATTCATAAAACACGCACGTCTGCGGCCGTCTTTTATAACCTCAAATTCTCGCGCACACAAGTCGGCCAACGTCAACTTCCCACCAACTTTGACTATCGCGAGCGACCCATCGCAGGTCGTTACAGTTTCGCCAGTTTCGCATAAAGCAACAACAATAACTTTACTACGCTCATTGACGATGCCGCAGCTTTCTTCTTCTGCTTCTTCTTCTTACTGTTAATGCTTTTGCTATTTCAGCGGTCGCTGCCGCCGTGTAGCGCTGCCGCTGCCAAGATTTGAATAAATAATTTTTGTCTCGCCGCGCAGACAAAACACATAAAAGCCGACCGAACCAACTCGCAGCGCAACAGATCGCACAAGATTGTAAATGAAATGCGCTGTTTTACGTTGTTGTTGTTGCTGCTGTTGCCAGCTGACGAACAGCGCAACAACAACAGCAGTGAAACAAATGACAAAGAGCGACAAAGCGCACAGACCAAGCAGCACAAATTCTAAGAACTTGTCAACAGATTGTTTTCAGTTGTTGTTCTGGTTGTTTGCTGTTGTTTCTTGTTGTTGTCGGTGTTGATGTAAATCTACCATGAAGTAACTTAATTATTTAAGAGCATGCAAAAAAAAACATATGCCAACATATCGTACAACAACAAAAAAATAAAAAAAAAACACCAATAGCAACAAAAACCAGAGTCTCAACAGCAGCAACAACAAATAAACCCAGCAGCAATAAAAGCCAAAGAAACGTTCGGACAGCTAAGTGAAAAACTAAAAAAAGGAAATAAGCTGCGAAGCAGTGAAGAAAACAATTTTAAGTAGATTTACGAGCGTCTAGTGTCTGCAACAATTTCAAACAAGTTTAACAATAATAACAACAACAACAATAACAATAACAAACAGCAACGATGCCAGCAGCCAGCAGCGGCCAAAGATGCCAAACAGCCAGTCAGCGTTCGAGGCATAGACCAATAACACACAACAGCAACAACAAGGAAAAGAAAAGGAAGAAGAAGAAGCATTTCGAGCAATAACACAAAAAATCTTCAGGATGAAACGGCACACAATAACACACGCAACCATACAATAGCCAACGATATGTGTATGTATGTGTGTCATAAGGTGGCCAGTTGCACCGAAAAGTTTCAAAAAACGGTTTTCCTTCATAATCTTTAACCCTTTCCGACATGAAAATAAACCCGTTCTGTATTGTGTATTGGGCTGTAGTCCAATATATTGGACATTGTGACTGAAAGGGTTAAGGAGCAGAAGTCTTGAAGGACCTTTCCACGAAGGTCTCCTTGCAAAACATAGTTAGCCTCCTTCACAAACAAACATCGAATACCATTAATCGACCCACCATTGTTGCAAGGGATCGCTCTGAAATTCTCTGACAAAGCTGACAGAAAACTCAAAGCTGTCCCAGGGCAGAGCCCACTTAGGCCATGAAGGCTCCTTGTGATACCACAAACCATCGATCTTGATACCACAATCACAAACACTCGAAGCACAGCGAAACAAAGCTAAATGTCCAAGTCTGTGTTAGATAGAGAACTCAATTGGAAACCCAATATCCTAGACAGGGCCAAGAAAGCCATTATTGCGGTTTATACTTGTAAGAAGATGATTACCAAAGTACAGAAGACGGTACCTTATACCGTTCTCTGGCTATATGCTGACTTGGTTCGGCCTTCGGCCTTATGCGATAAGGGAAGGTCTGGTGGCCTCCACAGTCCAAGAAGTCTCACAGGCAATTAACAAAATTCAAAGGTCTGCAACAGTGCTAGAGACACCGACACTACCTTATATTCTATACATATATGCGGTATTAAGAAGAAGGTGCATCGGTCGAAAGATGGTCGAATGGTCGATGGTTTAACGGTTTGATGGAATTAGGAGGGAATTGGGTGCTCTCCCCACGAGCGGTGATGTTCACTCATAAAACTCGCTTAGGTACATCATTGGTACTTAACTCTGCGTTACTTACTTAACTTTGCGTTAGTCCTATGGGTCCTATGGGTGACATATGTCACCCATTTTACTAACGAAGGGTTAAGGTACTTAAGCAGGTTGAGTACTAAGTCTACATAGCGCATAGTGTCCACAAATGTTGGTTACTCAAACGGGAAAGGTTCTTAAGAGAGGTAGGAGGAGATATTTAAGCAGGTTTCACTGTATATACGAACGCATCCAAGTCGCTTGATAAGGAAGGCTGTGGTATCCACTCAAAAGAATCAAATCTAAACTTGAAAACTTAAAAAACCAACTATCTGCGCAGCTTCTAATTGGCTTAGGGTACGCGAGATATAGGCACGCGATATCCTGATACCATGGAACAACAGTTGAGCTTTTAGGGCTCTGGATGCAGTTTTTATAACTTCAAGGACTGTTCTGAGCTGCAGCAATTCTCTGAAGGAAACTGCCAGGCAGATTCATATTCACCTATGCTTGGTTCCGGCACATAGGGGCATTCCAGATGAGTTCACTCGACAGGGTATGACTGAACAGTTACATCAACAAATGGCAACGATACCATTTTTTTAAACTGTAAGCCTCGTACTTACTTTCATGCTTCTCGACAAACAAAGATCACTAAGCCGTTGATGAATGTTATGCAAATAATGGCTCGCGACGGACGATTCAGAATGAGAATGTAGTAGAATCAATCGAACACCTATGCCACTTTCTTTTACAGAAACGAAGGTTTCGGACTCTTGAAGTTCGATTCTACGATGCATCTACACAATTGCCTCGCCAAGTCTAACGGGGTTCCCAAAAGAGTCCATCTGGATCTACAGGGAACCCAACCCAACAGAACAGGGAAGGACACCGAATCGAAAAGGGAGGGAATCACAATGGACCCAACAGGGTCTTCGAGTGGAAGTACATGTCGCACACACTGGGAACCCAACGGAACAGGAAGGACACCGGATCCAAAATGAAGGAAATCGCAATGGGCCCAACAGGGTCGCCGAGTGGAAGTGCACACCGCTTCTGTTATCTAACCTTCCTATTCATACAAGCTTCATACAAAAGTTAACCTACATAGGATGGGTTGAAGGCAATTCTGCGCGCCGATTTTGGCAAACTTTAAGTGCCGTTGTCCTAGAGAGCTCTCAGTAAAAAGGAACCATGATTAGTGTTTTGATCGATCGCTGTGTAATTGGCAGTCACGTAAGAAGTTGGGTTTACTTTCTAATGACTTTTGTCGAAACTGTATGGACCAGGAAGAGAAAGAAAATGCAGGTGCAAGACTCACCTGGTGACTTTTTCTTCTTTGATCTGGGAGGTTTAAAAGATAGGAAGGAAGAGTCACCTGGGCAACTTTCTCAACAATCTATTGGATCTATCCGATGGCACTATTCACAGTCTTCCTAAGTTTCGTAAGGAGCTCCAACTGGTTCAATAAGTGAGCGGACTTGTGCTCGACTGTTTGTGGTACCACAATGGGCTCCGCTCTGTGAGCATTTACCAGAGACGAACTGGGTTAGAGGAGGTCCCCAAGCATGACATCAAGCCACTGCTGAACTTCGTTGGGAACAGCCGCGTTCTCACCGATCACTTTTACGGCGGTAGGCAACACTAAGGAGCTCCAACTGGTACAGCTAGGGACCCAACAGGGTCTATACGTGGCCTACTTGGGCAGAGATGACAGGAAGCATAAGTTTCATCTAAATGCAGCCACTCCAAACACGCCATGCTCGCTCCTGGGTCACAGTGACCCATTTGTTTGCAGTGGCTTTGATGGCCGCAGATGAGAGAGACAGAACAGACTCAGGGCCAATAAATGCTGCCTCAGAGTCTATTAGAATATAATTACAGATAGTTTTATTGGAACTGGAAAAACATAATTTTTTTTACAATTTATTGGAATTTTATTACAATAGAAAAACATAAGTTTTTTACATATTTAAATAATGGAAGGCATGAATTATATTCAATGGCTGAAGAACACTCACTCATTACATGAAAATCCTTCGAAAATCATATCAAACATGACGCCAACCTTATTTAAAACTATTTAGTGAAACATTTTCCCAACCAACTAAATTTAAATCTCTAACAAAACAACTCAAATAGGTCTCAAAAATTGCCACCAAATGGTCAGCTTAATTGTTTGGGTAGCAATGTGCTGCCTTTACAGGTAGAATTGATTCAGCAGCAAACGCAGGTCGCTGCCACTACGAAAATCTTTTAGATAAAATGCAACTGAAACTACGGCAATAATAACAACAAAAACTACATAAAAAACTAAACACAACAGTAAGCAACAAGAAGCTGAACTGAACTTGCAGCACGCACACAAATCTTTAAGCTGCACACATCCCTCGCCTCCTCCGCCCCTGTCGGACTCCTAACTTGCATCCTCACTGTGCAGCAAAGTTATGCGGAGCCATGTGATGACATTGGAAAAGTTCACAAACTGTTTCAACCCAAAAGCAACAACAAGAAAAGGGAAGAAGCAGCAATAATAAAGCAACTCGAAAGCACCAAAGTTGGAAGAAATCAACAGTTGATTCTGAGAATTTCACACTTTGCTCTTGATTTGGTGTGTTTTTCATGTGTTTTCGATGCGATGTGTATATGTGTGTGTGTGTGTGTGTGTTGCGCTGAATGCCTTCGCATATTTTTGGGCAGCTGAAGGATTAACAACAACAACAATGAACTTGAATAACAATGAAATTTAGCTCGAAAGCAGCGCTCGGATGCGCTTATTAGCGATCGTCGAGTCGAGGGGCGAGGGGCGAGCGCAGACAAAAGCCTCAACTGATTATGATGAGGACGATGACGATGACGAGGTCGCTGCTGCGTTGCAGCCGAGCAGACGCACTCAAGCGCAGCAGACAACCAGACGGACAAACGGACGGACAATTTAAATCGCTTTAGCGCATCGAACACACCAAAAAAACAATCGACGCTGCTTGAATTTGAAGCTGCAGCCACCGTGGTCTACCTGCCGCTGTCTCAGTCCAGTCTTTAAAGCCAAGTGAATTGGGTTTCTTTTGTGGTTGTTGTTGTTGTTTGCGGTCGCTGCGAATCAATGATTGAGTGGCTTTTGTTATTTAATGCCACTTGACTGGGATTTTGTGGACTTAAGCGATGCGAAGCAGCTGTGGGCGGGATTTATGTGCACTTGATTGTTGTTGCTCTATGCAAGTGGGCGTGGCAATTATGCCGCAGTAAAGTCGTTTTTACAATCGATTTTATTGAGCGACTGGTGTTTGTTGGACAGACGCGAGTTTTACGATGGGAACTGCGGTGCGTTGTTAGCGGAAATTTGTAGTCTAAGCCGAATAGAAATTTTGGAGTGGAAATTTTGAAAATGATTTAGCAAAGGTACACAAAATTTTCTAAAATAAAATGTTTTAAAATAATTAATAATTAATTTTTAATAATTAAAATAATTAATAAGATCGATGTATGGCCTTGAAAATTGAATGGTTTATCTTTGGAGTGGAAATTTCGAAAATTTGTTAGCAAGGTACATAGGTACACAAAATTTTCTCAAATACATTTTTTAAAATAATTCAAATCCGTTCCATATGTGGCCTTTAAAAATGTTTTAGCAAAAGTACACACAATTTTCAAAAAGAAAATTAAAAAAAAATATTAAAATTCATTCGACTTATGGAATTCAAATTTGTATTTTTCTTTGAAATGGAAACTTAAAAAATGTGTTAGCAAAAGTACACAAAATTTTCTAAAATAAAATTTTTAAAAATAATTAAAATTCATTCCATTTATGGCCTCGAAATTTGTATGGTTTTTCTTTGGAGTGGAAAGGTACAACAAATTTTCTAAAAAAAAAATTTTTTAAATAATAAAAATTCATTCGATTTATGATATTGAAAATTTTATGGTTTTTCTTTGGAATGGAAACTTTAAAAACGTGTAAGCAGAAAATACACAAAATTTTCTAAAATTAAATTTAAAAAAATTAAAGCTCATTCGATTTATGTCCTTGAAAGTTGAGTGGTTTTTCTTAGAAAAAACTTAAATTGTCTGCAATTTTTGGGCACATTGAACTGTGCAAATTTATTTCAGTCACAAAAGCCCTCAAAGCTGCACTTCAAAGTGCCAGCCAACGCCACCGTCGCCTGTCAAGCACAAACGTCAAGTTTGTGCAATTTTCTTTTTGTTGTTGGCGCACTTTTAATGTGTCAATTAAACGCAAATTTTATATGCAAACAATAAAAGAGACCACAAAATTTGCAACCGGGCAACGTTGCTCAGCTGGCCAAGTGGCATTTGCTCCACTTTTTGGTCCATGCAAACAACAACAACAGTGCCAAAAATAAAACCCACTTTTTTAGGTTGGAAACGCCGCTCTACTCGTACCTACCACTGCAGCTAACCACGTCCGCCGATTGCAATTTTATGCCACTCGGCCCAAAACGACACGAGACACGAGAGCGCAGCGGCCGGGCAGCAAATGGCCACAAATGGCGGCACGTTTCCTTTGAACTTTTCGTTTTTGTTGCAGTTGTAAAAATGCTCAGAAATAAGAAAATAACGCAGCGCGCTTACGTTGTTGCTGTTGTTAATTTTTTATAACAACATTTGCAGCAGCAACTACAACAACCACAACCACACAACAGTTACAACAAACGACGGCAGCAACATGTGTGTGACGTCTTAATGAAGCAATCAATTTTGTTGTTATATTTTATTGTTGTTTTTTTTTGTGATTGTACACTCTTTGTCCACTCATTTTAAGTTTAATTCACACTTTCATAAAAAAAAACAACAACTACAACAACAGCAGTGCAGTACAGCTGAAGTGCATGTGGAGCAGGACTTAATGTCCTCCACTTCCTTTGATTGGCCGCTTTTATTGTTGCGTTCGACAGTAAGTTGGCCGATGAGTAAGACGGCCAGAAAAACCTGCCAACAAACATCAAGTTGTAACTATAAAACGGCAATTACCGTCGACCAATACCAGAAAAGATGTTATTTATAAAAGCATTTTTATGACTGAAATGTGGCAACGCCACTGCGGCGAACGCATCAAAATTCCATGCACCGATCTTCAAAAGTCAACAAAGGAATGTAAAAACGAGCAGCTGAGCGATTTCAATGTATTGTGGCAAGTAGCTCACAGCGAATCGAGGCTCACATAACCTCAAACTGCAATAAAGAAACCTTAAACGAACCTCAACTCAGAGTTTCCTTGGTCAAATTTCACTCTACTGTCCTCTCTGCTCTACTCTTCTCTACTCTACTCTACTCTACTCTACTCTACTCTACTCTACTCTACTCTACTCTACTCTACTCTACTCTACTCTACTCTACTCTACTCTACTCTACTCTACTCTACTCTACTCTTCTCTACTCTACTCTACTCTACTCTACTCTACTCTACTCTACTCTACTCTACTCTACTCTACTCTACTCTACTCTACTCTACTCTACTCTACTCTACTCTACTCTACTCTACTCTACTCTACTCTACTCTACTCTACTCTACTCTACTCTACTCTACTCTACTCTACTCTACTCTACTCTACTCTACTCTACTCTACTCTACTCTACTCTACTCTACTCTACTCTACTCTACTCTACTCTACTCTACTCTACTCTACTCTACTCTACTCTACTCTACTCTACTCTACTCTACTCTACTCTACTCTACTTTACTCTTCACTCTACTCTAACCTCTTTTGAAATTCGATTCCATGTATAAACTTTTATTTTGTTTTCTTCTTTTTAGCGCATAAGTTGAAACTTTTCATAGAAATTGGTAGCCCCGTATCCACCAGCCCGCCGGATTCGTAACGCCTAGAAACCACCTCTTGTATTGAGATTTGCCGAAGCGTACCACATAACTAGTGGGTCTCTTATCTAACAATGAAATTTGTACCTAGTCATCCAAACTGCGATGAACTGCGGGGATCATCGACCTCCCTCGCAAACATTATGTCATAAGTTATCTTCAGTAGGTTTCTGTGACTAATAGTTCATAGCTCCTTCTATTACCTAAGGCCCGACACTCGCACCCAATGTGCGCGGCTGTCATCTTCGAAACACGGTCTACAGGTACTTCATTGATAAGGACAGTCCATAGATGACACCAACGACAAGGTTTAGCATTAACCGCCATATTCTAAGCACCGTTCATAGGTAACTCCATTAACAGAGCTTAGACGTGCCGAGTATCTCCTCAAGTTACCGTATCCTTTTATCAATGCAGTCAGCACCATTAAGGCCTATTCTGCCTTCAGTGGTCATCTCACCCCGTGCACCTATCACAGTGCATTCACGCAACGTCGACCAGACCCCAGACTCGCGAATTGCTTGGTACAAATCTTTTCTGGGATACACGAAAGTCTTGCTCGGACCCCTTATTAGCTACACAATCACCACCGCTACCTGCTTATTTGGAGCTGTAAAAAATGGTCCTCTTACCCATATCAGAGTTACCTTGTTACTTCAGGCGCATCTGTTGAGTGTTTGGGCACATTCAAGGGCCAGTTTAGAGGTTATCGTCGACTGCTGTATGCAACACCCCTAACTCTCTCAACACCTGACTCTCAATTAGGTTCAGTCCTAATGCATGCATCAGTCCCAGCATCTCTGCTTGATAAACCTTCAAAATACAGAGTGAACGTAAGGCCCTACTGCTACTATCCTATAACAACTTTCTCTATCTCTTAAAAAACCTCTCTTCGCACCCTATTTTAAACAAGTTTATGTTACAGAAAGGGTGTGGGTGGGTACATAATGCACTTCCACTCGGAGACTCTGTTGGGTCCATTGAGATACCCTTCATTTTGGATCTGGTACCCTTCCCTATCAGACCAAAGCAATGCTTCCTGTCGCTATCTATATCTGGTACCTATCCTATCTCTAACGCATACGTACCATTATCATTCCACTATCCCTGGCACTACCCTTAACCCTTCCACTATCCCTGGCACTACCCTTATCTCTATCTCTATCACTACCGATTCTAAGTTTTGTATTTATTAATGCTTCATTCAAGAGACTTTAGATGGATTGAAGGCGATACTGGATTCACTGCACTCTAAATTTGGACGACTTTAAATCGTGAGTAGCAGATCTCAGTCCGAATTATGGTGGCATCACAATGAGCCTCTAGAGCCTAGTCGAACTATCTACGTCTACACGTCTACCAACGTACCGACCTCCCTCCTGCCTCCAGACCTACCTACCTTTTGCCTACCGACCTACCTGCCTATTTATCATCACTTCACATAATACTCTGCCTACCACTCTGTCTAACCTTATCCCTATCATTGTCCCCATCATTAAACCCGATTGCTATCCCAAATACATCTCGAATCTTACCCAAAAAACTTGAACCCAATCCATGTCACCACTTAGTTTCATTACTTTCATTTTCATTTCTTTGACTGCCAAAATCAAAATTGTTTCAGCACATCTGGCGCCATCTAGTGTGAATTTAATGAACTAAACAAAAGAGACGAAATGTGCCGCCATAACGCCGCTTCCAATCTAATCCCTGCGAATGGTCTCTGCGTCGCTGCTAATGCGGGAGGCTGTGCACACAGCGAATAACGCGTAGCAACGCCCTCGAAACGGGTGTGTCCTCCGCTGGGCACAACCCCCTTGCAGCGCATTCATAAAACATGCAACACAAACATTGCCACCACCAAAGCATCGTAAACGCCAGAGTCGACATAAACGAAAGGAAATGGCTGCAACGGTTTTATGGTGTGCCGCACTTGTGCAACGAAACAGAATTCAACAGCCCATAAACACGGCGTGGACAGCGTACAATAGCTCAGGCACTGCATTGGAGAATAGCAATTAAAACAGCAGCAACAACAATGTAGACATTAGAAGCCTCTACGAACGGAATCTACCTGCGTTAACGAACTCGATGCCTTACATCGAATGGGGCGACAGAGTTGTCTAATGAAATTGTGACAACTTGAAGTTTGTTTAGGAAGTCTGAAAAGTTTTCAAAGACCGAAGACTGAAATACTTTGAAGTTTATTTAGAGCGGAAGTTGGCAAAGTTTTTAAAGGTTTCTAGTTGGTAGTTGTTGCCAGGAAAGTTGAAGAAAGGCCAGGCTATTCGAAACACTTTCTTGAAGATTGAAATGCTTGAAAATAATTGAAGAGGGTGGGTGACGCTTTAAAGTTTGTTAAAGAAAAACCAGGCTATTTCAAAACCCTGCCTTGAAGATGAATATGCTTGAAATGTCTGAAAATCACCAAAATGAGCCTTTAAAATCAAACACAGTCTAAGGTTTCTCTCTTCATTTTTAAATCATGTACCTTTCTCTAAAAACTAATTCCTTTGCTTACTTATTTAACCTCTCTCTCATATTCTCGGTGATGAGGACCTGATGCAAATATCGCAGAAAGGTCTGATTCAATACCTGAGCACATAAAACACCAGATGATTCAAGGGGCACAATAAACCTACTAGGTTGCAGTGCGCAAGGGCATTGTCCCTACCCATTATCATTACATTACATTACATTATTTAACCTTTTACTTTCTCCTATTTTTGCTATGATAGCCGCTTCAACCTAACATAAACTATTCTTACTATGACTTAAATCTTTAATCTAACATTTAATCTTGTAGCAACCCTTGTTCCTTCTGGCTATTCGTCTGGGCCTCAGAAAGCCGTCTCAACTGACCTTGTTCTCCTTCAAATGCCAACTTCAATCCAAATGCTCGCACATCTTTAATTTCAATGAATGAAAGTTGGTAATTTTCTATGAAACTTAAAGAAAGACAATTCATAGTTTCAAGATTGAAATGCTTGAAATGATCACCGAAAACCCATGAAAATTCGACAAAACTTGAGGTTTCTCTCTTCATAAACACAATATAACACATAATTTTTCTAAAAATATTATTAGATTTTCTACTTATTTAAACCCTACTTCGAATTGAATATGTAATCTTTAAACTGTAGCGAACCTAAGTGTCCCTTCCGGCCATTTGTCTGAGCTTCAGACAATCGCCTTAACTTGCTTCAATCTCCCTTAAAGATCAATTTGAATCCAACGGCCATAACATCTTTAATTTCAACGACCAAGTCATAAGTTCCCGAGAGTTAAAATTAGTAAAAGTTCTTTATAATTTTGAAATTTGGAAGAACTTAATAATAATTTCAAAATGTTTCTATCTATCAATTCAACCTATCAATAATCAATTTAATGAAATTTTAAGAAAGACCAAATTTCTCAAAGATCATAATTAAAAGTTTGAAAAGCTTGAAAGTGACTACCGAAAGGGCATTAAAATTAATTAAAAATTAATATCAAGATTTCTCTCTTCGTTCTTTCAATATGTTTCTCTCCTTAAAAAATTATTCAAAACTATGTTCTTTTCATACTTATTTAAGCTTCTACTTACTACTACTTTGAATTTAAGATTGAATCTTTAAACTGTAGCGTCTCTAAGTGTCTCTTCTGGCAATTTATCTGAGCTTTAGACAATCACCTTAACTTATCTTATTCGACTTTAAATTCCTGTCCATTCCTATCCTCACATCTTTCATTTCAACAATCCGACCCAACCATCCAATCCAACCATCCCATCCAATCCAATCCAATTCAATCCAACCATCCAATACAATCCAATCCAATCCAATCCAATCCAATCCAATCCAATCCAATCCAATCCAATCCAATCCAATCCAATCCAATCCAATCCCATTCAATCCAACCGTAATCACATCTCCCATTCCAACTGTCTGAACTCTTTTTCTAAATTTTTCTTCATATCGAATTTTAGTTTTTTTGCTTCTTATTTCATAGATACATCAATCATAACTTCAGTACAAAAAAAAATGATTTTCACCTCAACTTGTCAACATGTCTCTTTTCATACAATTTCAATCATTTTCGCCAAAATTCTTCATTTCCATTTCCGGCTTTACTTCTGTGAGTTGTATATCCGACATAAAATTTGCATTAAAATTCCAACTTTCTTCCGGCATTGAACTTAATATTCAGCATTCAAAAATATGGTTCCATAACATCGTCAACATGCCCGCTGCCGTCGCCAAAACATGCGACCTGGCCCTCAATGCTGCTTCCTATCCACACGCTACCAGCCACTCAGTCAGTCAGCCACTACACGCTTTATGCGCGTCTACAAAAAAAAAACAAAAAAATCGTGCCTTCTCTTTTCCAGTCCAGTCCAGTCTTTCGGCCGAAACCCCACCTTTCTTGCGGTCTCTGTTGTTGCCGCTCCTCCTCCGGCGGCGCATCAGACAGCTGCTGCTGCTGCTGCTGCTTCTCTGTGCATGTTGGACATTGCGTGACTTTTCGACTCCACCCCTAACCCGAATCAGACAGGCAAAGCGACTACGCGCCAACGAAACGGCAGACAGTGCCAACGCGTTAGTGCCATTCCCCTCGTTGTAGACTCATACATATAGATGAAACTACATATATATGTGTGTGTGTTTGTGTGATGAGTTTTACCGACGGCTTATGTTCATTCTTTGCCATGTTGTATGCGCTGCGGTGGCGCTACAAACTGCCGACAGGGTCAGGCGCCGGCTGATGACTTTAAGAATTTGTCTTTTGCGCATTAAATTTGTTGCTTTGCAGTGTTGTTGCAGTAACAGCAAGAAGTGTTGGAGATTTGCACAACTGTCAAGACTTTCTAACTGCTCGAAAGTGCTTCTACTATGCACTTGGTGTACTATTAGTTAGCGCTATCTGCAACTAACTTTGACTACAGAAGTTGCTGCTTAGTATTCAGTGGTTCATAACAACTGCTACATTTCCTCATCTTCCTCCCCTCTCTCTCTTTATACCTACTTATGTAAGTACTTCTGAATCTCGCTCTCATTTAAGCCCTCTCCCAAACTTTCCAGTGTCCTTTATGACTTATTGTGTCCTTTATGACATCGCTTTCTCTAAGCCCAACACAGTGTTTTTGTAATAGTTGTTGTAACAGCAAACATTGGTGCAGCTTTTTACAACTGCGAAGACTTCCTAACAGCTAGAAATTGCATTCACTGCGCACTTACTGGTCTAGCAGTCAGCGCTAACTGAAACTACTTTTACAGAAGTTGCTGCTTATTATTTAGGGGCTCATAAAAAGTTATACATTTCCTCATCTCCCCCTGCCTCTTTCTCTTTATACCTATGCGCCTCTGAATTTCGCTCTCATTTAAGCCCTCTCCCGCTCTTTCCAGTGTCCTTTATGCCATGCTTATTGTATCCTTTATGACGTCGATTCCTCTAAGCCCAGCACAGTGTTGTTGCAGTGACAGCAAATAGCGTTGCAGTTTTTCGGAACTGTGAAGGTTTCTAACAGTTTTAAATTGCTTTCACAGATTAGCAGTCAGCGCTAACTGAAACTAACTTTAACTACAGTAGTGACTGCTTATTATTTAGTGTCTTATAGCAACTTCTACATCTGCTCATCTTCCCCTCTCCCAATACTCTCAATTGATCTGACTTACTCTCTCTCTCTCTCTCTGTCGTTCTGAATCTCACTCTCACTTTTAAGCCCTTTATCTCTTTTCAGTGTACTTTATGCCATGGTTATTGTGTCCTTGATTGTCTTGTCATGATTATCACGCCGAAAGCAAACAGTGCTGCAGTTTTTCACAACTGTGAAGACTTTCTAACAGCTCGAAATTGCTTTCACTGCGCACTTAGTGGACTAGCAATCAGCGCTAACTGAAACTAACTTTAACTACAGTAGTCGCTGTTAATAATTTAATCTCTTATAGCAACTCCTACATTTGCTCATCTCCCCCTCTCTCCAATACTCTCCCCGATCTGTCTCTCTCTGTCCTTCTGAATCTCGCTCTCACTTTTGAACCCTTTCTCTCTCTCTTTTTAGCATTCTTTATGCCATGCTTATTGTGTCCTTCATTCATTCATTCAACAGCAAACCGTGCTGAAGTTTTTCACGACTGTGAAGACTTTCTGACAGCTAGAAATTGCTTTCACTGCGCACTTACTGGACTAGCAGTCAGCGCTAACTGAAACTGAGTAACTTTAACTACAGAAGTCGCTGTTAATAATTTAGTGTCTTATAGCAACTCCCACATTTGCTCATCTCCCACCTCTCTCCAACACTCTCCCTCCATCTGTCTCTCTCTCTCTCTCTCTGTCCTTCTGAAACTCACTCTCACTTTTAAGCCCTCTCTCTCTCTGTTCAGTGTCTTTTATGCCATGCTTATTGTGTCCTTCATTGTTCTGTCATGTTTATCAGATAAGCGCCGCTTGGCCATGGCACGCCGCTTCCTTTAAGCTCGGCACAACATAAAAATTATAATTATTATGTTGTTAGCAAATTGATGAAAACAAAAGCGAAATGCTTGTTCCGTTTTTTGTTGCCATTATTGTTGTTGCTGTTAATATAATGTTCAAGTCAACAATTAAATGACACAGAGTTTATCAAGGAAAGCGAATCGCTCACAAAAAAAAATTCGAGCATATGTGGCAGGCGTGTACACACGTTCAACAGACAGACAGACGAACGGTGAGTCTCCCTGTTCGTTGTTGTGTTCGGTGGTTGATTCTATATAATCATAGGTGTGCGGCTGTCGTCGTTCGGTTGGGGTTGCCGTTTTGGCCTGTTGCGTTTGCCTTTTTATCTCCTTTTTCGATTTAAATTTTTTTCTCAGCATTTTTGTTGCTGTTTTTCTGTAAAAAAAAAAATTTTTTTTTTGTTGTTTGTGGAGTGGCAAATCACAAGTGCCAAAAGCAATTGTCATAAATTTATTGCGGTTGTATTATTAAAGTGTGTCGCAGGTAGTGGCCGCGGCGCGCTCTAACCGATGTGACGTGTGCAGTTGACTCTGACTGCCCACCATTTTTCGTCTCTGGCGCGCAAGATCCGCAGGGGTAGATACGGCGACGGTCGGTCGGTCGGTCGGTTGTGGTGCCAATTACGACGCGTACAACAACGAAAAAGTTCGGCCGAGGGTCGGCAAGGTGTGTGGATTTGGTTGCAAAGCGCAAAAATTCCGGCACACAACACCTTGCGCCGTGCCGTGTCGTCAGGTCCAATGCACTTTACTCAAAACTTGAGCACAATATTAATTGAAAACAAAAAAAACAACAAACAACAGTAACACAAAGCCTGGGCTCAGCAATGACGAGGCGTCAAAAGCGAAAAGGCGTCAAGTCAATAAGGTTCTGTTACTTTCTGGGCGCATTTTCACATTTGCTGCGCCACCGACGCGCTGTTTGTCGAGCCATAAAGTCAACAAATAAACAAACAATGCCAACGCACACACGCACACAAAAGTACAAACAAAGGCGAAGGGGTCAGCGCTGTTCGGTGCGTTGACAAAGCCAACTCGGAGCCGGTGCACAGTTGGTAAGCATTGCAATTCTTATCGGAAAAGGAAAGCATAAACAAGAGGCCGCCAGCAAAATAAGTGAGACGGCGCGCCGCAGTGAAAAACCTAACGAGCGGAAAAAGTCAAGAAAACCATAGAAAATACGCGCGGCCCCCAAACACGAACCGAACGCATTTCAAGTATCTGTAAAGTTAATGAGCCATAATCTTCTGTGTCTGTGTGTGTGTGTGTGTGTTTGTGTGTGGGCGCCGTTAATATTAATTATTTTCAAAGTATTATTAAAAAAAAAAACAGACCAACGCAAAGAATGACAGCAGCAAGAAGAAGCACAAAATGTGTACATTGCACCCCCCAATGGGCCGCTGAGTCAAAGCAACAACAAGCAATGACAACTGACAATCTGAATTGTCTACGACCTGCTGACATGCGGCCTGCTGGGTTTCCGTGCGTTTTCATAAATATATTTGTTGTTTTTTTTTTATCAGCTTATCAGCGCGTGAAATGTTTGAACGGCGCTTTTTTTACTTCATCTTTTTTGGGCATTTTTTTTACTGTTGGCACAACGGCTGTGCTTTTGCCTTATCGAAACGATTCGAAGAAATATTTAATTTTTTTTAGTATTTTTAGCGATAATCTTGAAAAAGAAATATAAATTAAAAAATTATTAGGGGAATTCTTTGTAAGGTGCCACTCTTAAAATAAAAAAAATAAAAAAGGACACAGATAGTTTGCAAAATTGCCTTCTTTTTATCGTTTTTCCAACACGCCTCTAAAGCTGATAAGATTTTTATTGACTACCTTTGAATAGCGGTGAATTTTGCCATAGCTTGATGCCGTTGTCAGCGAAAAAGTATCCTCAGTTTGTAAGCTTTAAATTTTCATTTTCTTTACAATTTCATTCACTTTGCCCCTTACACAATGCCACCTATTCATCATTCATCAGCGCTGCTTCGGTCCTTTCAAACTACTTGAGACTCCACCTTTCTAATTGAAATTCTTCCCCACGCACATGTGGCAACGCCGATGCGCACAATTGCGCCAACGAGCAGCAACTTCAGATGTCTGACAGCCATTGCCGCACTCCACATTCTCACACACCATCACCAAACCAAGCAACTAACCAGAGTGGGGTCTTTGCTTTCGTGTTATTCATTAGACTTTAAGTTTCTCTCAAGTTTATTTTCAAGAATTTTTGTCTTTATTCCAGCCCAGATATTCGTCAAATTGAAGACACTCGCCAAAGCGCTGATTGGACCCTATCACTGGAAAGTCCACCATCGACCAGATATTCACAATACGCCAAAAGCTAGAAAAGATCCATGAGAGTCAAATCGATACTCATCATTGCTCTCGCCCTATCGATTACAAGGCAGCATTCGATGGCTCGTCTATCGAATGGTTCTCAAAGGACACTTCCAGACAATGCGGCGTATTGTCTGAACTTGGTATCCCGCAAAGCTCGTGAGAGCAACGTTGAACAATGTAGGCAGCTCCATCAAGGTTGGAAGTGACCTAGACGACCCATTCGATACCGCTCAAGGCTTCAGACAAGGAGATCCTTTGTCGTGCGACCTCTTCAATCTCACCATGGGAACCGTTCTGCGCAAGACCGGTGTATATCGTTGGCTATATGAGTGCTATGTTTAGTAATCCCTCGATCTCATCTCTAATCTCATCCTTTTTTTCCTTCTGTACTTATCTTAACTACTTATATCTGCTTCCGAATCTCGGCTGTTTCTGTCGTAAATTTGGCATTTCTTGTTACCATTTGCAATTCAACCTTCTATGAATAAACCACACCATACTCCAAAGCAAACCCGCGGCATCTTTAATCGTAACCTACACAAAGAGTGTACAAAGTGATATTTTGCAAGATTGACTTTGGCGTTATCGGGCGCAACAAAGAAGATGCTATCGTTGCTTTTGTGGCAATAGAAAGAGAATCTGCCAAAATGCGTCTGGTAGTAAATAAGCCCAAGACGAAGTGGCTGGGGTCTCACGTCGAGGCCGAGAGGTATACTTTTGAAGTTGTCAAGGAATTATTTTACCTTGGCTCCGCCACAAACAGCAGCATTCATGTCAGCCTGGAGATAAAGCCAAGGATTACTCTTGTCAAGAGGTGCTACTACGGTCTCGGTAGGCAATTAAGTAACATAGAGCGATCTCGACCGATAACACTAATCAAAAGAAGGCAGTTTTAATAGAACAGTTTGAACTAGCTTTTCACTTTTTCGCTTTCTCTTTCAATCCAATGGAATGAAATAGATATGAGGGGAATCGAGAAAGTGAACCCTGGAGAGTTCAATTTCTCAAGGACTTAGGTTAGATAGCCCATTGTGCTTAAGACTCGAGAGGAAAAGCGGTATAGGGGAGAGTGGGATGGGATTAAAGAAAGAAAGTAGTAGGGAAGGGATAGCGACTACAAGCCTTCCTGCACAAATTTCCTGGATTTTTGAAAGAATCTCAGGAGATAAGTAAGAGAATGGACCTCGTCCATCCTCATAACATCAGAACCCAAAATGCGCAATCTCGTTCTAACGAAGGCGGGACATATACAGAGAAAGTGCTCTCGAAAGTTGGATCCTCAATGATGCCCTTTGTGGCCATATGTTGACTCCATGGATTGTGTCCTGTGGCCCCATGGATTGTGTGTCCCGGAGTCTGACGATCCGGCGAAGATCTTTCCTTCTTAAATTCAGAAGGAATACCCCTGCCCTCCTGTTCGGGCCTAACACAAAACACTTGGCAGTCCTGCAGCTTTCCAAACTAGACCAACGCTCCCTATGTGAGCTGTTTACACAGGATTCGATCCAGTCCAGGGTGCTTGCTAGACTGACTCTACCCTATTAGTTTGTACATTAACCCATCCCTCTCTGCAACTCTATACCATTCTTTCTGTGTATAGTTGTCTGTTGTATCTGCATTATCTCTGCCCATTTTCATACCTAAACTTTTATTAAAGTTAAATCCAATGATGTCTGCTTTCTACTTCTATTTTCTGTACCAACACTAAACTTTCTTACACACAACTTTTATCCGGATTAGTGGCTATTTTGCATGTCTTCCAAAAATGGTCGCTGCCTCCAAATTGTTTGCATTTTTAACGAAAATTTTCATACGAATACTTTTCTTCCTTCAGCGGCCAGCACCACGGGCCGTCTGCCGAATCGTTTTCCCCCTTTTTGTGCTTTTCAAAACCCATTTCATTACGG
Source organism: Melieria picta (assembly GCA_964056695.1). Taxonomy (NCBI): domain Eukaryota; kingdom Metazoa; phylum Arthropoda; class Insecta; order Diptera; family Ulidiidae; genus Melieria; species Melieria picta. The sequence goes on along the minus strand of OZ057400.1, from coordinate 121,643,525 downwards.
CTCATGCCGCACGTTTGGTTAGCTGTCTGTCCCATTAGCTGTCTGCCGCCGTGTGTTTGTCTGCCACTTGGTTTGACGCTGCGCCGCTCGGCCGCCTCACGGTGCATAAAAATTCTGTTTTCAAACTTTTTCGCTTATTGCTACAATTCGGCCTCTCTCGCTCACTCTCGCTCGGTCTCGCTTGAAACTCTTGGCTTGGCGTTTATTTTGCTTATTTGTAGCAGCCACAGAATGCGCGCGGCAACCAACATTGTTGCATGTCTACCGAAAAAAGAGCTCCACAGGGACCGAAGACTGCTGCCGGCGTTCGCAGCGCAGCTTCAATTCCGCTAACGCTTGAAATACACGAAACAGGAATTTGCTTTATTTTGGTGCCTTTAAAATTTGCACATTTCGAATGCGTCTTGTGTTGCCTGCAATTTGGACACAGAAGTTTTTTATGGGCAGTCTGAAGCTGTTGAAGAACAACTGTTAAAATTATATACAACATGTTGCTGTCGCCGCCACGACATCGAGCAGACAGCAGACAGCACACATTGCTTGCCGCCTCGAATCCTTGAAGTGTCGCGTTGCTGGCAGTTTTGTGCGGTTGGCCATTTCGACTTTCAGGCGTCGTTTTATGGGCGCCAAAAAAAAAGCGAAAAGCTTTTAAAGGCTTAAAGTGCGGTTTTGGGGCATTTATGGGAGTTCGTTTTCGGAGCAAATTATGGACTTGGAACGCTCTAGGCGGATGTCACATGTGATTTCAAGTGAGAGCCAACACTCAAAAAGAGCAATTTTTATGGTTTTATGAATTGCACTCAGGAGGCTCGGAAAGCGTTTAGAATGAGGGAAAAGGAATTTTCAACTAAATCGAAACAACTATGGGGAACTGTACAATAGAAAAATTGCACTGAACTAACTAAATTGTAAACCATTTCAAAATCAAAAAGATTTAAAGACTCTTTAAAGTCGCAAATATTTTCAACACTAAGAACAACAATCACACATAATTTTCTATTAATTGAGACATTGTTGAACTAAATTAACTAAACAAATTAAATGTTCAAAATACCAAACACTAAACATAAAAATTGCAAAAAACAGCAAAATAAAATAAACAAATTGAAGCATTAAAAAATAATAATAAAATTTCTTTTTTTTTTAAATCCACAAATTTACAGCAAATGGCGCACATCAATGTAAGTAATTGAGTGATTAAATTTCAATTCATGTATTAATGCTTTAATTTGCTGCAACAATTAAGCGCCCGACAACACCAACAACACAACAATTCGCGTTGCTTCTCCATTCTTCTTTGTGGTGTGATTTCGTACAACACATCAGTCGGCAATTTATGTAATTTTATACAAACACACACACACATATGTATGTATGTTTTTCACACACATGTAAGTATGTGTGTATGTATGTCTGTCTGTAAGTGTGGCAAGCAAACGGGCAGCGATTTACGTAATCATAAAATGTGCGATTAATTTCAATTACAAGCCGCAAAAAAATGATTTCATCAAATTACATCAACTGAAATAATGCACTCACGAGAATCAGTGTGGTTCCTACTCGAAAGAGGCGTGTTCGACATTAACATATTTATGGCATTTTTGCTTTTAAACAGGAAAATCATCTCAGAGTTGACTCACATTCACTAAAATTGCATGGCTTCAAAGCTTACCTGCAAATAAAAAGGAATGAAATAAGAGTTTGAATTAAACTTAAATTACTAATAATTTCTATTTTAATACAATTCAATGGGTGACAAATTCTATTAGTTGCTGAAATTAAATTTAATTAATTAATTAATTAAATTATATCAAAAATTACAACGAGCCTCTGAAAGCTTCAGGCAAATCAAGAAGCTAACAAAACTGACAAGTATGAACATTGGCTGGTAATTTGGATTCTTCGGATTCTCACTCGATGCTCAACACAGAGTATTGGCAACCTTGAGGTATGTCTGTGGTCAGTAGCGCATACAGGATTTCATTTTGGGGGGCAGAGGGGAGTTTGCTTACAACTTTTCAGCTCAATACCATTTCAAACCATATATTTTACCACCAATTTTTGTGTCTGGCGGAAGTTTGAACCCCCCAAAATATCCCCTTGTGTTCACCACTGCCTGTGGTAGCACAAAGCCTGAACTCTCTCGACGACTCTAACCTAACTTAACATAACCTTTAAAGTTTCAAATCAAGGAAGTTTAAAGTCATCCAAGTTTAAAGTCAATGGGCCCAATAAATCAAGTTTCTGCATACAACACTGTATGGGCGGTGCCATGCCCCTTTCATGCAATGCCCAATCAATTCCTCCAATCGAAGGGTGCGACGCAATTTCATTGATGTGCGACCTATAGTTCCAGAGTTACGCGGAAAATTTGAGTCACAAAAAAGTGCCACGCCCCTTGTCAAACGCCCATCCAATTTAACCATTAGAAGGACACATCTTTGGGACAACGGTACACAAAATTTTAATGCTGTCCGACTTATCATTTCGAATGTATTCATTAGGGCGGGTTAATTTTTTTTTGATGAAGCGTATAGCAAAAACGTAATCTATATATATACCAATATTTTGTTTTATTTTTAGGAATTTTTTGTCGAAAAATAGCCTAAAATGAACTTTTAACTAATAAATTCCGAATTTTCTTCGATTTTTTTCGATAATTTTTTTTTCCTTATTCTACAGGTATCAATACAGATTCTGAAAGGTGATAAAAATACCTTTCAAACAAGCCCAGATTGAGAAATCTACTATAACTCTATCCGATTTTATGACGAATTTAATTAAATTATTCTATGTATATATTGAAAAATATCTATTTTGAAATTTTGGGGGGCTCCAAATCCGACTTAGAGCTATGGTCTCTTGAGCAAAATTTCTCAGAATCACCTATAGATTACGTTTTTGCTATACGCTTCATCAAAAAAAATCTTTCCATACAATTTGACCCGCCCTAGTATTCATCTATAAAAATTTGAATTGTATGGGTGGTGTCATGCCCCCTTGTCCAATACTCACCCCAATCCCTCTGTCGAAGCATTTTTGTTAACCCAACTCACAGTCACTAGGGGTATTCACACCGAGATGGTTACTTTGTTAGTTCGGTACTGGGTAGTTTTTTTATTAATTTTTTTATTTTTGTTTGATTCTTCTTTCTTTTACAAAATTCTTTTTATTTTATATTTATATATATATTTTATATTTATTATTTATTGTATTTTATAAATTCTTTTTTTTCTTTCTTTTAACGAGCTCGTTGTGAATACCCTCAATGTTTTTTATTTGTTTTTATTTATTCTTCTTATTTATTTATTTTGTTTTTCAATTTATTTAGTTGCAATTATTTGTAATACTTTTTGATTTTTTTTCGCATTTATGCATTATTATTTTTTAAAATATTATTTTTAATTGTTTTAAGTATATTTTTCTGTTTAATTTCTAGTTTTGTCAAATTTACTTTGTAGTAAATTCCATGTTGTCATTTGTAGTTTGTTGTCATTAATTTTTGTTTATAATTAATTGATATTTTGTTGTTGTTTTTGTTGTTGTACACGATTTATAATGTTTCAATATTTTTGTTGTTTTTATCATAACAAAACTATTATATTTCTTTGTATTTTTATTTTATTTTTTTATTTTTTTGCATTTATGTATGTTATCATTATTTTTTTTTTATTTTTTTAAGTATGTTTTTCGGTTTAATTACTAGTTTTGTCACATTTACTTTGTAAATTCCATGTAATTTGTAGTTTGTTGTCATTAATTTTGGTTTATTGCTATTTTTTTTTATTTTTTTGCATTTATGTATATATGTTAAAATTATTATTTTTTATTTTTTGAAGTATGTTTTTCGCTGTAATTTCTAGTTTTGTCACATTTACTGTGTAGTAAATATTCATGTTATTTCTAGTTTGTTGTCATTCGTTTTTGTTTATAATTAATTGCTAATTTATTGTTGTTTTTCTTGTTATACACAATTTCTAATATTTCATTATTGTTGTTGTTTTTGTTATAATAAAACTGTGTCTTTGTATTTTTGTATGTATTACTTTTTTAATTTTTTGCTTTTATTTTTTAAATTATTATTATTTTTTTATATTGTTAGTACATTTTTCTGTTTAATTTCTTGTTGTGTCACATTTACTTTGTAATAATTTCCATGTTTTTAATTCTAGTTTGTTCTCATTAATTTTTGTTTATAATTAATTGCTGTTTTGCTGTGGTTTTTGTTGCTGTACACAATTTATAATATTTCATTATTGTTGTTGCTGCTTTTATTATAATAAAAGCCATTTCAATACATTATAAAATAAATCACTGCTAATGAATTCAGGCGCTTGTTTAATTATTTATAAAAATTGTCATTGTCAACTTTTTTGTTCGTTCGACTTTGTTACTGTCGACTGTTGGCAATATTTAGCTACAACAATTGCAGCCATGTGCTGCTGTCATTTTGTGCAACATTTATTAGCGGCGCACAACATTAACTTGTCGGAAATGTGATTAAGTTTGAGAAATTATTGTACGTCTTTGACTCTGTGTGTGTGAGAGAGATAAAAATGTGTGTGTGTATGTGTGTGAGAGAGAAAGATGTAGAAAAGATGTCGTTTTTGTTGTGAAGCTTGCACTATGACTAATCATTGCAACGCGCTGTCAAAGTGTTGAGATTTCATTGAATGCGGAGTTGTTTAACTTATTCTACAAAGTTTCAAGTTGTAGTCGTTGTTGTGAAGCATTTAAAAGTTGCTCATTTGAGGTTATGTTGTAAATTAAGAAATTGTCATTGGTTTGAAAGAGGGATTTCCAGGGTCGGGGCCAGTACAGGATGTCAAAAATCTATATATTTTTGTTTGATTCGTTGCGAAAGGGTTAAAAAGGTTTAGAAGAAGTTAAATCTATTTCGAGGTCTTCAGAAAGGAGTCTATTTGTGTATGTCAATGCTTGAAAGTTTACTAAGATTTCTGAAGGAAGGATTTTCAGGGTCAGTAAAGAGATGTTAAAAATCTTCATATTTTTGTTTGATTCTCCTTGCAGTGGGCATGGCAGGGTATACCTCATTCCTCAGCGGGTTCATTCACTTCCCAATGAGCTGAGCAGACATCAGTTAACCCCGCCATATCTGCCCGATTGCTGCTAACCAAATTTTGAATTTTAAATTTAAAATTTTTAAAAATTAAAAATTTAACATTTAACCATTCTCTTCCTTAGAGAAGAAATGCACTTCTCCTCTTGAAAATTAATGCATCTAACCGATTTGGCCCAATAAACCAATTTTTGACAAAGCGGTTTTACTTTCTGAAGAACCCAACTCTTCAACTGTTACACAAAAACAACAATTATGTCTTATAAACTTGATTTTTATAGCCGAAGACAGAGAAGAGAGATTTACTTTTGAATTACTTTCTACAACAGTTGAGTGAGTTACAGCTGTTCTTCGGTCAATAAAATCTGTTCTTCAAACTTCGTAATGGCAAAAAATTTGTTATTTGTCTAAAGTACAAAAACAACAGCGCACAGCTTTGAACTAAAATTAGCAGATTTTGTTTTTTTTATGCGATTTTATTTTTCTTTTTATTGCTTTCAATGCTCGTCAATGTGTCAGTGGTGACGCGCAAATTATTGTTGTTGTTGTTGTTGATAATATTGCTCGCCATCAATCAACAATATCAAAGTGCATTGCATAGCACGAAATGAAATCATTGCCGTGTGCGGTGCCAGAAGGTTATCAACATCATCAACATGAGCGAGCAGCAACAATAACAACAACAATAGCAACAGCAATAATAACAACAACAAGTAGCGAATAACAGCAACAAGACAAACTCAATTTAGCATTTCAACTCAACTTTTTTTTCAATTCGATTTGTGTGGCCACGTTGCGTTCAGTTTTGTCGGCATTTAAGAAGAGAAATGAGAAAAATACTTTAAATTATTTTGTGATTTCTTTTAATTTCGCTACATTAAATGCTCAACACTTGTTGCTTTCAATTCTTTTGTTATTATTTTTACTGTGTCTGCTTCTTTTTCTTCTTTTTCCTCTGATTGCTTTACATTTATTGGCCGCAACGAGTTGTGACTAATCGGCACTGACAACTTCATCACAACGCAACGCTGCCACAATGTACCTCAAAAAAAAATATCAACTCGCATTTTTTAAGCCGATTATTTGTTGCTGTTTTTTGCAACTTTAAACTTTTCTTTATTCTTTATTTGTTACCATTTTTTCATGCTGATGGTTTTGATGTTGTTTTGTGCATATTTTTTTAATTTTTTTTTAAATATTTTTTTCCAATTTATATTTTGGGGCCACTGTTTGATTTGGCACAATTCAAGGACGTTTACTTATAAAAATGGAGTTTTTTCCATATAAAAAAATTAATGCACTGAATTGTGATGTGTGAAATCTTTTCGAGCCAAATACGAAAATCATATCTTAAACATTTTTGTATTTTTTATATAAAAAATTAACAATGCACTGAATTGTGATATATGTGAAATGTTTTCGAGCCAAATACGAAAACGATATCTTTAATGATTTAGAAGTTGTGGCAGCGCAAACGGCAGCTGGACAGACAAACCACTCGCTTGCCAGTTTATGGATTTGGATTCTTGCTTTGGGGCTTCGAAAAGTCGACTTAATGCACATAATGCGACATGCAAATGTTGAGAGTTCGTTCAGAAAAAAACACATAAATCTTTACTAATGCAAGAAGGCAAACATTTCAAAGAAATTCAATTAAGCGAGAAATAAATTTTAAAGTCATTTTGCAAAATTTGCACTGCGTGAAATTTAATGCGCTTAGTGCTGCACAAAAAGCGCACTAAAAATAGTAGTAAATCTCGTTAGGACAACAACAGGAAAAAAATCGTGCGTGAAAAAGAGCGCAGCGCAGGGGGCGTGGTGGGAGGAGGCGGCGGCAGTAAGCAAACAACGGCACACATGGCTGCCCAATGTTGACATAGCAGCCGGAATTACTCGAAATATGCACAAAAACATACACACACGTACAAAGCAATAAAAACAACAACAACAACACCAACTAAACTATGTGCAAATAGCACAAAATCCACTACAGCGCCACACCAATGCGCGCTGCATTCCTGTGCAACGCTGCAAATCATTGTTAAGCCACGGTTGCATGCAACAACAACAACAACAAAAAAATAGACTCGTTGCATGCTGAACGCTGTGGTTGCTAGCAAAAACAACACCCGTAAAAAACCCACAAGAAATTGTAAAAAGTAATAAAATTTGCAGCAAAAAAAGTAATAAAAAAAACTGTGGGCTATCGGTTGGCGGTGTGGCGGACGTGGCGCGCGCCACCACATAAAAGTGCAATTTGTGTGCACTTATGCTACGCTCCGTGCATGCCTGCGCACACATACCAACACATCACTCACACATCACACACACACACACACACTCACAGTCCATGAGTCCATGTGTGAAAGTGCAATTTTTTTTCGTTTGCTTTTTTTTCGGTGGCCGAGAGTTTTACGTGTTTGTTTAGAATTTTTACACGCCACCAGCCACAGCAGAGCGTCAAAAAAATATCAAGTCAGAGCAGCGAGCAGCAAGGCGCGGCGGTGGCAAGGACGAGTGGCAACAAAAAAAAATGAAGTTTTTCAGTGCTGCAACGCAAAAAGTAGGCAACACACTTGGGCACGTTTCGGCGTCAATGGGCGCTCGACGCTGCCGCCCGAGGAGCGCAAAGTGGCGCGTGCAGCTTTGCGGCATTTTTCGCTGCAAACATTTCAGTTTTAGAAAGTAGTTTTTTTGCGTGCGTGCCGTAAATTTTTCAACACTCGTTAGTATTCAATATTTACGCAGCGTTTGCCAGTCGTTAGTTAGAAAACAGTGAACGCATTGTTTTTTCTTTAATTTTTTTTTTTAATTGAATGCAATTTGCTAGAAACTCTGCAACTAAAATGGTCTATGAAGCAAAAACTTCATGAATAATTATTTCAAGTTGTTGCTGAGCGCATTGAAAATTAGTTTGAAAAAAAAGCTACTTAATACATGAATAGCAATCGGCGAGGACTCGAAAGTGCAATGTGCCCAGTTGGCAGCATTGTCTGTCTACCTCGAAGAAAGACGGACAACATGATGCGAAGAAAGATGCGCAGTGAAGTCTTTAATGATTTTTTGATGCCATATTTTCCTTTCTGTTGTGACGTTTCCAAGTTCCTTCTGGATCTAAACAGAACGAAACCTTAATTCATGACGGGGAGAACTCTCTGAGAAGAGAGACTCGAGGAGGACTCTGAGAATCACAGAGCTGTCCGTAATCGTTCTGAGGAAAATTAAGTAGTTCCTGGATACCATTGGATTGAATTCCGAAACTAATCCAATTTAATCTAATTTAATCTATTCTAATCTAACCTAATCTAATCTATTCTAGTCTAGTCTAGTCTAGTCTAGTCTAGTCTAGTCTAGTCTAGTCTAGTCTAGTCTAGTCTAGTCTAGTCTAGTCTAGTCTAGTCTAGTCTAGTCTAGTCTAGTCTAGTCTAGTCTAGTCTAGTCTAGTCTAGTCTAGTCTAATCGAATCTAATCTAATCTAATCTAATCTAATCTAATCTAATCGAATCGAATCATCAAACCACAAAATAAACCCCGTTGAAACCGAAAATCCTCAGGGCCTTGTAGTCTCAGTTCCGTCGACGGTACCCACTCAATATAACGTCCTATTCAGTAGGAAAGGACCTCGTTGATCTCTTATTTTACGACCTCTTCAATGTCGCTCCCAGTATTCTTTGATAGGTTGGTATTAATTCTAATTTTTTTTTTAGTGCGTCGATGAAGTTTTGATTTGATCATTCGCACTTCAGAAACAATCGATGGTTGATAGCTTCTATTTGGGACTCTTTCCGATTACAGACGAGTGACCAATGACGAGTCACAGAAATCATCAAACCACCAAAAGCCAAAACATATCTCCTCTGCACTTCAAAATGGGCCTAAGAGAAAGACATCAATTATTTCTCCTTTGTTTCCGTCTTTTCTTAGAAAACTTCCCAAATCTGAATGAAACCCTTTCTACTTGGGACCCTTTCCTTGTACGGACAAAAGACTTTGATTGTCTCTAATCGGGCCCCTTTCCAAATAGAGACGACATTTAGGGGTCCCAAATAGGAATAATCGAGCCAAAATGTCTCCCCTCCAAACCTCGAAACGTTCCGAAAGAGGAGGGATTAACTATCTCTCGTCTTTTTTCAGAATTTTACGTAAGGCCAAACGAGAATCTTTCTAGTTGAGACCCTTTCGGACAAGAGAGTTCTTTACTTGGTGCCCCTTCCAACTAAAAATACGAGAGATGTTTATGTTCCTAAATATAAACACTCAATTCAAAACGTATCTACTCAGCATTTTGAGATGGTACCAAGAAAGGCTAATTAACTGTCATTTCTCTTCTTTTAGAATCATTCACAGGTCTGGGGAATCTTTTAACTTGGAACCATTTTTAAGAACGTACAAGAGACATCGATTGTTCCTACTTGAGACACTTTCTAAATGCAGACAAGCGACATTTAGGGGCCCAAGTAGCAACGTTTAAATTAAAACGTACTCTGTACTTCGAAGAGGTCTCAAAAAGGGACAGTTAGCGGTCTCTCTTCTTCCTTTAAAACCCATCGCAAGTCGCAAACCCCTTTCTATCAGATGAAACTCTACCATCTCTACCATTTCTAAATACGGATAAGACATTTAAGTAGCTTTTACTTGAGCATCTTTTCAAATGCACTCGAGAGATGTTTATGGTCCTAAGTAGGAAACCTCAACCTAAAACGTGTTTCCTCTGCTTTTCGTAAGGATCTCAAAAAGAAGCAATTTACTGTCTCTAGTCTTCTTTAAGAACGCTTCCTAAATTCGCAAGAGAATCTTTCTCAATACAAGAGAGAGAGATTTCGATTGCATCTATTTGGGACACTTTTCAATTGCAGACGAGATACTTTTACGTGCCCTTTACGTTTGATTAACTTCGCTTATTCGCACTTCGAAAGGATCCCAAAATTGGGCGATCAACTGTTTCTATTCTCCTTTAAGAATCTATTCAGACAAGAACCTTTCTACTTAGCCTTTCTAATTACGTTTTAGTGATGGTTGATTGTTTCTATTTGGAACACTTTTCAAGTGCTTTTGAACAAATTTAACAGACATTTACGCTGTCAAGAAAAGGTTATGAATCGCCTGTAGTCTCCCACTCCTCCTTGAACGTCTCTCATCAATGCTTGAAACTCTATGCATCGGTCATCCCTACATGATACTCTAACGGAAAGTACGTAACGGAAGCGGTCGAAGGTTTTCAATTAAGCACGAAATACGTTAGTTCTGCTGAGAAAGAGAGGTTTGAAAGAGAAGAATAGGGGATGTTTTTATTCGGAATGGGATTTTTAGAAGAAATCAAAAGAAACCTGGGTTTTGTTACACACTAACTTAGGGACTCTTCATACGAAGGCTTGTAAGATCTTAAGTTTGCGTCTTCATTGCAGTAACCTTTCCAACATCTTTTTTACCAAATTTTATGTCCTGCACTTAATTTTCCAAAGCATTTCTTTACCAGACTTTAGCATTATCTGATTTCATGCTATTCTCTGAACAATCTTTCCTTTCCTCGTTTTACTCGCTTTGTTACTTTTAAAGCCATTACATTAACCATTAGAACAACAAAAACAACTATTAACTACTTCTACCAACCACGTCTTGAGTGCCTGGCGACTCAACGACTTGGAACACATTTTCTGCGTATTCGGCGCACTTTTGGCAACACCTACGTGTCGTTGCGACAGACTGGCAAACGCAACAACAACAACAACTATATAGACTTTGCAGCGCCAAGCGAGGCAGAAATTTCAAATTTGCATTCTGCTGCGTTTGTCTGCGTCGGTGCGACGAATGTTACATATCGATTGGCGTTGCCTTTTTTGTTCTCTTATTGTAATTTTTCTTTGGCTCTTCCGCTCGTCTATGCAGTCTGAGTCTATCTTTTCCGCTGCCACTTTATTACAAAATCGTTAGGCAACGCCATTGTTATCGCTACGGTTAGTGTTATTGCTGCTAGTGTTGTTGTTGTTGTTGTTATTGTTTTTATTTTTGCTGGCGCAGTTTTTTTTCCCGCTAACGACTTGGCGATTTCCTTTCCATTTTCCGCAACGCGTCGCTGTGAGATACTTTTCCGATATGCGCACTCAATGCCGATGTGTTGTTGCTTTGTTGCTGACTTGCGGCAACTATGCATTGTTGCTTTTGTTGTTGACGTTTGTACAGTTTTTTTCTTTTGATTTGCAACTATTGTTGTTGTTTGTCGTTTGTTATCGTTGGCAAGTTTTTTGCATTTGTTGGCAGCTCGAAGGCGCGCGCGTGCCCCACTGCTCCAATGCGGCACCCAGCTTGCCACACACACAAATACACTCACACATATGCAAACATACTCGCACATATATTTAGTTGTATCGCAACACTTCCACTGGCCGCCCACCTGTGTCACACGCTCCAGTCATCCATCGACTCGACTCGCCATGCCAATTGCCGTTTTACCTCACTGCGCTACACACAAACACACACACACGCACACACACAGCCACACATGTGCGCATAGATTCGTGTGTTTTGCTTTCGGATAGTCGCGCGCACGCCTCGCATTGTGCAATCGCCCACGTGATTTATCTCGTTTAAAGTGGTTATCGTGTAATAACTGGAATTATGGGTATTATTGTACGGTCGGATAGGCGTTGCATATTGCTTTATTGTGCCTTGTTGTTGTTGTAATGAATGTTGTTAGTTGGTTAGTAGGTTTCGGGCGCGTTTTCTCCCGCTCGTGTTGTTGGCTTTTGACGGCAACGAAGGTGTGACCGACCCGGCAACACCTTCCGAAAGATTCAATTTTCCCACACGACAACGCGAGGTGGCTACAACTGTCCGTCTGGCCGCTGCGCCTGTCGCACGAGCTTTTTGTTATGTGAGTTATCACGCTGTAATTTCACGTTCACACTGTCACGCTGATTTATTAGTTAGTTGTCTTGTGGAAATGTGACAAAATGGTTGTATCCAACGCCCACCTATCGATGTTCGAGCATGTGGTATGAGCGGACTTTTTTCAATGTTTGAGTGAAATGTTTGTGTGTGTTTTTTTTAATATTTGTCTGAATTATTTGAGTGCAAAATGTTCAGTAAATTTTTTGAGTGAAATATTTTGAGGAAATGTTGTGAGTGAATTTTTTAGTACAATATTTGCTTGAACTGTTAAAAATTTTGAGTGATTTTTTTGAGTGAAAAATTTTGAGTAAATTTTTTTAGTGAAAGATTTGAGTGAAATTTTTTTAGTACAATATTTGCTTGAACTGTTTATGTTGAATATTGAAGTAAATTGCTAAAATAAGTTTAATATTTGAGTAATTTACTTTGTTATGAATTGTTTGAGTGATACAATTGCATGAGTTTTTTACCGAAATAGAAGAATTAGAATAGAATTTGAAATTAGAGAATTTTTGAGTGAAATATTTAAATAAATTTTTTGTTTGAAATATTTTCATGATTTCTTTAAGTAAAATATTTGAATGAGCTTTTTGAATTAAATATTAATATATTAGGTAGAGAATTTTTGAGTGAAATATTTAAATACATTTTTTGTTTGAAATATTTTCATGATTTCTTTAAGTAAAATATTTGAATGAACTTTTTGAATTAAATATTTGAATTGAATAAATTGAGTGAAATATTTGAGTAAATTTTTTGAGTGAAATATTTGTGTGATTTGTTTGAGCGAAATATTTGTTTAAATAATTGGAGTGAGATATTTGACTCATTCACTTTATTGTGAAGTGTTTGAGAGAAATATTTTAAGTAAAATATTTAAGTGAATTGTTTGAGTGAAATATTTAAGAAAATTATTTAAGTGCAATATTTGAGTAGATCACTTTGTTATGAATTATTTAAGTGATACCATTGCATGAGTTTTTGAACGAAATATTTGAGTGAATTGTTCAAGTGAAAAAGGTGGTTTTCATGGTTTGTTTGAGTGAACTTTTTGAATTAAATATTTGAACTATTGGAGTGAAATATTTGAGTATATTATTTTTTCAAATATTTTGTTTAAGTGAAATATTTGAATTAAATATTTTGAATTGAATTATATTTTAAATATTTTTGAATTAAATATTTGAATTATTGGAGTGAAATATTATTTGTTTCAAATATTTTCATGACTCGTTTAAGTGAAATATTTGAGTGAACTTTTTGAATAGAGTATTTGAATTATTTGAGTGAAACTATTTGAGTAAATTATTTGAGTGAAATATTTAATTACATTATTTGAGCGAGATATTTGACTAATTCAGATATAGAAAAAAACTAGATTTCTTTCGGTGCTTGCAATCTTCTTAGGAATTTTTGAAAATCAAAATAACTGCCTATGAAAAAACTCTCAGTTTTCCATTCAGAATGGGAAGGAAAACTAAAAATCATTTGACCAGAGTTTAAGACTTTGAAGGATGAGTCGAATTCATTGAAAAGTTGTGAGAGACTTTAATAGGGCATCCTGGAGAATGCATTCGAATGGTTCAGAAACTCCACTTTGGGTAATTAGCTTTCAATAATCTCGAACAAATTAATCTCTCCAACTACAATCAATGCCACTCACTTCGATATGTTATGCAAGAAAAAAAATCTTCCAATTGCTTTTTAAGCCCTCATTCCGTTACTGGAGCATTGAAGCTTTAGAGGCTCCGCCGATTGTGCGCCACCGCCAAAGACTTTTTTCCCTTCTGCCCCCCTCCCCCAAGAAACGTTCTTATGAAAATCTGTGAGCGTCTTATCAGCAACGGACAGTCAAGTCTTCGAGCGGCGCTGCACTGTTTCGTTGTGGCAACAACAACAAAAACCGAAAAAAAACTTTGCCAATGTAATTTTTGTTGTTGCAAATTCCACTTATTGGATTTTATACGCGGCTGCTTCTGGCTTCGCGCTGCTACATATTTCATTCTATAAATGACTAATTTACAATAACAATAGCAACATCAACAATAATAACAACAACAACAACAATAGCTGACATAAAAGTCAACAGCACGTCGGCAACAGTAGTCAAAGCCAAAGCGAATAGTTGATTTTGTTTTTTTATTACCGTTGTTGTTGTTGTTGTTGTTGCTATTATTAATACTCACTTGTTATTGTTGTTGTTATATTACTATTTTTTTTATTGTTGTTGTGCGTTGATTGTTGCTATTTCTGTGCGACTTGGCTAAGGCGAAAGAGGCGCAAAATCATAACAAAAATAACAACAACAATGCAGCTCTAATTGATTGCCATAGTTGTTGTTGTTGCGGCTATTGTGCCGTTCGGGCGTTTGTTTTTCCAGCTGCTGTCGAGCCGCAGTTGGTTTTTCATATTCTTTGGCGCTGTTTTGCTTTGTTTCGTATTCATTGTTGTTGTTGTTGTTTTCATTTATATTTTGCAGCAACAGCAACACTTGCGGCATTGCAGCGGCAAACAGCAAAACGGCCGAAGCTGCCACGCATGAATGCGAATGCAAAACGTGCACACCGCTAATGAGACTTTCATGTCGCAGCGGCCATTGGCCACAGCCACCACAACGAGTGCTTCTTCTTCGCTGACTTGTCCTCGTTGCCTGCTCGCGCAGCCCAGTTTAATGGTTTAATAATGAATTATTAAAAATAGACCAGCGGAAAAATAAATTAGAAAACTTTCAAGCGGCGAACAGAGTTGCCGCTTTGATGTCGCTGCCGAGAGCGAAAAATAATTGTCAACGGATTGATACATTTTTATTACCAGGAAGCAATCAGTTGAACTCCTCCCCTTCCCACAATCAAACTGAGTTGCACAGTGAGTCGTGGAATTGAAGCAGAAATTTGCAATGCGAAATGCTTTTGGAGAAAGCCGACGTTGCTGTTGTAATGATGGATCTTAAAGTGGGGATTTTATGTCAAACATTTCAACTCTACAATCAGTGTTGCCAGATACCTGAAATTACTTTCTTCTAAATTCTTTAAATTCTTTCTTCTCCCAAAAATTTTAAAAATCGAATGAAATGTTTTTAATTTAGTTTTTAATTTTTTTTAATAATTTTTGTCATTATAAATTAAGGAACTAAACTTCTCATAGAAAATTCAAAATATATAATTTTTTTTTGCAGCCTATTTATTCATTCAGATTCATCTTAACAACAACTTAACACAAATAAAACATAAAAATTTAAATCGGTTTGAAATTTGCTTTTGTAAACTTCCTTCATTCATTCCAAAAATTGTACACTTTGAAGCATAACATTTAATTGAATTAAATTAGATACTTTAACTTTCAATATTCAAGGCTTCAGTGCCACTAATGATTTCCAATGTATCAAAATCAAAATCTCCTATACTTTCTGCTACCACTAACAATTCTTCCTTCTAAAAATTCTCCTAAAAAGCCAAAAATCTCCCAAATCTAGGAGGAAATTTCCTGATCTGGCAACACTTCTTTCTTCTAAAAATTCTCCTAAAAAGCCAAGAATCTCTCAAATAGAAAATTTCCTAATCTGGCAACACTGTCTGCAATGTCTTGCACAGTTAGATGACTATCCGACTCAATTGTGGCTTTGATTTTTTGGTCAACAACTTTGGTAGGTTGGCCAAAACGTTGGAAATCTTGATGTGAAAAATTTCCAGAATTAAATTTAGCTTTGATTGGGTTGCCATTGACTTTGAAAAATACCTAATTTTTTGTAATTAATTCTAACACGTGCATTCTGTTAACCCTTCTGCTATTTTGTTGCCATATGGCAACATGCTGCTTTGTGGATGTCTGAATCCTCAATGGTCAAAAAAATAAATATTTTTGTTGGTCCTTAGAATAGTTTGAAGTTTTAGAAATAATACGAAATTTATTAACTGAATACTAAAATATATACATATATCACACATATGTTCATATATCTACATATATAGGTTTATTATTTTTTAATTATTTTATTAATTCTTAAGTGGAACAAAGAAATGAATAAATAAAAAATGGCTAAGTTGGATCAGATTTTCCCTTGAAAGAATTTTTATTAGTATTCGTAAACTAATATTTTAGTTGTGTTGAATATTCTGCTTCGGCTTCGGCCAAAAATCCCCCTTCGGTCGAACATTAAATTTTAAGTTTAACTAAGTTTTACCAGCAAAAGTTCATTGAAACCAAAACATACATTTTCTTAAACCCAACTGAGATGTGAAGTATTTGGCTTCGGCCGAATATTTTACTTATCCCGAATATTCGGCTTCGGCCAAAAATCCACCTTCGGTCGAACATTAGTAACTAATAAACGCAAAACTAAGTTTTACTGGCAGAACTGTACTGGACTGTACAGAATATATTTCTTTATGTTTTCTTAAACCCAACTGAGATGTGAAGTATTTGGCTTCAGCCGAATATTTTAGTTATGCTGATTATTCTGCTCCGGCTTCAACTAAAAATCCACCTTCGGTCGAACATTAGTAACTAATAAACGCAAAACTAAGTTTTACTGGCAAAAGTTTATTTCTTAAAATTTTTTAAAGTTTATTCAAGTTTCAGTTTATTTCGTAAAGCTTATTTTTTTTAATTTTCTTAAACCCAACTGAGATGTGGAGCTGTGGTGGTTGTTAAGAGCGCTCTGGAATATTGCTGGGTTACCCGAAATATAATCAACTTCAATCAAATATCCGACTTCTAAAAAATTCCCCGAGTGGTCGCTCAAGTTTTTGCAGAAATTAAATTATAAAATAATTTCCCGCGCACTTAACCTAAATCACTTCAAAAGCGAAAATAATCGAAAAGTCAACATTTCATTTGAGCTAAACGCCACTTTTACTCTCAATTTTGCAAAAATTTAATAAATGTGTTACTGTGTGTAGTTCTGTCGTCAGCAGTTACCCAGAACTGCGGATATGAGCAATGCGAACAGCATAAGGAAGAACAAGAAAAACAAGAAGAAGAAGCAGCAGAGCAGCAGTGGAGCGCATAAATCGCATGTGCAGCTCATAATCAAGAATTCGACACTCTGCTCATAAACGAAATTGAAATGCGATGAAGTGGTGCTTAATGTGGGGGAATCGGCGCGGCCGGGGGATAAAAATAAAACATGAAACGAAACGAAAACAACGTGAAGGCAACGCCAGCAGCAGCGATGGCAAGTCGACAACGGTCTGTGGCAGCGACAAAATCGGAGGCAGCGACAAAGTCGGAGGCGCAGGGAGCAAACCTGGCGCGTTTTAAGACGAAATCTGTGCAGTCGTGTGTGTGTGTGAGTATGTGTGTGTATGTTTGGGTGCCTGCTGGCCATGTGGCAAGGCAAGGCTGCGGCACCAACGCGGTGTATAACTGGAAATTGTGATTGTGGTTTTTGTTGTTATTGTTGTTGTTGCTGATAGCAGTCTGCTTATTTATGATTCGTTTTTCTTTTTTTGTATTGTGTTGTTTTTATTGTTGTACGCTTATTGCTATGCGCGTCGATGTTGCAATGGAGCAGAAACAACGCAACAACAATAAAAACACTAAGACTAACAACAACAACACTAACAACAACACTAACAATAGCAACAGCCAACATACATGCCAACTTAAGGCTGACAGCTACTTCTTATGCTGCTGCCTCTTACTATTCTTCTTCTTATTAGTATGCTTCTTCTTCTTAATTTTCTTCTTCTTGTTGCTGTTCAGTTTTAAGAAGTAACCAAGTGTTGCTGCTGTTGCTTTGCTGCTGTTGCAGTTGTAGCATTGGTTGCTGCTGCCAGCTGTAGTTGTTATTGTTGCTATTGTTGTTATTGTTGTTGTTACCGCAGCAATGAAAATTCAAGTATTTTTTGTGTATTCTTTTCGTGGCTGCAAGTGTTGTTATGTTGCTCTCATTGTTCTTATAGTCATTGTTGTTGTTCTTTTAAGAGAATTGATTTTTATGTGTTCATGCTCGTTTCACTTCTTCATTGTTGTTGTAGTTGTTGTTATAGTTGCAGTTGTTTTGTTGTGCGACTATTTCTTCTACAGAAATCGTGTTCTGGCTACGCTTCATAGATTTGCCCCACTCGACTAACAATAAGCCAGTGAAAAAATGTTGGTAATTTAGGTGCAAAATTTTTTATAATTTAAAAAAATTTAAACATTTTTTATATTTTTTTATATTTTGTTTAAATATTTATAAATGTTTTTTTTTTTTTTAATTTTTACAAATATTTATGCGAATGCAAAAATGTCAGTAATTTAGGTGGAAAATTTTTTTTATAATTTTTAAAAATTTAAAACCTTTTTTATATTCTTTTTATATTTTGTTCAAATATTTTGACATGTTTTTGAGTTTCGACTGACAATAAGCCTTTGCAGAAATGGTAAGGTGGAAATTTTTTTATAATTTTTAAAAATTAAAAAATTTGTTCATTTTTTTATATACCTACTTTTGAAATATTTGTAACTCGTTTTTTCTCATTTTTCCATTTTTTAATCTTTCTTAGATCGAATATTGATTTCATAAATTTTTTTAATACAATTTATAATTGTTGTAAATTTTTTTTAATATTTCTGCATTTTTTTTAATATATTTATTTCAAATATTTATTTCATAAAAATTTTTCATACATTTTTAAATTTTTCTTTAATATTTTAATTTTTTACATTTTTACACCAAACATATTTATTTCGTAGATTAATTTCATAAATTTTTTAATTAAATTAAATATTGTAATTTTAGTGTTCGCACATTTTTTATGTATTTGTATTCCTTTTTATTTTTTTATTTTAAATATTTACTGGATAAAAATTGTTTATACATTCTTAATTATATTTAATTTCTTTAATATTTTAATTTTTTTAATATTTTTAGTCTTTAAGTTTTAGACCAAAAATATTTATTTTGTAAATTAATTTCATAAATTTTTTAATTAAATTTAAAATTTTCTTTTTCCTATCTATACATTTTTTTAATTTATTTTTAATCTTTATAGACCAAAAATATTTATTTAATTCATTTATTTCAAAGATTTTATAATTATCTCCAATTCTTTTTTATTGCTTTATATTTTTGTATACATTTTTAATATTTCATTCATACTTCAAAATGTTCTTAAATATTTTTACATTTCTTATATAGATTTTTAATCGTTGTTAGACTGAAAATATTTATTTAATTAATTTCTTTCGTACATATTTTATTTATTTTTAATATTTTTTTTATATATTGTGATTTTTTCAATATTTTTACTTTTTTTATATATTTCTAATCTTTTTAAGACAGAAAATATTAATTTCATAAACTTATTTTATTTATTTTATTACTTTATTTAATTTAATGTATTTTGTTTAATTTATTAATTTTTAAATTTTTTGAATTTTTGTTTTTAATATTAAATATTTATTTAATATATTTTTAATCTTTTTAGACCGAAAATATTGATTTATAAATTTATTTCATAAACTTTTTAATTGTAATATTTTGATTTGTTTTAAGTATTTAAAATTTTTTAAATATAGAAAATATATCATCATTTTTAACTGTAATTTTAACATTTTAAAAATTTGTTATATATTTTTAATCTTGTTTAGACCGAAAATATTTCATTAATAAATTTGTTATTATTTTTAATATTTGTTAAAATATTTCTATAAATTTTTTATAAACTTTTAATCGTTTTTAGACCGAACATATTTGTTTCATGAATTTATTTTATACATTTTGTAATTATTTTTAATAATTTTTTATGGTTTTTATATAGTATGTTTTAAATATGTATTTTTAAGTTATTTTTAATATGTTAAATTTTTTATTAGTTTTCCTTTTTTCATATTTTTGTAATCCTTTTATAATATTAATATTAATATTAATTTCATAAATATATTTAATTTATTTTATTCATTTATTTAATTAAATTTATTTATTATTGAATTTTTGTTTTTTAATACTTTTCAATTTTTTTATATTTTTAATCTTTTTAGACCGAAAATATATATTTCATAAATTTTTGTCATTTATTTTTTTATTATTTTTAAATTAAACACAACATGTGTCGCTCTCGCACTTTAAATACCATTTTTCAGCATTTACTAAATTTTCATTTGTACGCGTGTGCGTTGAGGTCATTGTTTTGTAGCGCAGCACCGAATGGGCGCGTTGGGGTCGCGGGGTCGTGACGTATGCAATTCTGCAGCTCTTGGCGGCCCCGTTCCACTGTTCAGCTGCTGCTGCTGCTGTTGCTTCTTCTTGTTGTGCGCTCGTAAATGGGTACTTGCTTTTCAGCTTTTGTTGTTTACATTCATTATTGTTATTGTTGTTGTTGCTATTGTTGTGCTGCCTTTCATGGCGTTTTCTTTGAAAAGCGTAAAAGTAAAACACAACAAGAATAAAACGAGCAGCCGTTGCCGTCGAGCCACGCCGTACAAGTGAAATGAATTCATAAGAATGCAGCCGAGAAGAGTGAAGGTGAAAAAAGCGGGGAGAGCAGTGCTAGGAGAGCAGTGCACTACTTAAACCTGCAGTGCTGGCTGCTGTCGGTGTTCCGCATACGTGCAGGAGGCCAGCACAGCCTTGGGGTTTTGCGATGTCGTCAAGTGGAACGATGCAACTCTGGGAGTGGAGTCTTTGGGACAGTGAGACGCTAGAAATCAAAGCGTTCGAACAAGTCAAGATTGGAACATTGGCTCGAAGCCTCTATTCATGTTAATCAATGAATTAAAGATCTGACCTATCAACTCTGTGATTATATAACTTCGACCTGAAAATGTCTAGCTTCGATTAGAGATGCCCTCAGGGAAAGAAGCGGCTCTCTTTAGATAGTAAGGAGTTAAGTTCTATTTTGAATTGAGATAAAAAGCATCGAAAGCCCAGTTCCTGTCAGTGCGAGACTTTAAGTCTTTAGTCATTGGAATAAGTTAAGTGAGAGAGTCTATCTGAGCACAGGATCTTCTCAAAGGATACCCTTAGGTCACAAAGAAAGAAGTGAAGGTGCAAGTCTTGGAAAGATGTTGCATGTTTTTCAAAGCATCAAGAACCTGGAACTTTTCATCTCCATTTAAAAAGAACCGGGCAGTGATAGATGACTTATGGTTTCCGCTTCCTCTTCATTTAGGCAACTAAAAAGATGCACGTAATGCAATCTAGTTTTCCTATAAGGAACTTTTATGCAACGAAGCTCTCCCTATCACAAATTGACTTCAAGAACACAGCTTTTCCTTCTTCTTTTAATGTATTTTGATGCACTTATAACGAATTTTCTTATAGCGAATGTTTCTCTACAAGGAACAAACTTTGCAGCTGAAAATGATACTCTCCGACGTTCTTGAACTTTCTATGAAGAATTCCTCGTTATATTGTCATATCAATGACAGACATGACATTATTTCCAAAAATTGAAAATAATGATAGAAAACTTAAGAAAAAAGACAGTTCCATTAGTAAAAATTTCACATAACGATAAAGAAGAATTGACCCATGAAGAGGATTCGGTCCACGATGAGAACTTGGCGGTTGAACAGAAACTAGTTATTGCTGACAAGGTTTTGAAGAGGAGGTTTTGAAGAGAAGAAGGAGAGAAGAGAAGAGGTTTTGGCCCATGCTGAGAACGTGAGGGATGAAGAGAGATAGCAACCAGCCATCTAAGATCTCTGCCGTCAAAGCTAAGAATTACTCCAGCTTCGCTACCCATTGGCACCTTTAAGGCTGTTTTAGACTGCCCACAGTTTACCTAACGATCGGCCAGAACACCGACCTCCCTTAATCCAATCTTTGGCTCAATCTTTTGGTTCACAAAACTCTTCTTAAGATCCCTTCTTAGCCAAACCATCTCAAGAAGCTTCAAGCCTATGGCACAGCATAGTTTCAGCTACTGAGACTTCTGATGAAGCGCCAAACTGGTTGGCCGAATAGGCCCTGTTACGTCCCTAGCGGTAACAGGTGGAGTTCCTTAGTCGTTAAGAATTGATGATCGCTCAGGATGCCTTTTTTTACGAATTTGAACAGCGATTTGACATCAAGCCTATGGACCTCATCTAACCCAGGGAAATAAGGGGCTCCCAGACATGCAAGGCGAGATCTAGCCATAGCAGGACAATGACACGGAATGTGTTCCAAGGATTCTATGACGCCATGCTTGTCACATTCCCTGCACTCGTTTCTGACGAACCTAACCCTTTAGCATCTTTCGATACGTTGGTGTCCATTCCATCAGACGTTAACTCTCAGGACAAGCTAATCATTTGAACCGTATAACCCCTTGCGAGGCCACATTGTCCACCAATCTTTGTGGTTTGCCATGGTTTTCTATTCGAGATTCTTTCCTAGCAAGGTTGGTCCGCGAGTGACAACCTAATTCTGTACCACCATTGAGATAGTTATCCAGGGACCGTACTGTGCCCAAGAGAGACACTTCTATGTTACCAAGGATAACCTATCCACCAGCTGTGAGGGCGCCCGATAGGAGATTAGACAACTACTTACGGGCTGATGAGGAGTCACTACATCGGTACCAATTTCTTCATCAGTTGACTTATTTCAAACCTTTAGGGAGATGAGAAATAGCATATCGACTGTCGTGTTTATTACGCCTTATGTTTTAGATTTTGTCAATAAAGAGAACTAAGCGGACGAAGAGGTATTGAACGTTCAGGTGTTACCTACATCGGTTCGAATATCTTCATCAGTTGACGTATAGTAATTTTAAGCTTTCGGGAGATGGAAAAACAACTTTCTGACTATTGGTTTGATTCGTTGAATATGTTTGAAAAGTTGATTCAGAAAGAAAAATGGAAACAAATTACCGAGTTTTTTGTTAGAATACTCCAAATCACACATTATTCAAACAAAAATACATCCATTATGCTGCAATTTGAGGTTAGATTGTACTAGTTTTTTCAATTCCACTCGACCTTGCTTAGGAATCTGTACAGATTCTGAGATTACTGCTGACTTTCAATACAAATATTAAACAAATATATATTCACTTTCTATAAAACAAAGCAATTTTAGTGCTACATTTTATTTATAACAATTTTCCAAAATTTTTCATTGTTGCCAATTAAATCTGAGACGTCAAACCTAAAGCAAGAGATTCTCTCCGAACGTTTTGAAGGCTCTGAACCCAGACCAATGTCGACTTGCTGTTACCAACCATAATGCAGGACTGACTGACTGATTTTAGTCTATTAGAACCAATGCTTTATAGCTTTTGTTATCTTTTTTGCATGTTCAATATTCCATAAGTGGCCAACACTTGTATGTTTTCAACATTACAACGGCAGAAACAACAATATTATTTATAACAAAAACACTTGTAAAAGGGAGAACAAAGCCTCCCAGAGGGAAATTATGAAATGAAAATAAAATAAAAACCACTTCAAGTGCAAAATGAAAACGCAGCAGAGAGCGAAGCGCAGGTGAAGCAATAATGCAAAGCTTTCACCGCACTGCCCCACTCCACCCGCCAGTGTCAGCGCCAGCTCCAGCGCCGCCATATTGCAACCCACATAAAGTGCTGTAATTTTATGTCTTTTCATTTTCTTCTCGTGCATTTTTGCGCACTTGTGCTCACCTTGACTTGTGGCATGGGTGGGTGAGAAGCCCTGGAAGGCGCAAGGAAGCGAAGCAGCCGCAGCATAAAACAAACGTGGGGGCGGCTCATGTGTGAATTAATGCGCCCATTTAACGTATTTTTAATATGAAAATTAAGTGTGCACATGTGTGCGTGTGTTGGTGTGTGTGTGTGAAAGTGTGCCGGCAAGCGCAACGGAAATTGAAAAGAAGCGCAGAGAAGCGAATGCGGGTGCGGGGCCGCGTGTGACGGCGATGGGTCGGCCGAGTGATTGTGCGAAGGTGAGATTTATATCCACTGTGGATGATTATAGCTGCTGCATTTAAAGTAATTGCGCTCATTTATTACGCGTTGATTGTGGCTGCTGATGTCGCCATGTTGTCGTTGATAATTATGCACTAATTAAAAGTGGCTTAAAGCTTGCGGCAATTAATTGAAAAAAGAAAGAAAAACCAACTGCAGACATTGTAAGCAGATTACAAATTCACGGCGAACAGCAACAGTCGACAAAATTAAATTGAAGAACTTAAAAGTTAGAAGACTTGAAATGGAACTCATTAGAGTAATTTTAAAGCTACACTTCAACTTTTATGAATAATTTTTAAAGAAAATATAAACATTTATGAACAAAATCAATTATTTTCAACATTTATTGTTTTCGTGTCTCTCATTTACTGACATAAAAACACACAAAACGCAGCATGACTCATTGCTTTCTCATTGAAAACAAAAAACTATTTTATCTAACCTCAAATTTATTTCACACTTTTTTTTGCCATTTTACATTCGTTTATCTGTGTGTAAATAACCTCAAATAGCGCCAAAGCAAATCAGCAAAACAGAAATAAACAAAACTTTGACCTATTTTAGGCACATTTGATGCTCCCCGCGCGCCACATTCACTCGGCTTCGACCTCGAAGTGAATGGCAATAAAGCAGAAGTGATTTCATTTTTCTGTTGTTGTTGTTGTAGACGAGCTGAAATTCTGTCAAATTTTACAAAGCGTAAAAGATATTTACTGCAATTTTATTATTTAAAAAAATAATTTAAAAAAGTGCGTAGAAAATTGTTGAGCGTAGTTAATGGTTTGTAGAATTGTGACGGTTAATTCTTATTTCGAAAATTACAACAAAAACAAATACACAGATCTGTATTTACAGGATAGAACCAAACGAGAAAGTTTGATGTAATTAAGTCAAACTTAAAATAACTTTAAATACTTAAGAACTTAAAGAACTGAAACTGGAAGATTTACTAAAAATTTCTGCATTATGTAAGAACTGAAACTAGAACATTTACAAAAGTCTTCGTCTGCTGACTGTGAAGTGCTAATTTCTTATGTTTTGTCAGGGTGTCGAAAATAGAACAAATTGTATGATTTTGCCTTCACAAATTATGTAAAAGTTTCAATATTTACACAGAAAGGTCTACAAGCTCACAGATGCTGGTTGAAGCGTATTAAAAGTCCTTCTGTTTTTATGGAATAGACTAGAAGAATCAAGGGAGGAAATACAGATTTTTTGTTTTTCTATAGAAATGTATTAAAATCTATAAATGTTTTCTTGAGGCACATTTAAATGTTGCAATGTCCCTGTACCCTAAAGAGATTAAGAATGATTTTTCCGATGGAAACCTTCCAAACAACACTGAGTTTTGGTACAGAAATTTTTGTTGTAATGAAATTGTTTGATTGGTAACTAAAGCTAAGCAACTTGTATGGAATCTGTGGATTCTATGGCACCAATCAATGAAAGATGTCAAGTATAAAAATCTTTATTAGTCTTTGAACGCTGGCTTAAAGCTTCCCAGCTTCTAAAGAACCTGTGGATTCTAAGGTCTCAATTAATGAAAGAGTAGATAAATCCCTAAAAGCTCCGAAAGAACCTGTGGACTCTATGGTTTCAATCAATGAAAGATGTTACAGTATAGAAATCTCTATAAGTCTGGCTTAAAGCTCCCCAGCTCGTCAAGAACCTGTGGATTCTATGGTCTCAATCAATGATACAAATCTCTATAAGACTTTGAATGCTGGCTAACGCTTCCCAGCTCCTAAAGAACCTGTGGATTATATGGTCTGAATCAAAGAAAGATGTTACAGTATACAAATCTCTATAAATCTTTGAATGCTGGCTTAGAGCTCATCAACTCCTAAAGAACCTGAGGATTCATTGATTTGAATCAATGAAGGATGTTGGAGTATATAAATCTGTAAAAGCTCCTTAAGAACCTGTGGATTCTATGGTCTCAATCAATGAAAGATGTTAAAGTATACAAATCTCTATCAACTCCTAAAGAATCAATCAATTAAAGATTAAAAGTTCAAAAAAGAAAGATGTCAAATCTCTGTAAGACTTTGGATGCTGGCTTAAAGCTTATAAACTCGTAAAGAACCTGAGGATGGTCTCAACCAATGCAAATTTTTACAGTATACAAATCTCTATAAATCTTTGAATACGCGCCAAAGCTCGTTAAATTGTAAAGAACGTTTGGATATTGTGATCTTCCAACCTTTGCTGAGTAAAACGAATGATTGCAGTTACGCAAACCACAAAAGAAACCACAATTTTTTGTGTTTTAACCTCTCTAAGTCCGTAGATGCTGGCCATAGCGTTTGTATTACTTAAAATTTCCTACAATTTTTTCTTATTTCTTAAACCAACCATTTCTTAAACTTTAAGTAAGATAAAAATTTTAGTTAAAAATACAAATTATTTACGAAGTCTTAATGTTCTTTTAGATATACAAAAATCCATTTCCTTATTGAAAACTAATTCTACAAAATTTAATAAATGTGCCGAAATTCTTGTTTTTATAATCCGAAAGAATATGTCAGCTCACCTAATGACTACTAGTGGCTTTTCCAGTCTTTTTTGGGAATTGAATTTGACATTTCAAAATATTTAATTAAGCAGTTCTTTGAAAAATTTACTCAAAACAATTACAGAAATCAAGCAAATTAAATATGTAGGTTTACTACTTATTTCAAACAATAACAACAAAACTTGCAAAAAGACACAACTTATTTGATGCTAAAAGTTGTTTAGTATTTTTAATTATTTTATATGAATTTGTATTGTAAAAAAATGTTTATATAATGGCACAGTAGAAAATATTATTAATATAAAATATTAAAAAAAAATATTAAAAAACTATCACCAATAAACAGAAAACTACAAAAAACAAAATCGGAAACAGCAAAGTCAATGTCAAAAAAATACAACAATTAAATGAGTAGCATTCGAAATGAGCCAAAATTACAAAAACAATTCAAATAAATTAGCAACAATTGAAGCAAAAGCCAACAAAACATTAACAACAACAATAAGCGTAAAATCAAAGGAGAAAGGGGGCCGTGAGCACATAGGCGCCCCGAGTGCGCTGCTCAACGAGTTGAGGCAGCCGAACACGTGCGAACGGCGCATGCGAAATTTGCATGACAAAGAGAAGAGAGAGAGAAGGTGATGGAGGGGATGAGGCAAGAGAGCGCCACAAAAAAGGGGGGCGCCAAAGCGGTCCCGTTTGTGCAAATACATCCGCCAATGAAGAAATTAGTAGCAAAGCGAAACACACAACCGAACAGTTTACAAGCAACGAGTGCGCGAGAGAGACGGACTGCGAGAGGGCTGTGACGTCAGGAGTTCAGTGACCGCCGCATCTCACATACACACACACACAGAGGCAAAATAAAACGGCCGCCGCGGCACAAAACATGAGGCCACGTTTATCATTTATCTAACAGAGACGCGCTGAAAGCCGAGCACAAAAACCAAAAACAAAAACACACACACAAAAAATGGAGTAGCTGAGAAATGCCTACAAGGGGGGCGCGGCGGCAGCGTGGGTAGACAAATAAACGGCTAACGATAATTTTCCGGCACATTTCGAAGCACATCAAACAGTCAATAACGAAATCTCAACAATCATGCCAACCAACTGTCAGTGGGGCCAACTGCATGAGTGTATTTTCTGTGTGTGTGTGTGTGTGTGTGAGCGAGCAATAAAAATTGAACGAAGCAAATCACAACTGTTGTAATAAAAGTGTGAAAACCGTAGAAGCAGAAGAAAAAAAGCAAATGCGTTGAAAACGAGATCAAAATCAGCGTCGTACGGTAACGCATATTGACACATTTCGCACACACACACACACACACATGCACGGCGGCCGTGTGAACGCTGCCGCGTCGAAGCGCATTGCGCGCTCGTTGTTTGTAAATTAAAAGCACAAAGCGGAGGCATAAATTAATTGCAATTTGCATATTCAACCGATTGAAGGTGATGTGGGCGATTGGTAGCACCGGCAGTAGGGGGGAGGCCGGGGAGAGCGGGCGATGTTAGGTTGGGTCATTAATTAAAATGCAAAATTGATGGAGCGAGCGCGTTTGTGTTTGTTTTGGTTGATTTTTTGTTGCGTTTGTTGCTGTTTGTTTGTTTTTGTTAACTATTGCAGCCTTTGTGGTTTGTTTATTGACTTTGGCTATTTTGACGTGCCTCATAACTCATAAACCAAACGATGATGCAAGCCGTCAATTGCAGCGCACAAATAAGAACAAAATCACGGCAAAGCAAAAGAACGAAAGTGAGTTCCAGGTGAAAATAAAAGAGTTGTGATGAAGGCTTTATACACTGCAACCTAAAGAATCTATTGTGTCCTCTTCAGGGACTCGCAGTTCGTCCTTGAGTCCAGCATCCGAGAGGAATTTTAGTATATTTCTTAAACCTTTGGAATCGCAATTCGCAACAGTTGTGAGGAAATTCCCCAGGTGCTTCTTTCTACCATACATAAGTTCAGGACATTCTTCTAGTTTAGCTAGGAGATAGTTCAACCAGCCATGTCCTGTCAGGATGCCTTTAAGAATCCTCAGATTATTTTTTGAAAGATTTATAGATTTATTTATATGATCCGATAATCACTTTGGAATGTTCTAAGCCCGGTTGATATTCCCAGTTAATTCCTGCAGATTATCTCGTCTTTTCTGGTAAGGATGGATAAAGATCCCTTGCCCCAACTACAAAAAGGCTCTAGACTTTTTCACTGGGAACGGAAGCGCCCCTCCTTGCAAGTTTGTCGACCAAGTTCGTTAAGCTTTTCAAGGCATTCCGACACCAGTTTCGAGAATATCTGATATGATTTTAATGCCTTGATTGCCGCTTGGCCATTGGAAAGAATAGCTCTCTTCCAGTTTCGATATTTCCTCGCAAAATTGAAGAAACCACACTTTTCAATTGCGTATATCTGCACCTGAAATAAAGTTGTGCGCTTGCCCATCGATTCAGAGTATCTTATCTTCGACCCATATACGCTAATCCCGGTACCTTCAACCGTCAAGAACCCTTCCCTGTACCAGGTTATCATGTAATGCTCTATCAGCTATGTTTCTGATATATGTGAAGACAAATAGTTATAGAATCATTATAGCTACTTTTGCCATCTTCTAACTATAAACTTCATAAAATCATTCCATACTCTCTCTAAATTTCCGCATGGCATCAATAAAACTGAACGCAAATGCATTTCAAAATACACTTTCGATTGCAGACAAATTTCCGCAATTATACAGACCAGACTAGGCCCCCTCCGCCTATTCGCCCCTCAACAAAATTATATTCAAACCAACAGTCGGCTAGAAGTCATACGTACACGACCCCCTCCACACATTCCGCTGCCTTCTGCCCAATTAAAAACCACAACACGCGGAAATGACTGTCTGACTGCATCTCGGTTGCTGTTAGTCAGCTATCCACCCACACAAAAACAGCCACACTACAAAGTAACGTACAGAAAAAATGTTGCCACTTTTGTAAATTTCTTACATCTCATTCTCCTAAACGAGTTTTTTAAGCTGCGATTTACACTTGTAAACATGAAATGTAGGTTTTTATTCGATACAAAAGCTGTAAGCTGTCAGATTTTACGAGTGAGAGGTTCATTTCAATACAACTTTTTACACTAACGAAGCTACTATAGCTTTCAGCTATGAGAAACAAGATATTTGCTCTGAAATATTTATTATTTTATGACTCTAACACAACCAAACTTTGTTCACTTAGTAAAACGCTGTAACAGATCCCAAGTAGAAGATTACAAATCTCGACTTAACTTACAAGACAAATACCTTCCTTTCACTAGTCTATCCTACGAAGTGCGAATTCACTGTTATCCCCATTATTCCTCATGGAGAGCTAAGCAGTTTTAAGCAGATTATATCAAAATCGTCGTCAAACCGAAGCCACTAAAGCTATAAATGTGATACTTAATCAACGATAGAGAGTCACTTTACTAAAAACAAAAGTAAGGCATAGGTTGGGTTAGGTAAAACAAGCTGCTTGCCGATTTCTCGACTAAGGCCTCTAAGGCTTCCGAGGCCCATTGTACGGGAAGCCTTCTCTTATCCAACTAGACGAGGTATCTTTGCTAGAACCGAGGTCTCTGCTCAGTTTTGCCAGTAATATTCATGTTCCAACGAATTACAACTGCAACTCGTTAACATATCTCCATCGCGGATAGCCAGTTACACCTCCCTACCTTACTTTTAGCCAGTATTCAGTAGATGGTAAAACCAACCTGAGCTTCCGATAAATCTGGCGTTGTCCTCCGTGACGCCAAGCCAACCATTCCCAGATCATCAAAAGTTCTATACTCGTCTGTAAAAGCTATGATCAACACTTTATAAAAGCCACAGTAATCTATTGGGTGGAGAAGTTTTCAGAGAATTGCCAACGGAATAACTGTCCAATCTTTAGAGAACCCAGCGCCCATTCGTCGGGTGCTTTGTCATTCACAGCAAGGGGTGGTAATAATTGACTCGAAGGAATTGTTTCCCAGATGTCATATGTTTCATAGTAACTTCTACTGCTAGCGTAGCCATCGTATCTCCCATAGATACCATAGACCACACGTAGACCAGGAAGAACTGTGATAAAAGAAGGTTCTAGTGGAGTATCGACGATGAAGTAGTTGTATTTTATTAGTGGAGGTCTTTCCTGCTCTGTACTCTACCGAAGAAGTTAGTAAAGACCTTAGTATACTCTTTCTCTTATGATGGGAACTTCTTTTTCGATAATATTGGGAATGAGGCCGATAGGACTACCAGGCTTTTTGAAAAGCTCAAACTAGTTCAATAAGCAAACGGTCTCAAGCTCAACAGTTTATGATTCAGGGCCTCAGTGGGTTTCGCCTTGGGCCAGCTACTTCTACCTAGCTTGTATCTTAGTATGGTATCGAGGAAATTAGTAAAGATATGAGCTGAGTACCTAAGAAGTAAAAGAAGATCTTAGTAGCGTATCGAGGAAGTCAGTAAAGATCTTAGTAGAGTACGAAGGAAGTTGATGCTGATTTTAATAGAATAACGATCAAGGAAGTAGTGTTTCTATTGAATTAGTGAAGATCGTAGCAATCTTACTAGAGTACCACAAAAAGAGTACTCCTATCAAACTGATGGGAATCTTGATAGTCTTAATATTCTATTATAGAATTAGTGAACCTTCTAGAAGTTTTAGTGGAGTAGTTACTAAAGCAGGAGTATTTCTATCTAATTCGGGGACCGATCCATCAAATCAAACTTCTTTCAAATTAATGGAAATTTGAGTAGTCTTTCTGGAATACCGCGGCAAAAGAGCTTCTATCGAATTAATGAAGATATAAGCCACACTGGTGAAGTACCAAGGGGAGAGTATATCTATCAAACTAATCTGGGTAGTTGAAGCGCAGTACCGAGAAAGGAGTGCTTTCATCGAATTAGTAAAGATCTGTGCAGTCTTGCTGGTATATTGAGGAGAAAGTACTTCTTTTAAATTAAGGGACATTTTGACCATCTAAGTAGAGTACCAAAGATTGAGTTTGCACACTCAATCGAAGAAGACGTAACATAAGTGCCTTTTTGTAAGTAGATTCGAGAAAGCTGAAGCCTGACTTTTTCTGAGCAACATCTATGCCAACTCGATAAAGACAATCATAGTAATAAAAGAAATTTAATTCGATTCAATCACAATATGAGGCTCTTTGTATTTCTATAAAACATCATCAACTATGCTCTCTACTGTTTCTTATCTAAAACTGTTACTTACAACACGCCTCACTTAACGAAAAGCATAAGCAAATATCTTTAAAATCCCAACACGTAATGCACTTACGAAATTAACTTGAAAAGCCTCAGTGAGCTTTTCACATCATTCCCCCCAATTTCTGTTCATTGTTGCTCTTCGCAATGTTACATTTAGAATGGTTTGTATATTTTCATTAAAATTTGTTGCATTGATAAATTGAAACAAATTTCACAAATCTTCGCTACGCTTTTACACACCAGCTGACGGGAGAAAGAAAACAATATAAATACCATAAGTATTCTATGGCCTTCGCCGCATGGCCGGGAAAAAGTCGGCCGGCGGGAAAAAATGCGCGAGAAATTCCACAGCTTCATCAACGCTTAATGTCATTTCATAGCGTTCGCGTTGGTTCGTCTTTGTCTCGTTCGCCACGCAGTGGTTGTATTTGTGTTTTTATTTTTGTTTTGCCGCTCCCTCTGCCACAGCTCTCTAAGATTCAAGCGTAACTTAAGTTCACCTATCCTTCTTTATCCTCCTTTCTTATCCTATCCTATCCCTATCAATATCCTTATCCCTATCCCTATCCTTATTACTATCCCTATCCCTATCCCTATTCCTATCCTTATCCTTATCCCTATCTCTATCTCTATCTCTATCTCTATCTCTATCTCTATCCCTATCCTTATCCCTATCCCTATCCCTATCCCTATCCTTATTACTATCCCTATCCCTATCCTTATCCGTATCCCTATCCATATCCCTATTCCTATCCCTATGCCTATCCCTATCCCTATCCCTATCCCTATCCTAATCCCTATCCCTATCCTGTCCATTATCGATTTCCATATCCCTATCCCATCCCATAATTGAATAGCTTAAAGTTCGCTAAAATCCTTATCGATTCTTCAGCAATGAAAACCAAAATGTCGCATAAGCTGAAAATTGTCAGCAACAGATCGTCGCCACACAACTGAACAATCTTTTCAAACTCAATCAGACAGCAAGTCATCAAGTTGTGGTTCATTGCTTGAAACTTATCTCTATGTATGTTCAACATTTAGCTTACCTGTCTGACGATTCCGATGAGTCATAGCGATCGGCGCAGCGTTTCTTCTTGCTGGCAACACCATCGATGCAACTGGCCGCGTCGCTAGCGAGCGACTTTTTGCCATTGGCCATTGTGATGGGGTGTGCCAGCGGTGGATGTAATGGCTGCTGTTGTTGTTGCTGCTGATGCTGTTGTTGTTGAGGTCGTAGTGTTGTATCCATTTTGTGACCACCGATGGCAGCGACTGTCGTTGTCGATGTTGCAGCACTCGCTGCCGCATATGGTAATCCGAAAATATGCGCGGCTGCTGCTGTTGTTGATTGTTGTTGTTGCTGTTTTAGTTGCGTCAACGGTGCAACACTGGCAGGTGCCGAAAATTTGGCAACTGTTGCCGTTGGTGCGGCACGTTTTGTGCCGTGCACTATGCCGATGCTGCCGGAGCCAACAGCAGCAGCAGCCTTAGCGCCCAACGCGTGGTAAGTGTTTTTGCAATTGTTGCTGTTGTTGTTAGTGTTGTTGCCGGTAAGCGACGGTGGCGGCAACGCGGGTTTGGGAAATGTTTTACTTGTCTGTTGCTGCTGGTAGCTGGCTGCTGCTGCTGTTATTGACACATTGTTAGTGTGGTTTTTATTGCTATTATTGTTATTATTGCTGTTATTGTTGGTGGTGTTGGTGTTGGCGACACTTTTGCTATTCACACTATTGGCATTTTGATTAGCGACCGTAGCACTATTAGCATTGTTGCTATTGCTGTTGTTTACATTGTTGGTATTTGCTTTTGCATTAAGTGACTTGTTGTTGTTGTTAGACAATGCGGTGGCTGCCAACGATGATGTTGCAGTTAATAATGGTGTTGAGGACATCATTGTTGTTGTCGCTGTAGTTGTTGACATCGTGGCGATGGCTGTTGTTGTGGTCGTTGTATTTGTTGTTGTTGCTGATGTTGACCTATGCATATTTGCGTTGCGTTTTTGTTGCGGCGCAAAACTTGCAATGCTGCCAATCGCTTTGACACCTATCGATGCTGTTGATGTTGTATTTGATGTTGTTGTTGCTGTTGTTGTGTTTGGTAGCAGTTTTGCTGCTGTCGAGTGGCTGCTGCTGCTGCTGCACTCATCTGTCAAGTGGCTGCTGCTGTCGTTGACAATTGTCAACATTGTTGGCAAAGGCATTGCGGCTGCGACTACTCCTCGCTTTTGTTGTTGTTGTTGTCGCTTCAGCGCCGTCTGCTTCAAGCAGGCTTTTATTGATTTTTCGCTAAAGTTGCAGCCGCCGTTGCTGCTGCTGCTGCTGCTGCCGCTACTAATGCTGCTGTTGCTGCTGTCATCTTCGTTGAGTGTGCGCCAATCGGCACTGAGGGCGGCCACACGTTTCTGGCTGTCGTTGGTGCGCCAACTTGTGCCGCTCGTTGCTGCTTCAATTCGGCTGCTGCAGCTATTTGCAAATTTCAAATTATGACTGACGCTGTTTTTCAACTGATCGAAAAGCGAGAGTGTGTTGTTGTTGTTGGCAGTTGTTGTTGCAGCGCAGACGGGGACAGATGTCGAAATGCTGCACGCGCCGAGGGCGGCTGTGTTGCTAATGCTGATGCTGGCTGTTGTTGTTGTAGCTGTAGCGCTAAGGCTGCTGTCGGCAGTGTTGTTGTCGTTAATGGCTGTAGCCGAGGCAGACGACATCGTTTGCTGCTTTTGCTGGTTATGCTGCTTCACCCCTTTTCCACGTAGGTTTTCCTTTTTTTTTAAAGGCGATTTTGCGCTCGCTGCAGCTATGTGTGTGTGTGTGTCTGTGTTTGGGTGTGGGTGAGTGTGCTGCTTGCTGTGCAAGTGTTGTTTTTTTGTGAGGTTATGTGCACGAGCGTACGATTAATGTTAAGGATATTTGCGCTGAAAGCTTCTTGAACTGAATTCGCAGTCAGTGCAAATGTTTGCAAGTGGTTGAATGCGGCAGCTGAATGGGCATCAACGACACTGCTGAATAACTGTAACTGTGTCACCACATCTGGCAGCCACTCAACACTGTGCAAAGTGCAGTTTTATGCATTTTCTGCGCGCTCGCTCAGCAACTAATTGTGGCAAAATTATGCATAATTTGCGTTATCCGTTCGTAGATGTGACTTTGTAGGCAGCAGCGCACCTTTGCACGCGGCGGATGTGACTGCGTTGGCTGCGTTAAATTGCTGCCGGCGCGTGCTGTGCGTCGTTCGAGTGTGACAATTTTCTTTTACTTGAACCGCTCACAGTTGACTTTGCACTCTGCCACATTTTTTACTACACAATTTTTTACTTCCTTTTCTATCACTTCTCGGTTTTTGTTGCACTTTTGAGGTTAGTTAACTGCACTCAATTATTTGGAAAATGTTTTTCTTTTCGCACAAAATTCACTACACAAGTTTTCCTTTTCACTTTTCACATTTGCCGTCGGCACTGCAAACTTTGCAGCCGATTGTTGTTTTTTATTTTTGTTTGTTTTATTTTTGGCGCTTGTTTGCCACGCACTACGGATCGCCGAAAACTCTTTCCTCGCTCTATCGGCAACAAGTAACCGGTTCTGCTTGAGCTTTGCGCACGCACACACGCACACACACAGTCGCGCGATTGGACGTTGGGTGCAGTGGCATTTAGAATTCGTATTTGACAGGCGTGTCGAATGCGCCGCTCGAGTTACTATCCGCTATTGCTGTTGCTGCTGCTGATGTTGTTGTTGCTGTGGAGAGTGCAGGTTAACTGATTTACAACGGTACTTAGGCGGTTCACACGCATAATTCAGGCGAACGCTCGAATCGAGTGCGCCAGCCGGTTATGCAAATGCAGTCGATTCGGATTGCTTGTGATTTTATTAATAACGCAGCAAATTGTTGTTGTTGCTATTAATTGTCACACGCGCTCAACGCTTGAAGGGAATTCACCGCGCAGCTGTGTCGGTTATGCTTTTCATCTTTTTCTTCTTCACTGCCTCACTTCTTCTAACTGCTTTCACAACTCTTCTTTGCTTCTCTCTCTATCTCTCGTTATCTCTATCTCTCTCTCGCTCTCACTCTATCTAAACTCTGTTACAGTGCAAACTTCTTCTTTCACTTTGATCACTCATTGATTGTCATTCGGTCTGTCATGCAGTCAGTCACACGCCCGTCTCACGTTTCACGCATTTTACATACAAACACACACTGGTTGTATTGGCTTTTGTTGTTGTTGTTGTTGTTGCCGTCAAGTACGTGCTTATCCAACACTTGTTCGCCGCGCAGAAAGCAAAAACAAAAACCCCAATCACAACAACTACAACACAAGTGCTACGAAAAAAACAACAAACGGTAGCTCAAGTTCTCGTTGTTTTTGTTGTCGTTATTGTTGTTGCATTTGTAACCATAATTATGGCATTTTAATTGCTGCACTTGAGTAAAATTATTTAACACTGTTGTTGTTGTTGTTTTTTTTCATTCTCAGCGCATCGTTGTTGTGCTGTTACTGTGCTCACGCTTTCCACGATCCGTCATCGCACTTTGGCCCGCTTCGTTCACTAATAATTCATTGCACTTTCGAACTGTTATGGCCGCAACTCGCAGCTTCGCTACACGCCAAACAAACAAAAACGCTCGACGCACTCTTGGCAGCACCGCACACGAACACACTGACACACGGCTGGCGGGCGGCCACGCACAATCAACGCACTTCCGCTCGTTCGTTCGTTCGGTCCGTTTGTTCGTTCATTCACTTCCGCTCGGCCATTTGGTGCACAGTCGTGCGCTGCGTATTATTCGAAAAGCGAACGCTCACTGAAACCGACGCGACTGCCAACGCGTTCAACTCAGCGGTCGCGGCAGCTTTTTGTTCGGTTACTCGTCTCGTTCGTTCGCAGCTCGTGCGTCGGCTCGCAAAAAACAAAAACAATTAGAAAAAAGCAGCGCGACTTTTACTCGTGCAAATTCGAGCGGCCGCAAGTGTTGCCAGTCGACGTCAAGCTGCGCCAACAATGAACGGAACTCGATGATGGGGCTTTGATGGGTTATTTAATGCGCTGCTAATCATTGGGGGGACAAACACCAAGGGGGGGTAGAAGAATCTGTTCAATAATGGGGCAAACCACGGTCAACAGTTTCGAAGAGATCACACTTTGTTATCTCCTATTCTGGAACTTAACGTAGAGTCAAATCAGAGAGACATAAAGCAAGGGCCTTGAAATCGTCTCGGTATGATGGAATCAAAGCAGCCCCCGAATCAAGGGTATAGTCCTAAACTCTAGAGGTCACCTCCAAATTGATCTTAAAGATCGTAGAATCAGAGAAGAGTCCTACATTCCAGAAATCAGCTAAGAGTTACCCTTTAAAATCTGTGAGCTTTGGTCGCAGCAACAACAGACGTAGAAAACACTATTACTTCCTATATCTCAGGGTTAATCCAATCCATGTAATTGCAGGTGTCGAAGACCCGATAACCCATACCATTCTGATACCAACGATACCGCTTCGTGTAACACCTATGGCTTAAAAATACCAGATTCAACATAAGAATAAACCTAGAGACCACATACCATCTCCTGTCTTTATGTCAGCAAAACTTTCACTGTCTTAAAAAGTCAAGCGTAAGCTTTAACTTGCTTTAACTTGCTTAACTTTAACTTGTCTAAAGAACTTTCAATCTATGAAATCTGAGAGATAGAAATTTCTTTCTTTAGATTAAGATAGCATGTGTGATGTGCCCTCCTACTTGCTACTAGAAGACGTCCCCTAGGCACACAACCCTATGAAAACTTAGGAGTTTTTGTGGGTTTAGGTATTTGGCGTTCCTGATAGCAAGCTAACGCTGACTCAGGTGTCATCTCCACGGCAGTGAAAGATGATGTGTTCTTACTTCAAATCAACTCCCTCTTTTTGCAAATCTTTGAAGGATGACGGATGATATGTTCCTACTTTACATCCACTGCCTCTTTCTGCAAATGTTCCCCCTTGGAAATTTCATTCTTTACGATCAGGTTCGCACAAAGGGAAGGAACACCTAGAATGGACAGTTGTAGTCTTCTTGAACTTGCGAGTGTGCGGTTTAGATTAACTTAAAAATCGCTAAGCATGGGGACTCGTTCCTCCAACTCAAAGTTTCAACGTTGACATTTCATTGACTATAGTCAAAATCGTTCAGGGAAAGAAACCCGAGAAGGAACGAAATAAGTCACTCTCAAACCTGAAAACGTGTGATCCAGGTAAGTTTAGAAATTACAGAACACCTTCTTTCATTAAGGCAACGATTCTGCTTAGAAAATTCACTCTCTAAAGTCAAGTTTGCCATGAAGTTGAGAAGGTTTGTTCTCGTTTAGGGAAGGGAAACTCAAGAAGGGAGGAATGAAGTCTCTCTCGATCTTGAAAACGTGTGACCCAGGTAAGTTTAGAAATCACAGAACCCCTTCTTTCCTTAAGTCAACGATTCTACTGAGATACTTCATGCTCTAAAGTCAAATTCGTAATAAATTTGAGATGATTTGTCTATTAGCGAATGAAGTCGTTTCCTAAAGCAAAAGTTGTTTTGCCCAACAAATCAGACAGTTCCACCCAACAGTTCCACTTTCAACTCAGCCTAAAGACCCTCCCACCGAAAGCCCAAGCACACAATGGCAACACTGGTGCAGCTGCTGCGCCGAATGCCGCACATGAACTTTAGCAAACGACAATCGCTCCGCTTAAAAACGAACGCGCCAAACTGGCACGAATCGCTAATACGATCGCACACGACAAGCTTTAACAACGAGAATGATTACGACAACGAATCGGCTAAAACGAGCGCCGACCACGACGACAACAACAACCACGATGTACGATGCCGAATGTGCAATCCAGCCAATGTGTTGGCTGCAATTGTATTGTTTTTGTTGTTGTTGTTGTTATTGTAAATGAGCAAAGAAAACAAAAGTTTGCTTTTTGGTTTTTACTCCCGAACACACAGTGAGAACTGCATTCGAGTGCGCTTAGTTCCGACTATAGACGAGTAAGTAGTCGAGGCGGCAGGCTGGTCGTGGTTGGAATTTTTCGGTTTATGTACTTTTGTACTGCTGCAAGAAAGTTGCCCACTAGTTGATGTGATGCTAAGCTATGACAAATTTCCTATCGGCTGATCGGCGTACAATACGAATCGAGTCGCGTCCCGTTGAGCCCCAGTGGGACACAGAACTTCCAACTTCAAGTCGGTTGCAGCCTCTAACTCTTTCTCCCGTTGGGACCACAGCTGTTGTGGTTATTATTGAAGTAACGGTAAACGCGCTGACAAGTGCATTACTCCTGAGCCGTTTCGCTGCGCGCGTGCCTCCCCCCGTTTTCTGGCTGTCCTGCTCGCTTGTATCTTAACCTGTTTGCCTATTACCACATCTAAGTAATTCGTTTCGTATCACTTTTGCACTCTCGGCGCGCTCCGGCCGTTTTCGCTCTCGTTCTCGGCGACTGCAATCGGCAACACGTGCTTTTATTACGCCACACGCACACAAACGCAACGCGCAGCACAGAGTCGCATTACGACGTCCAACGTCGTCGGTAACAAGTGAGCGGAGCGTGTGATGCAACTTGTTCTGGCTTTATTAACGCTATCGTTGTTGTTGTTGTTGTTTTTATGTCGTGCTGCTTCTTTGTGCTTTTTTTGTTCGCTTTGTACAGGGAAGTCACAAATAGAAGGGCATTGCCATTCGTGTGCTATTTTTACACAAACCGCGACGCTCTCTCTCGTTTGCTCTTCTCATCGATTGTTGTTGCATTCGCTCTATTGCCGCTTTGGCTCTGTTGTTGACTTTTGCATTTTTACACTTTGCGCTGTTTTGTTTGTTACTTGGTTCGTTTTGTCTTTTATGTTGTTTTTGTGTGTTTCTGCTTTGCCTTCTTGGGCTGCGTCGAGTGCAAAAAAGCAGCTATGCAGGTTTGTATTCATTGTTGTTGTTGTATTTATGTACAACAAAAGCAGTTTGTTGCTGTTGTTTGTTTTTTGTATTTATCGCATTGTTTGACATTTCATTTGACGTTTGCGCTCGCACAAAAACTCGCTTGTTTTAGTGCGCTCTCGCTCGCACCGTGCACGCGTCTCGTTCGCGCTATTTATAACGTTCGCCTTGGCACGTCGCGCTGCGTGTGCCGTGCCGGCGACAAGACTCGCCGCCGCTCTTCTGGCCGGTCATTCCTGCGCCGCGACCGAGGCTAATGTCTGCCGGCCATGTTGCACTTCGTCTGCGGTTTTCAGTTTTCAAGCCAATTCTTTGCGCTTGTTCGCCGCCGAGTGCTGGGCTCGCGTGCGCAAGGGTTCCCGTTGTGCCGCGACTGCTATTATTTCCGTCTTTCGTGCCTCCTGCCATGCAGTGCGCCGCCACTATCCAGCTGTCGCTCGGTCGGTCGGTCGGTTGGTCGGTCGGTCTAAACCGCAACATGCAAGAACTGCAGGCGCACACCGTCAACCGAACAGCCACACGCGACTCTGTGTGTATACTCAAATTATGATATACACGTACATATATGTATATCTATCTATCTGACTTTGGCACTTCTCCTTTGCTTTCTTGTCTTTCCTTTGTGTTTAGTTTGAGCTTATTGCATTATTCTCTCTATCGGCAACATGTTGGCTCACTTCATTTTCGTTTTATCATATCGGCATTTATCATATTTGTTATATGTTCGTATAACCAACTGTTAGACAACACAAAAATTTATGTAAAATGTTCTGTTCTCTGTAGTCCTTCTGTTCCTCTGATCGCACTTTTACCATTACGCTGCCCACTGATATTCTGTTTTGCATTTTCTTCTTTCTTTTAAACTCTTACACTCTAATTTTTAATTTTTAAGCTCCTACACTTCTGCAGAGAATTCTACTCGTCTTAATCTTTTACTTGTCTTTAATTTATTCTTCAATTATTGTTCTTTTCTCTCCCTAATGTCTCTTCTTGCTATTATCTTTGCTTTCTGGTCAACATTCTTATCATTCTACAATTTAAACAAGTTTTTTGTTATTTACTTTTACTTCTTTACTAATTTTTTTACTAATACTTTTGCTAATCCTCTTATTTCCTTTTTATCATCATCCAATTCTTCGTTTTTAGTACTCTATTTCATTTGAGTATTTTTTATTTGATTATTTCTATCCTTCCACAGGTTTCTTAATCTTCTTATTTCCCTGTCGCTTCTTCCTTCTTGTCATCATCGTCCATTTACTTATTCACATCATTCTTTAATTTTCATTTATTTATTTATATTATTTATTGTCCTCTTTCGTGCACAGGTTTCCTAATCTTCTTTTTTCCTATCATAAATTTCTTAATTTTTCATTCCATTAATGTTCTATTCTTACTTTTGAATTTTTCTAACATAAGCTGTAAGCTGTAAGCTTTTTCTGTAAGCCGTTCCTATTCTTTACTCGCTCTCTCTCTCTTAGTTCCTTTCCTCTTAATGATTTAATTTATTTTCCAAGTTAACCCTAATGTCCTTTCCACTAGCCTTTTGTTCCATCTTTACTAATGTTTCCTTCCCTATTAATGTTTTTTAAACTCAATTTTTCTTAATGACTTCTTTTTATTAGCCTTCCCCTCTTATCTTACATTTCATTGTTCTCTTTTCTATTAAATTTTTTTTCATTCTATTATATTTTGTTCCATTTTACTCTATTATATTTTATTCTATTTCCAATTCTTTCCCAGTTGATCCGCATTCCACATTATTTTTCTTTTGACCTTCTGTAAACCTTTAGGTAAGGCAGCTCCTCACTTACCCCCTCTGGAGGTGGTCTCTCTATACTTTGTCTTGGGCGTTTATCAACCAATTTTTTCACACGAACCTGACAGACAATAAACTTGCCAAATATTGAAATTCGAAATGGCTTCCCTCTTTCACCCGGGTGGGATATAGTCTAGGCAGGAAAGCTACAAAGTCTTCCAGAGCACTCAGTCCATTCAGACTATTCTACTGTGTAGTGTAGGGTTTTTTGCTGTGCTAAAACTACAAATCGAATGCGGCCTATGTCAGCTTTCTATGTAAGCTTCCTCTCACCCTAACCTAACGTAACCTATTCCTTCTTTTGTTCTAACCTATTCCTTTCCTTTCTCTTATTAGCCTTTTCTTATCATCAATTTCTTCAAGTCAATCAAGAAACAAGTCAATAATGTTTTATTTCTCCTAATGTTCTTTCTTCAAATCATCCTTTCCAGCTTACCTACATCTACTTTATTTGACTATTCTTTTGTTTTCTTTCCCACTTACGTTCTATCTCTCCCACATTGTGCTTAGTGTCCTCGCTGCCTAACTTTTGTTAATTCTTAATGCAAATCATGATAGCAAATTTCTCTGATTTCTTCTAAATCGTCTATCAAATTTTGATATCAACTTTTCTTTTTCTATATTTTATATTGCCTTCCTTTTCTTAAACAATTTCTACATTTGAATATTCCCTTTTATTCATTCTTTCATTTTCCATCCACCTTGAGTTTTCTTTTCCTTCTCTGGATTATGATTCGAGTCCATCATATTTTTCACATTTGATCGGTTCTTTTGCTTTTCTTTTGTTCATTCTTCCTTCTA
Organism: Melieria picta; assembly: GCA_964056695.1. NCBI lineage: Eukaryota > Metazoa > Arthropoda > Insecta > Diptera > Ulidiidae > Melieria > Melieria picta. The sequence goes on along the minus strand of OZ057400.1, from coordinate 121,601,390 downwards.
TCATAACAGCAAACTTCTCATTGTGAGAAAATCATTTCACCTCTTCTTCATTTAGTCTTTTCGTCGCTTAATTCTTCTACTTTTCACCACAGTCTTTCATTTGTTCTTTCATCTTTTCGTCTTTTGCTTCTTCTACTTTTCACTGCATTCGCTCATTCTTTTCAACCTTCTGTCTTTTATATCTACGTTGCAGTCTTTCAATCGTTTTCTTTATCCCATTTTTTCATCTTCTATTACTCACTGCAGTCGTTGATAGCTTCTATCATTCTTCCGGCTACCATAATTTTCGTTCTCACCTACCTGTTGTTTTTTCATCTTTTTGTTTTTTGTTTCTTATACTTTTCATTGCATAGGAATGCAAGTTTTTTTCTAAGTCTTAACTTCTTCCAATTTTAACTGCAGTCGTTCATTGCTTCTTTCATTCTTCCGGCTTCTATAACTTTCGTTCTCATCTACCTGTTGTTCTTTCACCTTTTCGTCTTTCGTCTTCTACTTTTCACTGCATTCCTTCTTTCCTTTACACGTCTTTTACTTCTTCCACTCTTCACTGCAGTCGTTCATTGCCTCTTTCATTCTTCCGGCTGCTATTATTTTCATTCTCATCTTCCTATTCCTTTCGTCCCTTCTTCCCCTTACATTCAATTTTCCCCTAATCACTGTTTTTCTATGCCGCAACCTTCTTTCTTATCACTTATGACTCTTCTTTGCTTATTCTCTACTATGTATTTTTTGCATATTTTTCATTACATTTATTTTATGTTTTACAAAACCCGCAAATTGTTAAGTAGTCTGGAATCATCCATTCGTTTGCACAAATCATTCTTTTAATTCATATTTTTTTTGTTTTGTATTTTAGCAAAAATTTATTTTCATCCTTGCACCATTGAACCGTCAATTACAATTCATGTTATTGCATGTTTTTTCTTGTTGTTGCATTCAACATTGGAATTTATTGGAACACACTTATTTGCCGTCTTCGACACTTTTGCCTCTTAGTACACAAATTCCACTCAAGTCTGCTTTTATCCAAAAGTCCACAATAACATTTTGATTTGGTTCTTTTCAATTAAAAAAAAACAAAACTATTATTGTTAGTATTGGCCAAAGCGATCGCACTCCAGTCCGCACGAATTGAGACGACGCACTGTTTGCAGTTTTCTGCATTGCTTTGCACTTTTGCCAAACGCCCAGCGATGCTTTTTTGCGCTCTCTTCGGCCCATTTGTGTTTTTGCATTGATGCGCTTTACCCCACATCGGGCGTCGAGTGCTTTTTCTCACTCCAGTACATTTGTATGTTTCACTACCTTTTTCAAAGAGCGAAATTCGAATCCCATTTAGTTTTTTTCAGCTGGCAATGCTGCACACAAAACAGTGATTGCTGGTCAACAGCTTTCGAAGCGCCATCTAGTTGTCAAATGTGCAGTTGTGGAACGTATGCGGCGGCATGTAATAAGAATTTTTGGCGCTATGTTCGAATAGTAACGGTAATTCATACATTTAGAAAATCAAACTTAACCTCAATGAAACCTGCTGCCTGTTGAAAATGCTTCAATTTAATATCGTAAAAATTGTCTATACTTTATTTCTTATGGTGTACAAACATACATACATAGTATATAGGCATTTAAAATACTGTCGCAACATATACATTCAATTATTCTAACCTAAAACACATTGCAATATTCTATATAAAACTCGATTTACACGCTTACAATAAAGCACTTTGTTAATTTACAATACGTACAACAACAAAAACATTAGAAAAAAATACACAAATAAAAAGGCCCTGAAGTTTACGTCCACACCGAGGTCGGTATGAGGCCCTCCTTGCTGGTGCCGGGCGGCGTGAGCACCTCCTTGTTGAGAAACTCTAACGGTAGGTTGACTAAAAATCCCTGCAAATATTCAAAAGCATTTGAAAATTTAAATTTGATTAAAGCAAACCCTTACAATCTTCAATTTACCTGAATATTCAAGACCCTTTTGGCAGCAATTTCCGGATCGGTTTTGCACAGCGGCGTCTCTTCCTGATATTTGCGCAAGTCGGCAAACGATTTGACGTAATCGTTGGGTATGCACTTGAAGACCTCATCGTAGATTTCCGTATTGCGTGTGGCAATGCGACGCCACATGCCGTTCCAGAATTGATCTATCACCGGATCGGTGACATCGATGGCCATGCGATCGGCATCGGGATCCAAAAGACCTACAACAAAAGTTGAGTTAAATTAAAAACCCAATTAGTAGACGACTTTTTGGTTGCACTACCCAAATGCTCCTTGAACAGAAATTTGCGCAGCCGACCAGCAAAAACGCCACTCGGATACTTTTTGCCATTCATGCGACCGTCCTCGAACTCTTCGTCGCAAATCACAGCCGCAATCTCCGAGTCGCGCTTGCCGATCATTGAGCGATCGTTGATGTTGGCCGAGCCGCAGATGACAATGCGATCGTCGGCTATTAGCAGCTTGGAGTGCACGTAGATCAGCTCGGTGATGGGCGCATTGTTCAATTGCGAGTGATTGCGCAGACTGTGGAATGATATGTACTCGCCGGGATCGGCAATGCCCGCCTCCGCAAGCCGCGTCAGAATGGCCGAACGTCCCCTGCGAGTGAAAAACGAAAGCTTTAGTCAAACTCAGAAGCCAAATGTAGTGAAGAACACCTACCGGGATATGGAAGCGTAATTCCAGTGCGTGATGGCTCGCACTGCATTGCCCGTGCTGCCGCCCACATCGCCCTCGAAGCCGGGCAGCAGCGGCATCACCACATAGACGCGGAAGGTTTTTCGCTCTCTGCAAAAGCACACAAAATCGTATTCAACTCGTTCCATGACAAACGTCATTTCGTTGTACTCACTTGTGCGCGCGAACAATGCGCTTGAACAGCGTCTCGCCGATTTGGTTGCGCACATTGCCATAGGCGCCCGTCACGCCCAGCTGCATTGTGATGAAGAACTGATTCTCGATGTAGATGTAGTGCTGCGCCTTGGTGATGGTCTGAATGTAGGCGTCGTGTATGCTCTGCTCCACCAGATCCTGCTCGATGAAGCCGCAGCTCCACGAGGACACGCTGCGCAGCAGCTGGCACGTCACGCGATTCGGTCGCTTCAGCACAATGTTCGGATTCAGGCGCACGTGATGGTAACTCTTTGGCATTAGATATGGGAAGCCCACATTGTCGCGCATCTTCTCGAGCTTCATGGCGTTCCAGCGCTGTATGAAGTGGCGCGCCACATCGCGCGCCGCCGGGCCCACCACACAAATGCCCACATCGTGCCAGGGCATGCGCGGCGTCGTGGTGCGATCGATTATGTCCACCAGCGGCGCATCCAAATTCATCCAGTCCTTGAGTATGAAGTTGGAGTAGTCCTTGCCGAACCAGTACTTGGCCTGGCCGTAGAAGTCGTTCAGAATCTGCGTCTGAAACGGCGTCGGATCCTCGAGGCCGCCCATGCGGCCCTTCTCCAGCTCGTCGATGGTGAAGACCATCTGCTTGGGATCTTGCGACTTCTCGCCCGGCCGTTCGTTCTCCGTCATGGTCAGCCGATTGACCAGGTCCTTGCCTTTGCGCATGGCGTTCGTTTTGAGCTTCTCCAGCACGTTCTTGCGCTCCATTTCGGGCGTGTTGAGTTTCATGCCTTCGAGCGCAATGGGCTCCTCGCCGCCCGACGACAGCAGCTCCGGTATCATCAGCTTGTCGCCGGGCTGCAGCGAGCGCAGCTCCACCACCTCCTCGCCATTCAGGAAGCCGCCCGCCTGCTCGCTCTTCTGCAGATCGGTGTTGATGTTGACATTGCGCGAGGACTTGCGCGAGCCGAACGCCGAATCGGTGTCGTCCTTGGCAAAGAAGACGCCCTGACGGCGCGTGCTGCCCGACACCGACGATGTGGAAATGCTGCCCAAGTCGGTCAGACGATGTCGATAGTCGTCCCAGCGACCGTAGCACAGATCGAGACCGCCCAGAAAGGCGTACGTCTGATCGATCACAATGATTTTCTCGTGATGCGCCCAGAAAAAGACACCGGCGCGCGCATGATCCGGATGGCGCATGACCTGAAAGTCAAGTAAGATCGATCAGTTAGATTCATGCTCAGGAATCTGACTCAAACTGGTGGCAGACTCGCCTTGATGTTCTCATGCAAGCTGACCAGCCTCTGTTTGCTATAGTAACTGTTAATGCCCAACGCCATCTCGACCTCCTTGTAAAGCAGCACGAAGATTCGCACGCCCTGTGACTGCAAGTGGATAGCAAAAAGTTACTCAGTTGTTCCGAGCTCTGGGCAAATCGAAACTTACTGCCTTGCGGTGCAGTATTCTATCCAAACGCCAGTAGTCGCCATCGATGGCTGGCCGCTTCATGTAAATCTCCGGACTCAGCCACCAGTCGGCTATGTAGATTTCCTCCGTTGCTGCCTCCAGTGCGTCGGCCACAGCGCCCATGTACGAGGAGCCATCGACATACCACGACGCCTGAATGCTGGAGCGCACCGGCGCGTACGACATGTGCGGATTGGGATAGGTGAAGTCGCGCGCATAGCTGTTGGCGGTTTTCTTGAGGTACTGCATCCACTCCTTGCACTTGCGCCGCGTCCAGCATTTGAGTATGATGTGCCTGTTGTTGGTGAGCACTTGCAGACCCTTGCGCATGCCCGTCTGATAGATGCCCGTGGACACGTCGAAGCCCTGGTCGAATAATATCACAGATCTGCAAAACAGTCAAACAGTTGGCACAAGTTTGACGCTGGATGGAAAGACTTCTACCTGATCACACCGTCGGTTGGTCGTATGTAGCCGAAGCAGGTTTCCTTGACGAAGAACCAACGATTTCGCCACTTGCCGTAGAGCACATCCGAGCAGAAGTAGTTGCAGCGCACGCAGCATTTCTGCTGAAAGCACCCAAAGAAATTGCAGCCCGCCTGGCCGGGACGCGTCGAGCCGGTGCGCTTCTGTATGGCTCCCTCTTTGCCTTTGATGCCCAGCCCAGAGATGAACGACACATTGGAGACCTCGACAAAGTTGAGCTGCAATGCGGAGACGCAGAGAGTTGAGAACAAAGGGCCATCAACATGGAATGCCATCTGCCTGCTTACCGTTTCGTGGTGATTGCGATACAGGCTGATGTTGAGCAAATTGTAGAGGTAGTCCTCCAGCTGTTTGATGCGCATGGGCAGTGACTCGACAGTGATGAGCGACTCTGGTCTGTTGGGGAATCGCGGCAGTTTGCGTTTCTTCTTCTTCTTGACGCTGCCATTGAGCGCCGAGGTGCTGGTGCTGTTGTTGAGACAGCTGCCACCATTCGGCGTGCCCAGAGCGCTGCTCGGCGCGACGCTGTTGATGGGCTGCAGTGGCTTGAAGCGCGCCTCGTTGGCCATCTGAATGGCGGCGCGCTTAATGGTGGCGCGCTTCTCCTTGTGGCTGCGCATCGGGAACGGAATGTTGAGCGAGGTGCGAAAGAAGCTCAGCTGCTGATGCAGCGAGTTGAAGTGCTTGTAGCGGCGCTTGATTGTCCACGTATACTGGCCATGTTTCAGCTCAATGGTGTATCTGCAAGAGAGAAGCATTAATACGCTGCCAACAGACCAGTGTCCAGTCTACTCCCACTTACAAATTCGGATTGAGCAGATGGGTGGTGATGCTGCGCTCGTTGTCTATGATGCGCACTTGAATCTCTGTGCTCGGTATGAAGACTTTGCGTTGGAACGAGTTGAACTTGACGCCGGGCGCATAGACGGCGCAGAAGGGTATTTCGGCCAGGTGGCCCAACTTTTGGGCACTGACATCGTACTCGTCGTCGTCGTCGTCGGTGTCCTTGCGCTCGACCAGCACCGGCTTGTCGCCGACATTGGATAGTATTGTCACCGAATCGGGAAACGCCAGCGTCTCGTCGTAGTCCGACTCGACCAGGGAGAATTGGAAATCCGGCAGGCAGCGCGTGCCGCGCTCATCGTCCGCCTCGTCAGCCGGCTGTGCGGCGTCGGCGGCGCGCTGTGTCTCGTCGCCGCTGCCATCGCCGTCAATGCTGTCCTCGGCGTTGATGGCGTAGGCGGGCGGCTGGGCGCCCACATCGGTCGCCATCATCATGGACTGAATGTCGAACTGCGTGTACAGGTGCGGATAGTCTAAATCATCGTACTGCAGTGCGGGATTCACCAGGCCCGTGTCGCGGTCAACGAATTCGTCTGCAAGAGAAGAAAGACGAGAACGCGGCATGAGCACATTTTATGCAAAATAATTATTTGTGTATACAATTTTCTTATAATACAATTTACAATCCACATTGTCAATGCGAATATTTCAATCAAATAAATATTACGAAATTAAGCTATGCGTCTCGTAATTATCTCAACATTTCAAAAGCTTTCTTCCGCTTCAACTTTAATCAAAAGTGACACTTGCTTTCAATTATTTATGCCACCACTTGCAAAAATTCATTTCCAAACAAAAGAGCTTTGCTTATCAACTTTCAAGTGGCACATTTTTGGTGGTCGCTCATGTGGTTTTCTTTTTGTTTTAACGACATTTTTATGGATATTTGTTTTTAATTTTAGACAAACAAGTTTTTATCTTCATTTGGGGGTTTATGTCTTTCCGCATTAAAGTGGCGAGCCGTCTGTTGTGATAATGCAAATTTTCTGGGCTTTTCCTTGGCCCATTTTGCAAGGTTCAACACAGAAATGTGTAGAAGAAGATATCAACTTATCAAATAAATTCGTGAACACTTCAACTTCAAACTGAACAGAACTGGCAGTTCTAAGCTTCGTTTAGACCAGTGATGTCCATTCGGCTACTCGCGAGTAGCAGCGATGTCGAAGCATGTTTAAGAACATAAGGAAGCCAATTCAACTAAAAGTCCATTTAATTGAATCAGAATTAAGCTGAAGAAGCTTTTGAAGTGGTTTTAAATGAAAAGTATGAAAGTGTGTAGGGGAACCCGAGGCAGTCACTTCAACTTTCCGAATTTTCCATTGGAACTTAGGGCTGTATCGGCACAAGATCCGACTGACCCAGATACACAAAGTTAATGACCGTCGTTTGTTTGCTAACTGGGCTTCGGAACGCTTAGAAGAAAACCTTCCTTCCTTGCCGAGACAGGACCTGGCTTTAGTGACCTGTTGCTATAAGAAAGTTCCCATTGGCTCCATTGCTTTCATAAAGCTAAGCACGTTCAGTACCTAAAGGAGCTGTCCATCCCGAAGGATCATACTGCCAAAGCATATGTACCTGTGCTGGCTGAAAGCTCACATAGTACCTCACTCACATATGAAGTGCACCGAGTTTCGTCGTCCTCAAAGGCACACGTCACACAAAGCCAAGTCTTTAGCTCTAATTATAGGGGTACTCGTTTAAATGAATAAACCCTGAGATGCGCCGTATGAGAGTTCTCAAATCACTTTTCCCTAAGCCCACTAGGTAACTCGTTCTGTTGGGCCTGCGCGAGTCAGTGAACATCTTGGACTGAGTGCAGCCTTGTACTCAGATAAGCTGCAGCCCATTGCTAGTTCAGGTCCCACGAAGCGAACCGTACACCCATCTCTGGCGAGCTTATCTGCCTTTTCGTTGCCCTCCACATCGAAATACTTACGTGCACACAAGTGATACCAACAGGACGGCGCTACGTGCCACACTTAAGGAAGGACCAGCTTAAACAGGTCACCAGTCTTCTAACTGGGTACTGCAGACTGAGGAAACATATGCATACAATCGGGCAAGAACAAGTTGACGTCTGTAGACTCTACGGAACAGCAAAGGAGATTCCCGAACACATTGTACTACACTGCGATGCGGCATATCGTTGCAGGATGCGCTACTTGGGCCAGTTCTGGCTTGCAAAAGAGAACATCAGGCACGTACTCGTAAACCCTCATAAGTTACTAAGCCTTATTAGGTAGGTGGGTCTAGGGCAGTGCTGTCCAAACTTTTTTTTGGCGTGGCCACAGAAGTGGCCAACAGATCTATTCAATGGCCACTTTTTCCAAAACCTAAGAAAAACAGTGAAAACAAGTCTAAATTCCGCTTTTTGCATTTATTTTCGATTGGTAATGCGACGTATGACATTTTTCTATTTTCTATGAGTTAAAATTAACCGAAAGAATGATTGTTTATTTAAGATTAATGCGACGGATGACATTCTTTTTTTTCTGTCAATTTATCAAAGTCTGGCTTCGATTGGATTAGTTCGCAACGAAGTTCGGATTCCAAATTTTGTTGCGATATTGCATTGCGGTATTTATTTTTACGTCGCGCGAGACTTGAGAATGATGCTTCACAAACGTATGTGGAACCAAACATGCATAAAAACTTTGGTACAATGTCTTTGAGTGCCAAGAAATTACATTCAGATAACAAACGCCTCCACAATGCATCGCCCGTTTCATTTGGCAAGCCACTTTCTTCATTTATCAACGAAATATCGAATTCCAAATGAGTTTTCTTTGTTCCAAAAAGATCTGACAATTTTTGAATATTATTTGGGTCACAAACGAATGGGTTTTTGAGAAATTTGAATGCCAACTGAAACTTTTGGAAATCTTCAAATCGTGAGTCGAACGCGTTAATCAAAATATCAATATATTGAATGAAAATGTTCGTATCGTAACATTTTAAATCGTTTTTTGGAAAAAATTAGAATCATTATTTGAAAAATATTAAAGTCTTCTCGTTGGCCGCTGAAATTTGTCGCTTGGCCACAAGTGGCCAAGTGGCCACTAGTTTGGACAGCACTGGTCTAGGGGATGTTCTCTAACAACTTGTAGGGGGCATCACTTCTGGTCTCAGTGCAACAAATCTTCATTATTCTATTTTATTATACGTGCCACGCAGCGAAAAAAACTGTTTGGAGAATGATTATTTCTCGCGAAGATGACGTGAATTGGCAAACCAAGATGGTACAAATTGACTCCACTAGACGTTTTCTTGTGGAATTCTCTGAAATCACAAATCTATGCCAAAAAGTCGCAGTCAACCGATGCCCTCATAACCCGGGTCCTCCAGTAATCTAACCTTACTTATTGGGAAACCCCATTGATCTGGTCCCTTAAGACATGGATTCTTTATTTCTATGAATAGTTGGCGAAAAATAGATTACAAAATTGAGTGCATTTGATTTTTGTCGATGTCTCTTCTTTCTTTTGATCAGATGACATAAAGACTCATAAGGTCTCAGGTCTCTATTTTGGCACAGCGAATTCTTCTCGTAGCTTATAAGAGAAAAACAACTCTACTTTCTTTTTCAGATTATAAAATTTCTAACATTGGAAAGGCACAAAAGAATGAAGAAAACATGCACACCTTAAAAGTGAAAAATTAGCTTCTAAAAGAACTCAAGTACCTGAGGAACTTCTATCTGGCTCCTAAGTTCCAGTGTTTTTCAAGCAAAAGTGCTTGCTACGAAGGAAGCGTGCAGGATGGTTCTGATAGACACATTCTACAAGAGCCACATTACCCTCCTTTCCGAAAGCTTATCTACGATCAAGGCGCTGGACTCGTCGATTCTATCGTTGAAACTAGTGCCAGAATGCAGGGAAATGCTCACAGAGCTGTCCCATCGATTTAGAGTTACCTTGCTTTGGGTGCCAGGGCACAATAACATTGACGAGAGTGAACGAGCCGATGCTCTGGCTCGAAGAGGCTCCGCTCTCGACGAGAGTGAGCCTGGCAGACGATGGAATCCTGCAAAATCAGCAGATCACTCTGGTCTACATACAATAAGAATAGGACTGCAGAACTCTTAAATAAGGGCCGCAGAGATGTGACCAACCAAGGGACTTTTCAGACTCAACCCAGCAACTTTTTGAATATGAGGTCAGCGCATTGACATCGCTTTTCCACGGCGTCGTTTCGAATCGCCAGCGGCTGCTCGATTTGACGCTCAATGACCGTTCGTGTCTATCTGTGACTTGAGAATAACCTCAGCAAGATATAAGTAAATAAAACGCGAGCAATCTTAAACAAAATAAGATGGACTGTGCCGCAAAACCAGCTCAGAAAATGCAAAATGACGCTACCAACCAACCAACCGAAGCTACCAGCAACGTTGAACTTGACCCACAAGCCATGAATATCGAAATGATTATAAATTAAAATGTACCGCAATGACAACAACACAAACAGTAATTAAAAAATAAAAGCAAAAACCAAAACCATCATGGAAAATGCGCTAACTCTGTGTCATTCAATCGTTTTTTTTTATAAGTTTTTATGTTTTTGCGAAAAAAAAGTCAAACAAATCTACGAATGTATAAACAGTTGAGCGCATTGCAGAAAGAAGAGATTAAACAGAAAACGAAAAAAGTGTTAAATATTTAGCACGTGACATGGCGACGATAAGTGGCTGAGGCAGTAATGGGCGACTTGTGCGGGGCTCGAACGTTCAATGTGGCTGTGACTCTACGAGTTTTGTGTATCAAGTGTCAGTTGGCTCTTCATGTACACAAATATATTTACAATCATAATTTTTGCGATAACAGCTGTCAACTGAACACAACAGACGTCAAGCAAAAAGCAAAGTTAGACAACGCACGCAAAATTTCGACCCAAAAGATATGTCAAAATATATCGCTGTAGCATATTTGAGTCATGACATGTTGGGCCATATGGTCGAGCAGCTGACTAGCTAACAAATTGCAACAACAATCACTTGCCACAACTGCCAGAGATATCAAAATAGATGGCAAAAAAACTAAAAATAATCAAATTTAATTAAGTCTGACATCAGCAAAACCGCACATTGGCACACTGGAACCCACGCATTGCCGGAGCCTAATTAATAATCTAAGTTAGGAGACCATAATCAGAGGGAGGGAGGGAACGTTTGCATGTACGAGTAGTTATTTACAACGAATTGGAGGACAAAATCCGACTTCAACTAGCAACAGAAAAAGCTTTGAAATGAGTCTCAATTATGTTTACGTGTCCATAAGCAGTGCTCGACTCATTCCTTTAGAAGGGTAAAGGAGGCATCAAAGAATAGAGGAATACTATAGACAAGAATACTAACAATAAAGAAGAATAAATAAGAATACTAACAAACTTTCCTTTCAATGACTTCGTGACGCATTATTTCAAGTCGATTTCTGTGACTAATGATCCATGGATCATTCTCCTTTATGAACAATTTTCTTAGAATGTACATCGTCGATTAAAACCTTCCCTTATTTTCCCATAAAGTGCATGTCTAGTCATCAGGAGCTCTGTCGCAGTCTTCAACTTCCTTTGGAATGACTTTATGGTGCATTATTTCAATTTGTTTCCCGTTGTTCACTCCTCTCGGGAGCATAGAGCCTCCATATGAGTCCTCCATCTTACACGATTCTGGGCTGTTGTTTTTGCGCCGTCCCGTGTGATGTTGACAGCGGCTAGTTCGCGTAGAGTCGACCTTCTCCAGGTGTTCTTTGGCTGACCACGACTTCTTCTCCTTGCGAGTTCCAGTCAAGCGCCATTCTCGCGATGCGAAGGGTGGTTTTGTCAGTGTGCGACCTATCCATCGCCATTTTCTGCGCTTTATTTGCCTCAAAATGGGTTCCTCTTTAGTAAGACTCCATTGCATTCCATTATTTCAATTAGATTTCTGTAATAAATGATACATAAAGCATTCTTCTTAACGAACGATTTTCTCAGAATGTACATTCTTCTACTTGTCAGAGTCAGACATGCGTACAGAATGTGTAAGGCGCAACTCTCGAAGCACAGATAACTGGTTTAATAAATTTCAACAGTTCCGGGTGTCTTCCGAAGTTTCCGTGCCCCATTATCATTGCAGTTAGCCATTTAAGCCTTTACGAGCAGTTTTCTCGGAATGTACATTCTTCTAAATACTAGTCGGAGTCAGACAAAAACAAGTAACTCTCTCAAAAAGACTGAACCGTATCGGATGTCTTTCGTAGTTTCCGTGCCCCGTTTTTATTGCAGTTAGCCTTGATAAACAATTTTCTCGGAAAGTAAATCTTTCTACTCGTCAGAGTCCAACACTCCCACACATTGTGTGCGACTATCTCCTCAATTTCAAAGCACAAGCAACTCCGTCAATAAATTTTAGCTGTTCCAGGTTTCTTTTGAAGATGCTATGCCACATTCTCAATGCAATAAGCCATCTAAGACTTCCCGATATATGTAGACTAAGAACTCTTTCCGCTTTACTGCCCAGTGTCACCTTTAAACTTGCTCTACATTGTGATCCTCTTTCCATTCCCCTCATCACAATGAATTGAGGTTACCCATCTGTCAACTAGACTCTCATTCTTTAAATTGCTTAACCCAAATTCCTGGCTTGGGTGCGCCAAAGTTCAGTTCCAACCCTATTTACCTATCAAGTCAGTTTAATAAGACCTATTGAACCCTTTTTCTCCCTAACGAAGAAAAGATTTTGATGGATTTTGTGAATTTTCCTCATATCAGAACTCTTTAACACAAACCCCAAAACAAAAACCTCCATGCGCCACTGTTTCGGTGTTATTATAAATATTCCCCTCTTTGTGTTTATCCACAATGCCAACAGCTGTTCCAACACTATCAACACACCATTGACATAACTAATCCCACACCGGCTGCCACCGTGTTGCCTGCATAAAATTCCGGTTAGTAATAACATTGCCTGCATAAATCTCATCTAAACATTTTTTTCACCTTCCTCGCCGATTTACTGATAGCGTGCGCCACCGCGTAGTTGTTGCCGTAATTGCGCTGCGTCAAAGCTTCGGTGTGCGCGTAAAATGTGGTCGAACATTTTTATGCGCCAATGCAATAAAAAAGACTGCAAAGACAAGTGTCAATTGCTACAAATAGTCGGCCGGGTACACAGAGGTGTAAGTTGACTTTTTTAATTGACTTTCAGCCCAACCTTTTTTACGTTGGGTTTGCGTGATTTATGGGTGTTTTGTCTGAATGGCAGGGAATTGCTTCTGTAGACGTTTGGTTGGCGATAATAAGGATTTTGAAGTGAGATGAGTTTTGTCAAAATAAGCTCCTTGGATTATGGCTGCTTTCTTGGAAGAAATTTGATTGAGAGCTTAGAATGAAGTGAAGTCTGAGTAGAAAGAGTGGTCCAAGTTGCCATAGATGTCCTTTGCGGCACATTTTACTCAGACCTCGGGACCTACAGTTTAATGCCGAATCCGAAAAGCGGTTGCCATTGCCTGCCTGGGCTCTTGGGCGATTCTTGTAATTCGTATCTGCTTCAAGTGGATAGCGACAGAAGTAGACGAGCGTTTCGCCAGCCCAAGCTAGGATTCGAACCTTGGACCTCTGGTGTGAGAACTGAAATAATTTATTATAAATCCTCTAATCTCTTTAGAACTCAGATCATCTCTGATCAAAAGATTTAACAACTGTATCTCTAATATTAAATCTTTATTAGAACGGAGCAAGTCACAAAGTTGCATGGAGTAAACATCGAAACGAAATTACACGTTGGTATAAAGTTGCGACGTCAAAAGATCTTCTAACGAAGAAAGTCTACATGAGTGCGGCCCACTCTGTTACTCGCGAGTATCACTGGTCTAGATTATCGTAGAAGAAGTTGTCTAAGTGAGACCTTTTTCTACTAAAGAGTGCAGTAGTGAAGTACATTTTCCTTCTTCTCCTCGTCACTCGAAAACAATCCCAACCTTTTTGCATGGGTACCTATAAGGCAGTGACTCGTCAGAACACCTATGACGACTGTCAGCTGATCCCTTTTTAGTGAAAGGAGCTCTTTAAAAGAGCTGAGCTATTTCAAAACATGGACTTAGCACAGCGAAACAACATCCAGCAATTATGCTGGCTTGGCCATGTCTCCTGGAAGAACAATGAAGCTCGGACCAAAGAGATTTTCGACGAGGTAGTTGGAGGCATCCGATGGAAGCACCAAGTTGAGGACGGACTATCATTTTCTGGTGTAAAATTAGAAGTGCTTGGGGAGAACTTTTGCGGCAGGCTGTAACCCGATAACTGATTGTTATGGCCAGTTAAGTAAGACGAATGTACAGCAATTGTCTTCTGACCACCTAACATTTATTTCCTTTATAGAGCTTGTAGTACAAAGCTTACTGCATAAAAGAGAATTTCCTAGCGTTATGACATCTTTGTCAATCTGATCAGTAGGTCCTTATCGAGTGAGCTTGTCTGCCCTACAGATCTCTAGAATGCTTCTATGTCTTTAAACCTAACATAGGTGAATATGAAGCTGCCGGGCAACAGTCTTATTTAGGGATTTACTAACTCTTCAAACTGAAGAACATTCCTATTTGAAAGCCCAATGCGCACTTTAAAATATGGCTCAGTGTAATCATTTGTATGACACTTAAAATTTCACCACACCCCATAAATCGTAGAGATAATATCTGTGCAAAGTTTATTGTATTTAGACGCAATATTCGTCTAAAACTGCGAGTAATGAAAAACACACGCAAGCTTTTGTCTCCGATGTTATCTCAAGTGTTGCTAATACAGTTCATTAGCCCTAACAACCGACGTGTTGTTTGTATTTTTTGAATCAACGGACCTGAGCGTTTAAGCTTAGCGTGAGATAGTATTTGACTACCAGTTGAGTTAAGCTGGTTTTAAAATCTGAAATCCACATAACTAAACAATTAAAAGTATAGAATGAGATCAGTTAAATTGGACTTGAAATGCAAACGTTTTATAACTAAAGCCATTGTGTTATGAGAAAAGTCAGGCTTGAAATTTGAAAACCCATTCAAGTTTCAGAAATTTACTGCATGAAAAGCACAGATCGAGCCTTAAATTTCTAGTTTTAGGGATCTAGTTTTTTTCCTTCTTGAGACCAATTGATTCTGAGTCTTAAGGAGACTTGTGCGTCAAGATAATTGAGCGACATGACACTTGTGGTTATCAGTAACCTAAAGAAAACTGTCTGTTAAAAATTAAGTCAACAAAAGTTCCATTTCTTTGTGCTACGTTTGACAACTGCGTATCGTCTTTTTTGGCTTAAATTTTCTAAATTGAAAGCTTGCGTCGAGTGATAGCAGTAGAACAGAAAAGAACTTTGGACAATTTTCGTACATTTGGCGACGCTATCTTCGATTTTATATAACTTGGCACAGCTGCATGAGTTGGAATTTACGTCAACGTTCGAGTGATAAGGATATCATAAATAGAGTTTTTAAATTGTCGATTGAATGCTGACAAGAACAAAATAGAACGATAAATTCTAGAAAAACAAAACCTTGAAATGCCATCGAACGATAAAAGTCTGCAAACGGTCAGTCAAGTAAAGCAACTTTTTATGATTCGATTTGATGTACGCAGCCACTTAGATTGAAGCAGTTTCGAGCAGGAAGTATATAATGGATTTATGGGATATTTTATGAAAACTTAACTAGCCAATTTTGAATGTCAGATTAGAAACTTTTTATAGGTAGGTGAGTCATCATGTCTCCCGTATGGACGATAAAGCTCCGAGGAAAAAGGTGCTCAATGCATAAGTTGGAGGTCGACGTCGAAGTGAGAGACCATGTCTCCGGTGGAAGCAGAGATTATGAGCAGCTGGAGAGAACTTTTGCGGCAACCTGTAACTCTAAAACGGGTTATTAGGGGCAGTTAAGTAAGTAAGAGTCGTCGGTTTAATTATGTCTGATTTTTCCTGAGTCGAAATTCTAACCAACGACTTGAGTTGCAAATCACGATGTTGTTCTAAGCGCAAAACTGTTTGAACGAAAGAATAATGCAGAATAATGTGAGAGTTATAGATTTGTTAATTTTTTTAAGTACATCATACCCAAAGCCTATTCTCATTTAGAACTTTTGCATAGGTTTAGATCGGACGATCTACTGACTCATACACTCGGAAAACATTGCATTGCCACATAATTTTTAGTAAAGTTAGTTTTGTTCTGTTGGTCTGCAAGGATCTTTTTGTATATAAATTTAATAAACTAAACCAACAAAAGGCGTAAAGACTCGAATTCTCAATTCGTTGACTCCCACTTCACTTACCCACGGCACTAACCACCCATCCACGGCACCAACCACCCATCCACGGCACTAACCAACCATCCACAACGGTTACTCTTTCTCTCAAATTCTGTCTGACAAGGCCTCTCCCAGATCTTTGTCATAATTTATAATTTTCTCTCAAAGACCTAACTTTAACTCAACTGTGTTACAATTTCATTACATTTATTAACCCGAATTCGGGTCATTCAACGTGTTGTTAAAAATACTCTCACACACAAACATTCATAGAGCGTGGCTCAAATATTCGCAAGCAACAACGATGCCACGAATCGAATAGTTTATTTACAATAGTCCAAATAACAATACTATTCAACAACAATAACAACAACAGTGCCAATCACCGCACCACCAAATCGCCTTGCAATTACCGCGAAAGTAAAACAAATACCACCGGCAGCTGTTTGAATTCGCGCGAATGAAGGCCAATTGTTGGGAAATAAAGTTGTGTCTTTTTCGCTTCAATCGCAAAAGCGCATCGAAGCGTGAAAACCAACAACCAGGAATACACAATGAACAGCTGTCTGTCTGTCTGTCGGTCTGAGTGGCGAGAAGGTATTTAAAAAAAAACAAAAATTGGTTTAGTATATTTTGACTAAGCATTTGCTGCAAGCGCCAACAGCTGAGCACAGCTGATGCTGACAGTTGGCAACACACAGCAAATGTCAGTGGCTTGTAATGTTGAATGAAAACTAATTGAATTTATTGACGATTTCAAGTGGTAATTAATGTGTCACAAACGTAATGCAGGTCAGTGTGGCGCGCTTGGAATATGCAATATGCGCGCACGTGTGTGTGACAGCTGTCAAAATGTGTACTGACAGTGTGCTACAAATGTTGACAAGCGGATTGTTATGTATCAGTATTAGAGTTGCCACTATTTACACAGAACTTTGAACATATTTCGGTAACTACCAGCTGAAAATGGACCGAAGGATTTGTGGGTCTCAAAGGGTAAGAAGAAGAAATATAATAAAGAAAGAAAAGTGAAAGAAGAACGAGCAAAAATTTAGTTAATTATACTCGATGCTTCTAAGTTTAGTTAAGGTTTAATTAAGGTTTAGTTCAGGATTAGTTAAATTTAGTTTGGGTTTAGATAAATTTTGTTTAGGTTAAGTTTGGGCTAAGATTAGGTTTAGTTTGGGTTTGGTTCAGGTTAACTTTAGATTTAGCTTAGTTGGGTTTAGTTCAGATTTAGTTCAGAATTAATTTAGGATTAGTTTGGGTTTGGTTCAGGTTTACTTTGGGTTAAGTTTCAGTTTAGTTCAGGTTTACTTTAGGTTTAATTTAGGTGTAGTTCAGGTTTACTTTGGGCTTAGTTCAGGTTTAATTTATAGGTTTACTGTGGGTTTAGCTTGGGTTTAGTTTAGGTTTATTTCAGGTTAAGTTTTGGTTTAGCTTAGTTTGAGTTTAGTTCAGGTTTGGTGCAGGTTTACTTTGGGTGCAGTTTAGGTTTAGTTCAGGTTTACTTTAGGTTTAGTTTAGGTGTAGTTTAGGTTTACTTTAGGTTTAATTTAGATTTAGTTTAGCTTTAGTTTAGGTTTAGTGTGGGTTTACTTTAGGCTTAGTTTAGGTGTAGTTTAGGTTTAGTTTATAGGTTTACTTTAGGTTTCGTTTAGGTTTAATTTAGATTTATTTCAAGTTAATTTTGGGTTTAGCTTAGTTTGAGTTTAGTTTAGGTTTAGTTCAGGTTTAGTGTGGGTTCAGGTTTAATTTAGGTTTAGCTTCGGTTTAGTTTATGTTTGTTTGAGTTTAGTTTAAGTTTAGTTCAGGTTTACTTTAGATTTAGTTAAGAGTTAGTTTACGTTTAGCTTCGGTTTAGTTTAGCTTTGATTTAGATTCAATTCAGGTAAACTTAAGGTTTAGTTCACGTGTACTTTGAGTTCAGTTTAGGTTTGATTTAGATTTAGTTCTGGTTTACTTTAAGGTTTAGGTTTAGTTGAGACTCAGTTTAGTTTAGTTGATTCTGACTTTAATCTTACGCAGATTTTAAATAATTTGCTTGACTTATTTAAAAATTTAGTAACAAATTTAAGTTCAGTAATTGAACTCTTTTTCTGTTAAATTTTTCAAGAATTTAGTTTACAGTTTATTTCTTATTTTTGTTTTTAAGGATTTCGGAATTTTGAACAAACATTTTGCATATAAAGCGAGATAAAAGTGCATTTTATGGATAGAATTGAAGTTTTTAAAGTACAATCTTTGGCAACACTGATTGAAATGAGGTGTGGTTTAATGATTTTTCGACTATGCGGGCAAAAAATGGAATTTTGAAAGCCAAACATCTGGTAATACTGCATGTTAAGCGTGATTTGACGTAAATTTGTAATTAAAATAATTTATGATTAATATTTTAAATAATTTGACAGTTTATTTCACACTATTCTGCAATGTCCACTATTAAAAATAATTCTAAGAAAAAATAAAAATTAAATCTATAGCTACGAAAATTATTCTTTACACTGAAAAAAAAAGGTTTTCAGCGCATCAAATAATTAATTAATAATTAATTAGTCACCAATTTGAATTAATTGGTGTGTTCGATTTGGTTTTTAAGTTTGTCGTAACATTCATTGTCAACAATTGTTTTTTGTTGTTTTTCATATTTCTCCCAATTGTAGCGTGTTGTTATATCTATCTGCCGATGACGCATGTCTACATGAAATTTTAAATAAAAATGAAAAGAGAGAAAAAAGTTAAAAGAAGGTAAAGCATTGTGCAAACAATGCAAAAAGTCGTTTGTTGCGACAATGAGGACAGAGTCAACAAACTGTTAAAACACTAAGGAAGTTGAGTACTTGACGGTGATTTTCTTTCTACACGCCTAAAAAAATGTTCATACACAAAAAACAGTCAAATGAGGTAATCAGTTGGAACAACTTTGGTCAGGTGACAAATAAATTGATAGTTTCGAGAAATAATGGTTTCGATAACCGTAAACAATCATAATAAAGTTGATGTAGGTTAGGTTAGGTTATAGAAAGGAGACCCTTTTGGCAACACAGCGATTCCATTCATAGTTGACACAAATAATAAAAAGTAGACCTTGTATCATTAGAAAACAATTACAGTCATGTTTCCCCCTTTTTTTTTTAAATAGAAACCATGCTTTTTCTATATTCTACAAGAAGATACGAAAGTGTTTTTTTTTTTAATAGAAACCATGTTTTTTCTGTACGAAGATACGAAAGTTGTTATATATTAATTGTCTAAATAAAACTTAGTAATTCATTCAGTCATTTAATAGAAGCAACGAATTTATAGAAAAGGTTGTGTGGGGATAGCATAAAAAATGGGATCTAATGAAATTTGTGGTAAATTTCCATGGATTTCATTCCATGGATGGAAAAATTGGCTAACCTTTAAAATTGGTAGTCGATTATGTTAGTTAGTCATATTCATTTCGTTTTCTTCAGAAAGGAATCTATTTTGTGTTCATTTAGAATTGTGAAAAGGGATTTTCCAGCACCTGCAGAGATAATGAAAAACTCTTTGACCCTCATTCTTGCACCTACGACCTAAGTCTGATCTGTTCAGACAGCAGTTAATCTGAGTATTTCTACTCCGATCTGATCAGATATTGGGTTCTATAGTTAGAGTAGAACAAATCCATCTCGCATCTTCTCCAAGCTTCTCCATCTGCAGTTTGCCTCCTTGAAAAAATGCGTTCTTCTCCCAAATGCGTTCATTTGTGATTGTTTTTCAAAAAATTGTCTGTGCGAATTTTTAATTGCTACAACGTGTTGCTTTATGAAGCTTTAGAAATCATCAGCAGCACAGCTAATTGTGTTAATTAAGACTAATAGTTTCTATGATAAAAACACAGTTGACGTTCAAAGTTCAAATTTAGTATGAAAAGAATCAATTAGACACTTAAAACAATCGAGTAGAATTTTCTTAATTATACTAAGGAAATAGAAAAGAGCTGACGTGCAACTAAATTGAACCGAAATATTTTCTCTGAGCAATTCAGTTTTATGGCTTTGAAAAAAATGTTTAAAAAGTCCTTGAATATTGAAGACAGACTCTATTGTTGCAACAAAAACCCAAACAAACAATCAAACTATGAAGTCTGAGTAGTCTTCATAGACCAAGCTACGAAGTTGAGACCATAAGTCAGCAAGAAATGTGTTCTGTCTTGCCAACTCAGCGAATTTGTAATTTCGAATTTTCTCGTGTGTTGACTTTAGGCCATTAGTAACAGTTTTTTTTTTTTTGTACAAAATAGTGCTAAGTAGTTGGCTAAATAAAAAAAATTAAAAAAAAAATATTTATCCAGCAGAAAAGTAAACACATTCGTGTTTATTTAGTGACTGGTAAAGCACACTGAACCAGTTTAGGACAGTTTAAAAATACCAATTCGCCATGGAGTGATAATTTTATGACACAAAGAACCTGACACAAGCGACAGTTTAATGATACAAGTTTTTAAAAAAAGCAGAACTGATAATGCCAAAAATATAAAACACCACCAACACTAACATGCGCCACAAAAATTCCCCTCGTCATGTAAGGTTGGCCACTTAAAACCAACTCTTAGCTGCCCAAGACTAGTGAAGCACATTAAAGTGTCTGTCTGTTTGTCAGTAATTGTGTGTTTATGTGTTTGTCTGCAAATTTATGACACATTAGTTTTGTATTTCCGCCACTTAACACTTCACTGCCGCACATAAACATGCAGGCCGCCAGTCGCCCCAAAGCGACTCTGAGCCACTTTCAAACATTCGGAGTGGGTGGCTTACACCCACAACGGGGCTAGCTGACTGCCTGTCCATCGAGCGTGTCAAAGTGTGTGGCAGCGAAACTAAAATATGCCAAATATCTCAATGAATGTTGCCACATGTGCAGCTGTGGCCGCCATGGAATCGAAGAAAGCATTTTTGCACAGAGCACTGCCAAATATTCAACAATTTCAGCAATTTTGAACGCAACTAGAAGTTGAATTGAAAAAAAAACAGCAACGCAAACAGGTGAACGAATGATTGCAACAACACAAAATAATCTCAAATTAAAGCAAATAAATGAAAAAACAAAAGAACAGTGAGAGATTGAAGGCGATATTCGAATATTTGAAGATATTCGTACAGTTGAGTGCAAATTTTTTTGGTTGTGCCCTGTCTGAACAATTTCGGCTAGCCAACAGTTTCTCGGGATGTCTTTGTGACCTGGGACCCATAAACGCATGTCACAGCTCTAGTAAATTTTCTGTCAGAGACTGACGCCAAGAAGCATTTAGACATCAAAACTTGTTCAATTCAGACCCAACAACAATGAGCCTAATTAAGCCTAAGTCTGTTCTAGTCTTAAAGCTCTCACTTCTACCTGCCTTTCTAATCATTGGTTTTGTTAAATTATTCCTTAGCAGAAAGAGGTTTTTCAACTTTTTTCATTTACACAAATGAATCTACAAATTTTAAAATTCAAGTTTAAATTTAAAAAAAAATGCACAAATATTTACTCAAAAAATTTTGCAAAAGGAGTCGTTGCCATCCACAAAACGTGCCGTGAAAAAAACTGATTAAATCAAATAATTTTATTTCGGCTTTATTTATGTAGTTGTTTTTGTTTCACAGCTGTACAAAAAATGTGTTAAATATTTTTTTATTATTTCACTGCTGTATAGAATTTATTAAAAAAAAAACATTTTGTAATTGTTTATTTTATAAAAATTTTGTTGTTTTTTTTAAGGCTGTTCGCTTGAGTGTGTCAAACACGTTTTCGTTCTCATTTTTTCATTTTTTTTTAATCAAATGACAATTCATGAAGCGTTACAGCAAGAAACAAGAACAAGTTGGGACAACAGTGACGAAATCGTCACAATTGGCAAAACAAGAACAACAAAAGCTGAACAGAACTTGATGCGCGTCGCGAGTGAGTTCATTGAAGTGGAATTTCTTGGAACAAAAAATGCTAATAACAAAATTAAGACCGGCAAACAAAACGAGCCGCAGCTCTTCGAAACCAACAACCTATGAATTCATGTTGAATCCGGCAAATTACTAAAAATAAATATGCTATAATTATTGTAAACAAAATTTGTATAATGTATTTAACAAAAAAACTGCAAGTAGTGTTACCCATGTTGGCGATCAGCTGCGAAATGCTGCGACGATGACGTCGTACTTCGTGCAGACGGCAATCATCCATTTTTAAGTTTATTTTTTCTGTTTATATCTTTCGCGTTGTTAAAATTTTATGCCAATATTTGAGTAAATATTGGTTTAAACTTTGTTGGCTTTTGTGGCGATTTGTGTTTAAGACTAGAATTTGGTTGCTTTTAGGATTATGAAAATATCATTTCGTTGTTGGGAAGTTGCTCCCTGGTTTTGGCTTAAAGCTGCACAGGAACTGAACACCACAGTTGTGTTTAAAAATTACCTACAAAGGGTTAAACATGGGTTGGTATGGGTTATATAAACTTTGAACGAAGTATTATCACAATAATTGAAAAAAATATTGTCACATTTTTTGTACGAGATTTCGGCACTCTCGGCGTTTGAGCGTAAAATTGTATATGGCTGTGTTGTTTTAAATTTTTTATATAAAAAGTAAAATAAAAATTTCATTTCCACATTTTATTGAATTGAAGCTTTTGTTTAGTTCTTTGAAAAATTGTTTCAAAAAGTTCAATTTCTGAATTTTTAATTTTAAAGTTTTTTGTTAGTTTTGAATAGCAAAAAATTTATTGATTTTTTATTTTATTTTTATTTTTTAATGTTTTTCATATAATTTTTAATTTGATTTTTTTAATGTTTTATTTTAAATGTTTTTTTTTATTTTTAACAAAACAAAAAACAAGACAAACTTTAATTATTTAAAGTCTGTTTTTTACTTTATCAAAATTAAAACTCCAAGTTTTTTGTTTTTGCAAAGGATTTTTGTTGTTGATTTTGTTAAGTTTTTCTGAGATTAAATTACATTTCATGACACTTTTGAACTTAATAACAAAACACAAACATAACACATATTGGTACACATATTTTTTTTTTAATTCATTTTTTATTTTGTTTTGTTTCATTATATTTTGTTTTTTGATTTGCTTTATTTTAAATTGCTATTTAATATTTTGTTTTTTAGTCAGTTTTATGTTGTTAAGTATTCAAAACAACTTTTTTATTTTTTCAACATTTATTAATGTTTACTACTTTTTTACTTTTCAACAACTTAAAAAAAAATGTCTTATTTGTTCAACATTTACTTAATTTTATAAAACGTTTATATTACTCTTTTTACTTTCTTTATTTTTTTTCTTTATTTCTTTTAACATATTTTTTACGAATTCAAAACATTTTTTAAGTATTCATAACATTTTTTTATTCTTTCAAAAATTATTTATTTCTATGAAACTTTTATTACTTTCTTCAATTTTTATATTTTTTTTTTAACATTTACAAGTATTTTTTTTTGTTTGTTGTTGGTGGTGTTTGTTTGGTGTTCTTTTTTCTATGACACGTTTTTATTACTTTTTCTTTTATATTTGTTTTTAAACTTTTATATGTATTTTTTTACGTATTCAAAACATTGTTTTAATTTTTTCACAAATTATTTATTTCTATGAAACGTGTTTTTTACTTTTCCAAAACAATTTTTGTACATTTTGCAACACATTTTATAACACAAAAATTTAAAAACCGACCATTTTGTAATCACATGCAGACTTTCGAACTACTTTCAATGTGTGTCAAAACCTTCGTTTGTCATAACAAATTATCTCAAAATCAAACCAAACTGAAATATTATTCCACTAAATCCGGAAGAATCGTTTTAAGCTTTTCTTTTGTCGTTTTGTTGCCACTCAAACACTTCTTTCCACTCCCTACCAGCCGTCAAATGCCGTTATTGGCCAACACTTTGAAATTCTCTGCGTTACCGTTTTAAAACTTCATTTGTGCCATTATTGACTTTTCATTTTACAAACGCCAGCGATTTTCGGTTTGTGTCGATTTCAATGCTTTTTTAATTCATATTATGTACACGTAGACACCGAGGCCACTACAAACAGTAACAACAACAACGCTCGCTGCATGAGCCATCATTCTGGCAGCGGCAGCGACAGCGACAATAAACGCTTTGACAACAACTACGACTATCACAATTGCAATAACGGCGATGGCGCTGAAAGGCAGTCGCCAAGTCGCACAATCGTCTCGGACGCTTTTTTCACGCTCTCTTCGCCAGCTGGCGGCTACGTTCTACTTTTCTCAGGTGTTAACGCTGGCACTTTTTCCAAGTATTGCAACTTTTCTGCCACACAAACTCTTCAAGCAATGCGTTCAGTTTAGTTTAGTTTAGCAAAGCAATTCACGTTCAATGCTTTTTGATTGTTTCGTCATTGATTGATTTACTAAATCGTACTAAAAAGTACGCAGTGGCAGCAATAAATGTTTCATGTAAAGATAATCATTTACAACAACAATTAACAGCCATTCATAATAAAGTAGACAAACAGCTCAATGTTCAACGCGCGCGTCAGCCGCTTCGAATCGACCGGCTCAGCGCCCACTTGGCACCGGGTGCCACCCCCAACTCGCAACTGGCAACTCCCGACTCGGGCAAAGCCGCGCTTGCCGTATTTGCACACACGTTCAACTGATCGAGCGACCGACCATTCAGTTTGCTTCACAGCTGCCGACCGACAACCACAACAACAACGCGTCCACAACGCACCGCTTAATACACACACACACACACACACAGAGAGAGAGCGCCAACAACACAGCCGAGCGCCGAACTGCGCTGGAAGACCGACTTTTGGTTAATAATATTAACTAAAATTTTAAAAGCGGTTAAAAGCCTCCAGCAGTTAGCGTTGGCCAATCGCAACAACAACAATAACAATGACAAGAACAGCAAAAAGCACGATAACGACAGAAACGACAAAAACAACATCGTCGATGTCGATGTGGTTGCCGCAGTTGCTGTCAACGACGACATTTAACGAAGGCGAACAACAACAAAAGACTTGAAAAAAACATACAATAAAAATATAAAATACGTTAACGGTAGATGTTGTTGTAGTTGTTGTTGTACATTATTGTTGACTCTTGGTTCTGTTGTTGCCGACTGTTAACTTTGAAATTGCGATAAAAGTTGGAAAGAGCAAAACGTTGTTTAAAGTAGACGCCGAAAAACAAACAAACAAACAAAAATGGCAAGCAAAACTAAAGAAAGAGGAGCGAAGAGAAAATCCAAGGTAAAATATAAATAAAAATACAACGAAAATTAAACTAAAAACTGCGCGTGTAGAAAACTAAAAATTAAGGGGGAGTGTGCTGAAAGCAATCCAGAAAGAAGGAAGTGCCCCGGTTTAGTAGCAGAATCGCCGATGAAGCGAAACGGCGGCAGTAAAGAAATAAGCGAAGCTTTGAATGAAGTGTTGATATGATAAATGAGAGTCAGTAACAAAGTTGAGAAGAGTCAGCACTAACGACAGCTGGTAGAGCGATAGCAATAACAATGGCGAAGTAAAAAACCGGGAGTTAGTAAAAACAAACAACTAATAACGTCTACGATTAAATATAACCTGCCGCACTTTACGATATAATAACTTTATCGAAGCAACTAATAACTCAGTTTTATAAAAAACTATGACTAAATATTACATATGATGGCTAGACTAGTAGCCGACAGAAATCTCTCTGTCAGTCATCTAAATAACGGTGATTTCTGTAACTATAACGACAGCAGAACGGATAAATCTTCGAACTTCATAGACATTTAGGTCTAAAAACAAGAACTACGACTTAAAAAGTTAGTACAAAACCTATAAATGCACATAACGGCACTCATAATTGGCTAACAAATTAATAACGGCATCAGAAACAGTCATACCGAGAGTAAAACTTTTAAAATATTAGCACCAAATTAACAGTACCAGCAACTATTACTGAACAATTTTGAATATAAGCTAAAAGATCATATAACGGCAACCAAAAGCTGCCTTACAAATGTCAGAGACAGCAAAAACAGTCATATTTACAATGTCATTTAAAAAAAAATACTGAAAATAAAACACCATTGCCAGCAACTACTATTGAAAATGTGAGAATTTCAGCTGTAAATGCAATAACGACAGCCAAAAACATACTAAAAACAACAAAAACAGTACAACTAAAATATTGACAAAAAGTCGGCAAAATTCATAACTACGTCACTGGAAATGAGGCACAATATGGCTATTAAAATATTAGCAAGAAATAGTTAACAGTTACTAATATAAATATGAAGATTTAAGCTACAAATGTATATAACGACAACTAAAAACGTATTAAGGACTGCAAAAACAGTCATACTAACAATGTAATCAGCTAAAGTACTGACGAAACATGAGCAAAATTCATAACTGCTTTCCAAGAAATGAGAATACGAGCTGTGGTTGCCAATAACGGCATTCAAAAAGTTCAAAAATCCTAATAAGACCAGCAAAACCACTGTATCAACAATAAATATAAACTAAAATAATTTTAAAATTACAATGCAAATCATAACGCTAAATAACGACCGTCAAAAACCAAGCAAACTTTGAAAATACATCAAAAGGATTCATATTAAAAGTTGAAATGCATTTTTCTACCATCCAACTAGAACATAAATGCTTAGGCAGGCTATAACGCCAAATAACGGCAATTAAAAACTTGTTATCTCTCAACAATAGCAACAAACATAAACTGAATGAGTACAAAATGTGCTGTTCTCCAAAACTAAACACCACTAGCAGCAATACCAGCTACATATAACGCCAAATAACGGCCCCAAATATCTAATATAAGCAACTAGAGCCTTTAAAATAAACGTATGTCATTACTTTGATTATAAATAAAAATGCTATATTGTAGTAAACCTAATAAAATGTCAAATAACGGTTAATGGATTGCAAATATGCTATTTTTCAAAACTGAGCACCACTAACAGCAATACTAGCTACATATAACGCCAAATAACGGTAAATAATTTATAATGACAGCAACAAAAACCTTTCAAATAAACGCACAAGTTATTACACTATAAAAAAAAACTGTTATTAAGTAAGAAAACAAAATATAACGGCATATAACGATTTATAGATTGATGACAATTTAATAGCACAAACAGTAACAATTTAAACGCCAATAGAGATGAGTTGAAACAACAAGTACTGCCGATCATATTAAATGCGCCTACCACAACAACAAATGTTTACAAAAACAACCAAATCGAACGTAAAACATACCCACGCTTATAACGTGTCACTGGCTACAATAACGGCAACAATAGTAAAAATACGAGAGAGAGAGACCGAATATGAATAGAGAGCAAAACAATGGCAGGCGACGTCAGCCGAAATCAAGAGGAAGAAAACCAAAGAAAAAAACAAAAACCAATAACAACTAAAAACAACCAACAAAATCCAAACATAATAAAAATATTAACAAATTATTTTATGGGGGCAATATCAAGCAACAACAACAATAACACTAAGTGTAATAATATTAGAGCAAAAAAAACATCCACTAAAATGTGCCACTAAAAATCATTACCACAACAACAACAATAATATACATAGTTTTATTTATGTTTGTGTTGTTGTCAAAGGCGGCGCCTTATCAGCGCAAGAAGTGCACATGTTGGCATTTACATAATATCATATGTATACATACTAGTAAATATGTATATATCTATGTAATAATGTACATTGTTTTTTTTTTCATTTTAATTTTACTTTTAATCTTTTACTTTACTGCGCGCACTGTACGCACGAACTTGAATTAATGCAGCCACAAGAAGTCGAATAGCAAAACGAAAACTTGCGCGCGTAATTTTCGAGGGCCGCAATTTTCAATAAGTGGCACACCAGACGCACAGGTAGCGAATAAGCGGCCTACAGGGTGCCTCAGCTGTAAAGACTTCGTGCACGCTTCATGGCAAATGAGGCGCTCAAGGTTGGTTTTGTTGCCGCTGGCATATTGGAATCATGAATTAATCATTCATACTTCAATTTCTATCAATGCTTTCAAATTAAAGTAAATATACCTACAGAGAAAATACAATTTGTATAGATATTTAAGCAATTTTTTCTAAGGATTGCGTTTTATTTTAAGCCTCTATGAATTCCAATTATATGATCTTGAAACTCATTGAATTGAAGACTATCAAGACTTTGAGTTCAGTTTGTGTTCAGTTCATGTGAACGTAATCAACTATGTAATTTAGTCAATTAACTCATTTTTAGTCGACTCTTGAACTATTCATAATAAATAGTGAACTAATGAGTTGATTAAGTAATTTAATGAAAACTGAAACTGAAATATCATTTAAGGTATTTTAGTTCAGAATTGAAAGCAAACCAATTTTTTTTTTGCCGTTTTCTTGGAAGATTATAATTATAGAATTTATTTTTTTAGATGCTCTTCTTTATTAAAAGGTTGAACTGGATTGCTTCGCATTAATATTAGCTCCAGATGAGCTTCAAGAAAGGATTCAGAATGAGCCATTTTTGTCGCCGAGTGGAAGTGTGGTTTGTGCCGCATACGGCCTTCCTTACCTAACCTAACCTAATCAATGAATTACTCAATTAGTTGTATAATATTTAAGTCATGATTATCGGGTAATTATTAACAGAGAATGGGTGGATTCAAAGTTCAAGTCAATAAGAAAATTGTTCCGCATTCCAACCTTTGATTAAAACGTTTAGCCTTATCGAAAATTAATGAATGTTAGTGGGGAAAGTGTATTGATTTTAATAATAAACTGCAGTGGGATCCTTACGAGGCTCTATTGTCTTTCATTGGTGTGTTGGTTTTACGTGGCGGTCCTGGAGATTGGACACACGGCAAGCGGTAATCTGTTAACTGGTCGTTACGGGCAGTTAAGTATAGTAAGTAATATACCTGAGGTATATTATATCGGTTTACGTCCGAAACTAAGTGAAACCCAGGGACCAAGGAACCTACACAAATCACTTCCAGCTAAAACTATCCAATGATTTTATTTTAGGATCATTCGAGCTACGTTCCAAGGCAGAAAATTCCCACTCCGTTCTGACGTCTTCAGATATGTGCAAATCTCTGACTTCTCTGACAACTTTGGGATGATGACATTGTCTATATTTTTGTATGTAATGTAATGCTTACGGCTTGGGCCGAGACTCTTACACACTACAACCTGAAAGTTTTATTGTGTCTGGAGTTTAATGTGCTCAAGTATTGAATCAGACCTTTCTGCGATATTTACATCAGGTTCTCATAATTCAAGCTATGCTTCCTTACAAACCTGTACGCTTGTGAGCCAGCGCTGGGTAGTTTCGAATCCATCCTTTGTCTCATCATTTGTCTTACGGAATCTGCTGAGATGGCTGTTACAGAGGAAGTGTCCTACTTAGGCAACACATAGAATTCTAAAGCGACTTCTATCTAAAAATATGACTTTTTCGAATTTATCTTTTCAGTAGTGTATCTGAGATAAAAAGCACTTGATATATGAGCTTGGCGCGCTCAGGTGCTTCTCTTGAACAGCCACTTGAGGTCCTAAAAGTTCCAGGTCCTTGGAATCATCAAGAACGGCTTCTATCTGCATTGTTTTCGTTTAGCAAATCGGAGATGGAAGTCACTAATTTCTTGTTGCATTTCGGGGGCGATTTGGCGCTATTTCAAAGAGGCCAGGTCTCGTGATTTTCTTCACCGATCACTGGAACATAGGGACTCACGCTAAGAGACTGAAAATCCTCTTCAATACTCATTGCAAGAGTTGCGAGAATTCAGAAGAAAAAGAAACGATTACCAATTTTCTTTGTCACTGTTCTGTTTTGGCTAGAACAAGGTTCAGGTGTTCGGGGAAATATTTATTTGCTGATCCAACCAATTGGTCGTCAGTGGGTCTGGGGAGAATGCTTGGATACTTTTGAAGTTAGTGCGGTGGCAGTGCAGTGGCACTAAAGCGGCGTTTATTCCCTAATTAAGACTCATAGTGACTTCACTGTGAGGCTGCTACTTTAACCAACCAACCAATGGCGCACAGAGGATTTCTTTGGGGGGGGGGGGAGGGGACGGGGAGGGGACGAAGGGTTTGAGTACAACTTTTGAGCTCAACTCCATTTGAAACCATATTTTACACCAGAAGTTTTTGTATTTGAGGATCGGTTTGAACCCCCAACGCCTCCCCCTGTGTACGCCACTTCAACCAAACATGAGCTTTTGACTTCACACGTGTCTTAGAAATTGTTTTTAGTGTTTGAAACACCAAATTCATTTAAACTTTTTCAAATTAGTTAACTCAACATAAATTTAGTTTTATGAATTCAAAATGAGTGACAGGAATGTTTTGAATTTTGTTTATTTTTTAAAGAATTTATTCGCCACATTTCAATAAGTAATTGTCACAACTCGCTTCCACAAACTTGGGCCAAACCATCCCCGCCCCCCAAACACAGCAAAAGTCATTTCAAATTGACGCTGATAAAACGTGCATCACGACGACACCACTTAAGAAGTTGCAAACGAATTTAATTCCATTGAAAATGTAGCAAAATAAAATCATCAAACTTAAATCACTCAAAGCGAGAGCCGCTTCACCTATTGATTCCATCTGATGGAAATAGCAACACTTGGCCGAGCGCCCCCGCCCGCTGCCGATAAGCAATTTCAAGTGGCATTTGTGTCGCCGATGTGGCCTACAACAAAAGCAGCGCGGGGAATTTCGCAGTCAGTGAGTCAAAGATTAGGCGTTCGTTGCGCCACGACATACACAATACCAACAAAAACAACAACATGATTTAGTAAAACTTATTACAACAACATAAAAAGTACTTACGTAAAAAATGCAAAGTTGCTACACTTTGACGGCAGTTGAGAGCGAACGAGCGAGCGGCGGTCGCTGCATGCACTGAAACTGTTGTGAGAGTCGTTCGGCTGTCGGCTGCTGCTTCTTGCTGCTTTATTTTCCACTTAATTGCAGCAATCAGAGTTAACCGCTGCTTTGATATTTTCACTAACACTTGTATTTTTTTTCAATTGAATTGTTAATTGTTTGCAAAAGTATGAATTTTCTGCAATTCCAATTAAAAATAAAACTAATCCAAGTCCGAAACTGCACGCTTAGTAACGCGATTTGTGAGCTTTTCTGAAGCGACTGCGCGATCCAAATCCAAACGTTTCAACGCTGCAATGTTGCGTTATTGTTGTAGCTGTTGTTGCTAGATTACACAAATTTTTGTAGAAATAATTTTTGTTGCTTCTTTTTTGGACACTTCTTTGTGCTGGAGCTCGGCTTTTGGCGAAACTCCGCGCACACAGCGTCGATCGGCTGTCAAACGCGACACGAACCGCCGCTCCACAACGTGCAACAACCGAAGCCGAAGTTGTGCTAAGCGCCCCGGATCAATGTGGTTGGACTGACGGAATCGGACTGCTGGCTGGCAGACTGACTGGCTGGCTGGTTGGCTGGCCGGCTAGTTGGCTGGCTGGATGTATGCGAAGTGAATTTTGCGCGAGATACTCGCACGACTTTTAAGATACGCGATTACCGATCACAAAGAAAGCATAAACACCCAGTAGGAAAATATTTCCATATAGAAGAAATAATTTGGAAATTATTTTAAATTAGAATCATTTTACTAGCAAAACGAACAACGTTCAGTAAAACAAAAACTTATTCACGGACTGACAAATTCAAACCTTAGATGGAACTATTGAAGGAATCGACTGCAAGGTCTTAGAATTTAAATATATCTACAGTTTAGCCTTAGCTGAAAATCTTCGACAATAAAAGAGAAAGCTTTGACCCTATATTGGACCCTTAGAATTTAAAAAGCCATAGGAAACACTAAGTCCTAAGAATCCTCTGTTGGAACATAGACCTTAGACCTTAAAGGGGGCCAACAATAAGATCTCAGCGAAACCCTAAGTCTAAGAAACCCAAAGCTAAAACCAAGAAAAACTTTGTAAGGTTTTGGTTTTTGGGTCTAACAAACCCTTAGCTACAACGTAAATGGGATTCTAAGACATTCAAAGTAATCGTTTGTTGAAGTTTGACTACACCGAAGACCTTAAAATTGTTTTTGGGTTTAAGAAATCCATAGTTGGAACCAAGATTGGTTTCTAAGGTCTACAAAGTAAACGTTTGTTGAACTTCGACTAAATCGAAATTCTTAAAATCTTATTTAAATCTAAGAAATCCAAGGCTAAAACACAGATAGGATTCTAATGCCTTCTAAGTAAACGTTTGTTAAACTTCGATTACATCAAAGATCTAAAAATCCTAGTTATGTTTAACTATGTTTTTTTAAACTTGTGGTTTCTCTAAGGTAAACTCTAAACTTTAGGTAAACTCTAAACTTAGGGACATTTAGATTTTAAACACATCAATAAATGAATATTAAGCATCCTTAAGGAGTATACTGTTAAAATTTAGATGGAACTTTAGGCCTTAGAATAGAATAGAATTTGATGGGGTTTGTTGCACTGAGACCAGAAGTGATTTATTGTGCCTTACAAGTTGTTAGAGAACGTCCCCAACGACCTAATAAAGCTAAGTAACTCACGAAGGTTTAAGTGCTTGATGTTCTCTTCTGAAAGCCAGAACTGGCCCAGGTAACGCATCCTGCCACGACATGCCGCATTGCAGATGTGCAGAGTCTATAGACGCTAAGCTGTTCTAGCCCGACTGTATGGATATGTTTCCTCAGTCTGCAGTGCCCAGTTAGAAGACCGGTGACCTGTATAAGTTGGTTTTTCCTTAGTTTGAGGCATTCTTCAATCCATTTCGGGTGATAACCCTTAATAAAGATTTTTGACTGCCTAAGACTCGAGACGCTAGACTAGTGTTCTGAGTCCCTGGTTTTCTCCTCAAGTCTTAGTGACTCTGCTATGACGATTTTGCCCAGTCCAATGAAGGGCTCCGGCTTCAGGGGATCGTGGCTGCCGTAGTTCTAGCAAGGCTATCTGTCTCATCGTTTTCGTTAATTCCTGTTTCCCTGAACCCAGAGGACCTTCACCTGGTTGTCTATGCCTATGACTTTAGGCCTTAAATGAGGATACATTCAGGTAATCATTAGATGTTAAAGGGCTCTAATGATAGACAAATGGACCATTATATTTTAAGATGGTCCTAAAGGGACGACAGATAGAACTCTTAGACTTCCATAAGGCTCATAGTTAGATATTAGATGGTACTGACCTCAAACTGGTCAGACCTTAGTTCACCTTGGATCTTACAGGGTTTCACTTTTAGACTTTAGTTAAGATTAGACTCTAAGAATTTAAACTCGTTTTCCATTAGGCAGCTTGTTGAATGCTTGAATCATCACCGGACGCTGGGCTATTAAAACAAGAGGCACCATTTGATGAGTATAGATTAATTAGAGCCTCTCGTCCAGTCATGTTTGTAGAAGTGAAGGAAATGAAGAAGAGGTAGAAACGATACCATACTTTCTGTGCCACTGGCCGGTTCTACAGGAAAGGTAACTCTGTACACTGCAGTCAAGATTCCTGACGCGGACGAAATCTCGGATCTGCTCGGATCTTCAGCCCAGATTGAAACTGTGGTCAGCTCCAGAGGAAAACAAGAAAACATTCTCAATGGATCATTTTGACCTTCGAGCGGAAGTGCGATCTGAGGCGCACGAACTCTTTTCTACCTAACCTACTTAAATTTTGTGACAGGACTCTTACGATGCCATCTCTTGACTAATGGGGCCTAAAATAGATCCAATGTTAAACCTTGAATGGAACTCTTAGACTTTATACGGAGAGACCTCTCAAACCAATCTTGAATAAGCCGTTCTGTTGCAATGACAAAGTGCGTAGTGCTGATTCCAAAGCTTTTTCATACTCTTTTACTCTCAGAGATTTATCTGACTTATCCATCAAAATGTCGCTGCCTTAGTGAAGTGCTCCAAGTTATAAACATTCGCACTGGGCGCTTTTCAACAGTTGACGCAAGCGGCAATGCGAGGCGCTACAAAACTTTAAAGATCATGAAAGCTGTTATTTGATTTTATTGCACAGGTCGTGCGGCGAACTGAGAAGCATTCACAAACACAGACTTGTACAACTTGTGTGCTATTACGTACGGCAGAATGCCAAGTGGACACTCGACTGAGTGCGAATGAACCTACTGGACCAGTTGATGGTGGACCTTGTGCTCTTTGAAGAAAAAACAAGCCGCCCATGAACATGTGGACTTTCTTAAATTTATGAATATGAAAAACATAGCATGGCATTTTGTTGTTGCTGTTTTGTTTACACATAATTTGAGTTTTTATGTTTTGGAAAAATATTAAAAATACACATTTATATTACACAAATCTGCCAGTTGAAAGAAAAATTTGCCACTCACTTCAGCCGGCTACTTGGTTAGCGCTTTCGATGTGTCTTTCTGCCGCGCGAATTCGGTGCGAACCACAAAGATGGGCTAATTTATGGACGATCACTTTTATGCTGTCAGCTCAGCGCTACGTGTGTGCGTGTGTTTGTTATATGCAATGCGCCAACAAACAAAAGAAGCCATGAAATCATCGAGGGGAACCTGCGCGTTTCACTGTCACCGCATTGCCTCATTTGGTGCTCAAACAATAAGTGGCATTTTTACATCAGCGATATTTATCTTTGCGTCTGGCACTGTGCAATTGAATCGCCGACGAGTGCGCCAATTGTCGCCTTATCGCGTTGACCCCCAGACAGACGATTTCACTTGACGCCCACCTGCGGCACTTGACACATTCCGGCACAACCAAAACACAGTTTCACCAGCGCAATCAGCCTTGAGCTTAGTTTGTTTGATCGTTTTCGTTGTTACACACTGAATTTTGTATATTTTTCACTTAACATTTTCCAGCTTTACCTTTTGCCACTCACAGTTTTGCTTTAAACACTCACTCGAAACTCCAGCAACTGGTATTCCATTCGGCAACTGGCGCGCAAATGCGTCACCGCCACAAACCCCAACTACACCTTTGGCCCCCTGCGAACCACTTTTCCCGAGATTTGTTACTATTTTCTAGAGTTGTTGGCGCGCTCATGGCACAATAATAAGGTAATAGCATGCCCGCAACACCAAAAACCACATGTATTTTGTTGGTAGGATTGTTTATGGTTACTGTCAAAATCAGCTGATATTTTCCGACGAAAGAGGGAGAAACTGAAAAAATACAAAAGTGATTGTTGCCAGACGGTGCTGTATTTGAGTGAAAAAACGGGAAAAGTGCTCAGGTCAGTTGTTTTCAGTCAGGTATTTTCATTTCAACCGATGCGGCAACACAGCACACCGACGATTTTGACAGAAGCCATAAACGATCAGCCGGTGGCTTGCTACAACCTTATAGTTGAACCATGGGCGCGCTGCTGGCCGTTGTGTTGCTTTTCGAGTTTTCTGCACTTCACTATTTCTTTTTGCTTTTGTGTTGTTGCTTGCTGTTTCGCATTTCGAACTTCGAATTGTGACAGCAGTTGTCAAATTGCAAACACTTCATTACATTCGTCGGGCATGGCTAGAAATTAGAGCTTCTTTTGTTGTAATTTGTGCTATCGCAAAGTCGTTCATTATGTTATCAGCTAACTGAGGTGCAGCATTGCCAGCTCGAAAAGTTTTGCACTTGACTCAATTCAACGCGACTAATTATTATGAAAATTATTCAAAGTACTAATGAAAATTTAATGTACACGAGCGCAAAAAAAAATCACATTAGATAATGTGTTATCAAAAAATAAATAGAAACGTTGATAATATTGTGAAAAGTAATTTCTAGGCAGCACAGTTGCAAAGTCAGCGAGCATTGCGACAGCATTATGGAGTCGTATCGCAACTGATTGTACGATCAGACAAACAGAACAAATAGTATACGTTTGCATAGTGTTTATTTGCTGATATGATGCAATTTTTTTTTTTTAATTTCAGCGTTAAAAAAGGCTTAATCAATTATGGACAACAGTGTCACCACTTCAGCATTCAATAGGAAATATTCTCTTTTATTTGGAGTCAGCAATCATCAGCTAATCATCTACCCAGGCGGAACATTAGTCGATTCATATAGCCAATGCAAAGCATTGAGTCTTTTTGAGACCTTATGATGCCTAGAGGATTGAAAAGGCAAACAAAAAGCAGAAGGATTGAAAGCCTTAAAAGTTGGTGGCGCTCTGAAGGTGCCGTGGCTGAACTGATAAATCTGTTCTGTTCTCTTCTGTTCTGAATCTGTTTGTTATGAACATTTTTTGTGACAAATGTGGTTTCAAATAGTTGTAGGCTCAAAAGTTGTGTAAGCAACCTCACCTACCTCTTCTCGCAAATGAAATCCTCTGCGCGCCACTGGATGAATCTGGATGTGAGTCGATAAAGGACCCTATGAAAAGATGTTCTTCAAGTACAGAGATGTAATGTTTAACACTAGAATGCCCAGCCAATCAAACCTTCCTTAAAAGCCCATATGGAATCATGCTTTCAAATAGAGTAAATATTTTTTTAATAATAATTTTTGTCTGCTATCGCACAACGAATGCAGAAAGTGCAGAAAGAAAATGATGTCAGAGAACCCTTGGAGCATATTTCTTGCTCTTGTTCGACTATCTCAAGACTGCGCCGTACTTACTTGGGGCCTTGATCTTATCTAGGTTGGACGGGCTCCGCAAATACAACACTAAGTCGTTACTGAACTTTGCTAGGAACACCCACATTCTCACCGATCACTTTTACGTTGACCTACAACACTAAGGAGCTGTAATTGGTACCGCTAGGAAACCAACAGGGTCTATACGAGGTCGATTTGCCCAGCCAGCTTACATAACCTAACTTTAGTTTTTTTTAAATTTAATTTGGCTCTAAAAAAGTAAAACTAACGGGACTTTTCCTTAAAAAATCGATGCAATAAAACAATAAGAGACCTCAATGAAATTTGATTGACTCTTTTGAAGTTGAAGGTGCTGCGGCTACTATGAAGAAAGTAGATATATCTGTGATCAATACCACTAGCAAAAACGTTAAAAGAAGAAGAAAGTTTGTTTATAATGTGGTCATGATTACTAAAGTTTAATGCAACGGAGATAGCTTTTGGGTTCGACATTCAGAACAAGACTTGAAGAACTTGAAGTTCAGATATTGAGTTGGAATTTATAGAGTAGGCTTTCTCTACTTAGATATCCGATTTTGAGTCCGACTTTCTGAACAAGAATTGAGGCACTTGAAACTGGGATATTGAGTTGGAATTTGAAGAGCAGGTTTTCTCTACTTTGATAACCGACTTCGTGTTCAACATTCAGAACAAGAATTGAAGCATTTAGAACTAAGAGATTAATTTTAAATTTTAAATTAAATTTGTAGAAAAGGTTTTCTTTTCTTTTTTACTTAAATAACCGATTTTGAGTCTAACATTCAAAAGAAGAATTGAGAGACTTGGAGCTGAGACATTGGCTTGGAATTTGTAGACTAGGTTCTGAAGACTTTGATAACCGACTGAACAAGAATTTGAGAACTTCAAGTTCAGATATTGAGTTGGAATTTGTGGAGTAGGTTTTTGAGACTTAAAACATTGTAATTTCCAATTAAAATATTGTTTTATTGCCATATCTTCTTAATTTCTGTCTCTCAGAGAGAGAAGAAGAGGCATCAGAAAGAGAAGAATCTCCATGCTATCTCAATTTGTCTATGTTTTTTCTATATAAAACAACTAAACTTCAGGAAAATTTGTGAATAGTTGACCGATCTTTTCGCCCAAACAAAATCGTTCCAAAAGAAAAAACAAACTATTGCACACTTTTTTAAGACTCGCTACTTTTAAATATTTTTTCAAAGCAAATAAAAAACTAACAGAACAGAAGTTTTACACTTTGCAAAAGTCTTCTATGTCAAAGTATCGCCTTTTTTTTTAATACTTTTTCAAAGCAAATAATTAACTCAGGTTTTTTCAGGTAAATCGTTGCAGCAAAGTGTAAATTTTGTTTGATTTTATTTTATATTTCACTGAAGTTTTCTTCTTCTAACTCTCGCTTCTTTCGAAACAATTTTTGAATAGCAAATAATCAATGCACGTTTTTCGAAGTAAATTATTTCAGCATTACGTAAATTCTTCAGACTTCTATTTCCAAGTCACGCTCCGTTTGAAATATTTTTTCCAATAACAAGTAATTAATTCACGTTTTTCCAAGTAAATTGATTCAGCGAAATGTAAAATGTGTTTGATTTTTAATAAATATTAAAAATGTTACACTTCGCTGAAGCTGCTACAACAACTACCTGGAAAAGTACAAACCAGCATCTCGCTTTCGATTGACAGCTCTCACGAACTCATAAACATTCTAGGCGCATTGCACAACAGCGACTCAGACTTTGCTTGGTCTCTGAACACTGCCAGCTGGACCCGGCTTTGCTTCGATTGCTATGTTTCAGTATGAATTTGATTAGTGCTGGTTTTTGCATCCAATGCAATGTGAATCTGTTAACACTTTTCACTGCAATTTTCTTGGCAGAGATCAGCAGCAGACACACAACGTGCAACGCGCCACGTGACGTATGATTGACGCAATTAAAAGTGCAGCGACACAACACTCTTCGGGCACAATTTAATTGCACATTTCATTGAGAATGTGGCATACAAATTGATGCGGTGATTTACATATATCGCTTTTGGCAAACTAAAACTTTGCTACACTCGAGCGTCAAAAATTTACAAACACACAAAGCTACGCACAAGTGACTCACTTAGAAGGCACAGCAGCCATAAAATCGCTCGGCAATTTGGGCAATTAAACTGTGGGCACAAGACGTGTGCAGCAATTTACTTTATGGCTAATTGTCGCTTATTTTCACATTTATCAGTGATTATTCTATACAGAAAATGAAAAACCACAAACGCTTTTTACAACGATTTATGCTCGTCCAACGTTGAACGTGTTGTGTGCGTCATTTGAAGTCACACACTGCGCGTTTGCGAGCAACTGGTCGGTGCGCCAAAAGCTGCTGAGCTGGCACTGGTGGAGTGAATATTACATGAAAACCTTGCAATAATTTAGTTCATAGAATGTGGGTGGCGCCAGCGGAATTGCAGAAATATATTACAGAAAGTAAGTAACAATCAAACAACACGCAGACAACTGAGTGGCTAATTAGCTACGAACAGATAGGCGCAAGAAATTCGCTGTATTGACGCATTGGAGCATTTTTTGGAGGGCGCCAGCGCTGAGGTGTCGCTAGGTGAGCCTCGGCGCTGTTATCGCAGTTTCAATGCGGCCACAAGTTAAATATTTGCTGAGAAGTTTAACAATGCAGCAAAGTGCGCACACTATCTGAAGAGTGAGGGGTAACATTTCAGTCACTTTACTAACTGAAGTGTGTGGGGAACTCTTTAGATAGTGTGTGACAATATTTGATAGCGTTGTCAGCACACATAACAAACCAATGAAAGTGAATAATATACAAAATTGTGAGTGTTCAATTATAAATAAACTGTTAAAAAAATGCTGTCTCATTCAGTATTCAGTTATGAAAGTGAACAGTTTTTATCTCATTAGTCACAATTTTGAGGTTTAAAATATATAAAATTATGAAGAAATTAAAAATCAAAAATTTGAAAGCACAGTTTTCACTTTTCAGTCATGAAAGCAAACAATTTTTGTCATATTAGTACAAATTTTGAGTTTAAAAAAATATAAAATTATCAAAAAGTTAACAATGCAAAATTGTCCTTTCAGAAATTTCCTTTTCAGTCAAGAAAATGAAACATTTGTAACATAATTTTGCAAAATTTTGAGGTTTAAAAAGTAAATAAATTTCAAGAAATTAACAATGAAAAATTTTCCTTCAAAAATTCACTAATCAGCCATAAAAAAGAACAATTTTTTATCACATTAGTCAAAATTTTGAGGTTAAAAAATATAAAATTATCAGGAAATTGGCAATGAAAGAGTTCCTTTCGAATTTCACTATTCAGATACGAAAACGAAACAGTTTCATTACATTAGACAAACATTTTCGATTGTTACAAATGATTAAACTATTAATAAATTAACAAATAAAAAGTGCCTTTTCAGAAATTAAATTTTCAGTCATGAAAACGAAAAATTGTTATCACATTACTCAAAATTTTGATGTTTAAAAAAATATAGAATTATAAAGAAATTATAAACATTTAGAAAGAAATAAAATAATGCAAAATTGTGCTTTCAAGAATTCGCTTTTCAGTCATGAGAACGAAACTGTTTCATTAT
This sequence comes from Melieria picta, assembly GCA_964056695.1. Classification (NCBI taxonomy): domain Eukaryota; kingdom Metazoa; phylum Arthropoda; class Insecta; order Diptera; family Ulidiidae; genus Melieria; species Melieria picta. The sequence goes on along the minus strand of OZ057400.1, from coordinate 121,561,275 downwards.
ATTAGGCAAACATTTGCGAATGTTAAAAATGATTAAATTATCAAGAAATTAAGAATGAAAAAATTTTCTTTCAAAAATTCACTGTTCAGATATGAAAGTGAAATAGTTTCATCAGATTAATCAAAATTTTGAGTTTTAAAAAATATAAAAAAATCAAGAAATTAAAAATGCAAAAGTGTTATATCACAAATTTGCTTTTCGAAACGAAACTGTTTCAACACATTAAAAAAAATGAAAAAATTTCCTTTCAAAAATTCACTATTCAGATATTAAATATAAAAAGTTTTATCATAAAAGTAAAAATTTTGAGTTTCAAAAAATATAAAATTATCAAGAAATTAACAATGCAAAAGTTTCCTTTCAGAAATTCACTATTCAGTCATGAAAACGAACAATTTGTATCATATAAGTAGAAGTTTTGATGTTTAAAAAATATAAAATTATCAAGAAATTAATAATGAAAAAATATTCATTTTAACATTCACTATTCAGCCATAAAAACGAACAATTTTGTTCACATTATTCATATTTTTGAATTTAAAAAAATAGAAAATTATCAAGCAACCAACAGTGCAAAATTGTCCTTTCAGAAATTCACTATTGTCATGATAACGAACAATTTTGATCGCAATAATCGAAATTTTGATGTTTAAAAAATACAAAATTATCAATAAATAAACAAATAAAAAATGTTCCTTCAAAAATTCACCATTCAGTTATTGTATTATTATGATTTTTTATTGAATATTCATGACATGTTCATTCGCATTTCACTTGCATTTCATGTATTATTACATAGTTTATTCAATTACCACTAGAGAGTTGTTTAATAAATTCATACACAAGTATTACGCTTTAGGTTTCGATGAAATTTACAAAAAAAAATGCCTTTTACTTTGTTTGATGTTAGTTGACTTTAAGTTACATTACTTTAAGTTGTATGCGCTTTTGTCTCTTGCTTTATTATTATTTTACACATTCACTCTGGTCGCGGTTTAGCACTGCGAGCGATGCGCTTACAAGTAAAATGGCTTAATTACACTTACGCGTGAATTCGTTTGCGTGCTCTTGCTATTGTTGTTGTTGTTATTATTAGTGCTGGCAATCACCAAAAGCTATAAATATTCATAACACTAGAAATATGCTAAACTATAAACTCAAATATATATGCACGCACACATATATATATATAAGCAACAGTATGGAGTAAGCAGCGAAATGTAGGAGTCAAGTTAGGACTACGTTTTAAATTAAAAATTAGCTGTAGCCTATGTCGAAATTTACAAACTATAAACGTAAAAGTGCACTAAGAAGATGTGTACAGCGGGTTTGAAAATGTTCATAAACTAGAAATTCACTTTGCTGTCGCGTCACGCCTTAATTATGTAATGTATCCTTTGCAGCAAACTATTTAGAGTGTAATAAATACAAACAAGTGGCTATTAGTTAGCGCTAACCTATAGCTCTGCGGCTGTGCGTTAAGTCTAAATTTTGTAGTTACACTTTTTGCAATTTCAATTTTTTCGCTTTTTTTCCCAATGGTTTTTTGTTTTCTTCATACTCGAGTCGAGTGTAGCTTAGTTGACTTACTGACAGCTTACAAAAATATTCCTATTATTAAGCAATTAATTGTAGTTGTAATTTAACTAAATTCAATCAATCGTCTATGCTCAAACACGAAGCAAAAACTCCAGACGTTTGCCTTCAAAATGTTTCCAAAATCCTCTCATAAGCGTCTTTAGTGAATTCTTTTGTTGTTAGTGTTTTTTATTGACTGTTCTAGTCGTCCTTATCGGCCAAGTCGCAGCAGACGCTGGCAACGGCGCTCCCCACTGCCACCGGCAACTCCTCGTCGAGCATCAAGCTCTCGTCAATCGTCTCCGAGTCGTGGTGGTGCACCTGCGGCGACGACGAGCTCTCGCCGCAATTGGTCGCGTACACATGTTGCACGTGGGTTGCCGGCAGCTGGTTCGAGTCGTCCGTGTCGGCGTCGCGTATCGAACTGAACGCACCGCCCGCATTTGCATTCGGCGACGAGGTGTCGTCGTTGGGCGGATAGACGTGCCGATGATAGCTGCCGCCACCGCCGCCGCCGCTGCCGTCGCCGTCCAGCTCCGCGTCGCGCACGCTGCCGAAGACGGGCGTGTGCGAGGAGCTGTTGCGCAGACTGGCCGGCGGCGACCACACCGTCTGGTACAGCGGCGAGGCGAACACGTACATGTGATTGAGGTACTCCATGTCGTAGGAGGGCAGATACGAGTCGGTCTCGAGCGGGTTGTAGTACTGCGACGTCGGCTGGTACATGGGCGTCTGGCGGCAGCTGTACGGCCCCGACGTGCCGCCGGTGTAGTGCGGCGTGTCGTAGGCCTGGCTGCGCGTCGACGACATGGCGTACGATATGAGGCCGGCCGGACGCGGCGGCATGGTGGCATAGATGCCGCGGTACGCCTCGTACGGCGTCTGCGGGTAGTAGGCGTCGCTCCAGCGCACATGATTCGGTGTGTAGTCGCCCTTGGCGTACAGCTGCAAGCGGGCAAACAAATGTTTAAGCAATGTGTTTAAGGTAGAAGCAGTGCGAATGAATGACTTTACCTGTATGGGGCGACAGAAGCCCTTGTTCAGATGCCTGGGCACGCCCAGCGTATAGCTGTGACTGAAGCCCACCTCGGAGCTCAGCAAATACTCGTGGAACTTGTTCGGAAAGAATTCGATATTGCGATAGTTGTGGTAGATTTCTTCCTGCAATAACAATTTAAAACATTATTTTCCAGCTAAATTACACAAAATTCAATTACAATCTCTACATACAGTTAAATTCTTCTTCTTCTTGTAGCTGGCCCAATTTTGCGCCTCCAAAATGAGTTTGCCGCCCGGTCGCAGCTGATTGAACATGCGCTTGAACGCCAACTTGAGGCCAGCATCGCCGAAATTCAGATGAATCCACTTTGTCACCGAGAGGCACAAAATCAGATCGTACTGCTGCGTGTCGTTGCCGAGCTGCGACTCGTCCTTGAGCACATAGTTCGTCTGGCGGAAGAACACGTTGCGTGGAAAGTCGTTTTTGGGCTTTGGGCCGGCGCTGGCATGGCCGGGCGTGCTGGTCGAGCCGCCGGGCGAGTGCGAGTCGAGGCCGGGCGGCGCGCACGGCACACCGCCGTAGGTGAGCGGAAACGACACGGGAAACAGCTCGGTGGCGGGCACGTGCAGCTTCTGCTGCTGCTGCTGCTGGTGATAGTGCAAGTGGTGATGGTGATGGCGCAGGTGATGCTGCAGCTGTTGCTGCTGCAGCAAGCATGCGGAGCGCTTCTTGCGTCGCGTCTTTTTCGGCTTTTTGCTGGCGTTCGCTGCGTCCTGTGCAGCTTCCGGCTCAACGCACTTGGCAGCGCCTGCAGCTGGCTCCTCCTTCTTCAACGCCGCCGGCGGTATGCGCACATAAAGCGACAGGTTGCGCCGCGCACGCGCAATCAGCTCGCGATCAATGTCAATGCCCAGTATGGACTTGGGCGCCAGACTGCGCGCCACCGTGATGGTCATGTGACCGGCATTGCAGCCAATGTCGAGTATGTCTTTGTTCTGGAATAGTTCGATGTGGCGCTGGAACACTTGCAGACGCACGTCCATGAATTCGTTGAGATGCCGAAAGCCCACGTAGCGATCGTAGTTGCCGTAGCGATATTTGATGCCGTCGGCGCGGAATTTTGGCATTTTCGTTAGCTCTACAATGGCGCCGCCGGCTGCGGCAGGTGCGGCCAGAGCAACACTGCCAGCGTTCAGGCTGGCGGCGAGCGCGGCGGTGCTGTTGTCGTCGCCCAGCACAGTGGTGACGGTTGAATTGTCGCCGACGCTGGTTTCGGCCAGCGATTCCTGCTCGCCGGCAGCTACCGAAGTGGCAACGGATGTGGTGCTCAGCGGACTGCCCAGACCTGCTTCCGAATTGGTCTCCAGCTTGTTGAAATCGGGCGTCTCGACGCGCGACATTTCGGCTGTGGAGTGAAGAAGAAAATTGAGTTAGTTTCGATTCGGAATGTTGAAGCTATGCATTTACCTTCGAAAGTGAGCGGCCTGGGCAGCTCGTCGGCTGGACTTAGCACTTCAGTTTCGCTTATTGAAGTCGAACGACGAGACGGCTTACGCGAGCCGCTGGCTGCCAGTCGCGGTGGTCGCTTCCAAGCGCCGGGCTGCGGCACAACGGGGCTGACTATTTTGTCCATGGAATCGAGGCGATGGAATTTCTGTTCAATTAATAAAAAAAATTAATAAGTAAGAAATTCATAAAAACAAAAAATAGGAGTGGCTAACTGAAAACGTAACTTTTGCATAAAAAGTGATTTTGAAAGACATTTACAATTTCGAAAAAATTATTTTAAATTTAATCTGCAACTAATCCCATCGCGTTACCCTGTAAAACCATGAAAACAAACCACCGACAAAATAAAACCGCAAAAAACTTGCAAACGAAACACAAACACCCAAACAGCAAAACAAAATCACAACAATTAGTCCCCCCCTCCCGTCTCGTCTTCATCGACATTACTGGCACCACCACTCCGCACCACACCACACCAACGTCTTCACCCGCTCACCTTATTTTTCTGCGAGTTATTGCTCTCGCTTATCTTTCGCTTTCTTCCGGTCGCCGCGCCACCACCGCCACCGCCCAACACGCTGCCGCACGTGCTGCTCGTCGTCGAGTTCAATTCCAAACGCAAATCACGGCTGGCGCGCTCGAGCGGCAACGCATCGCCCCCACCGGCGCACAGCGCCACCACACTCGGCGCCGACGTCGCTCCGGCACCGGCCATCGCTGCCAGTGGTGAGCACAGCTCGCCGGAAACTTTGGCAGCGGCACCCGCCGCCGCGCTCAGCAACAGCGGCGACCTGTTTCGTTCCACGCGTTCCTCGACAGAGCGCAAGTACGCGGGCGCATCCAGCAAGCTCTCTTCGCGCTCTTCGTGGGGAAACTCGAGCGCCGCGCCACCAGTCACAGCGAGCGCGACACTCACTGCGCTCACGTTGGCGCCACCAGCGCTGTTGTTGCTGCACTGAGTGGCGCTATTATTGTTGTTGTTGACGGTGCTACTGCTGGTGTCCAACAATGAAATTGAAAGCGACGTGGAGACCTCAGTCGACACGGTGCTGTTGCCCAGCGAGGAGGTGCTGTGCTCGTCGAGCTCGGGGCCGCCGCCCGTGGACGACACCGAGTTGTACGACTCGTAGCGGCGTCGCTTCGGTTTGCGATTCTTGCGGTGGCGATGCTTGTGGTGCGGATGCTTGTGGGCGCCGCCGCGCTGGCCGCGCTTCATGGGCGACGTCAGCTGCTTCTCGTACTCCATGGAGTCGACGGGGTCGAGCAGGTGCAGCGGATCGTGTATGTTCGGCGGTATGATCACCTCGACCTTGGGCGGCGTGGTGATGGGCGACTGGCGCGGCGTCGTGGCCGGCGTCGTGTTCGACGACGTGTTGGAAGTCTCGTTCTGCAGCGAGTTGAGATTGAGCGGATCCGAGATGTTGCCGCCGAGCAGGAATTTCGTCGGCGGTATGATGATCTCCTTGCGCAGCCGCTTGTCGGGCAGAAAGAACTTGGAACGGCCGCAGCAGTAGTGCAGTGTTTGGGCGGCGCTGCTGGAGATGGAGATCGAGTTGTTGCCGCCGCCACCGCCCCCCACATTGCCGGCGGCATCTTTGCCGTTCTGGCCGCTGCAGCCGTTCACCTGGCAGCAGCTGATGTTGCCGCCAGTGCTGCCGCCACCAACGCCGCCTATGCCGCCGAGCGTGTTGTGCGCAGCGCCAGCACACAGCACGTGATGATGATGGCCGCCGCCGCCCCTGAAAACAATCCACGAATTAATTAGACATTAGTTCAGTTGCAATTTTGCGCCAACTCACCTGTGCGCGAGCATTTTCTTGTACAGCTGCTGCTTGAGGTGTCCATGACCGTAGCCCAGTTTCTCGAGGCCGGCCAGCGAGGCTGGCCCGTCTGCGCCGCCGCCATTGCCGCCGCGATGGCCATGATGCGAGTAGTAGTGATGGCCGCCCAGCTGATTCTTGAAGTTCTGTATGTTCTCAAGGTCAGCCTTGGTGGTGGCCAGATTGGCGCCGCCACTCAATCCGCCGCCAGCGGAGCCCGAACCCGGACCGCCAGCGCCGCCGCCAACAATTAGCACACCTGCGCCAGCAGCGGCGGCCGCTGCTAAGCTGGCCAAATTGTGCTGTTGTTGTTGTTTGGCCGTTTTATTTTGTCGCTTATTCCAGGTTTTATTCTTTTTTGTGAGCGTTGCAGCAGCAGCGCGTCGATGTCGCACGAATTGCTGTGGTGCGCGAAATTGATGGTATTGTTGTTGTTGCTGTTGTGATTTAATTTTATTGTTATTGTTGTTGTTTGATGTAGCCGACGGCGGCGAACCGCCTTTGACAGTGGCGGCGCTGCCTTCTGCCGTTGTTGTTGTTGTTATTGCGGCCACTGCAGTGGTCGAGCTGACTTGTTGTTGCTGCGATGCTTCGGCGCACTGCTGCTGTGCGAGCACATTCGAATGCTCGCTGGACGCGGCCGGAGCTGTGGTTGTGGTCGAGTCAGCGGCAGCCGACTGACAGTCAGCTGCAGTATCGCTGCTCAAAGTTTCCATTTTGATAAAATTTTCTGTAGGCCAAATCACTCTTAACTAGTAGAGCATAGTTTTAGGCGCACAACCACTTGGAAAAATTAATATGCTGATAAATTTTCAAGTTGCTTGAAGCTTTTAAAAGCCAAAACTAAGAGCAAAGTTGCAAAGTTTGTATTTTTATTGCTCACAATCCGGTATATTTGTACTATATACCCCAAATATTTGGTATGTAAAGTCTGCTTTTAGGCGCTTCGTTTAATGGTTTCACTTTCACACACACTTTTTGTCCTTTTTTTATACTTTTTATATCGTTTAAGCACAGAATTCGATTTGCTGACACACTTTTCAACATTTCACTTTCACTGCATACTTTTAGGCGTCATCAAAAATTCATTAAATTTCAATATTGTCAAGAATTTACACTCGCTTTGTGTTTTGAAATCTTTACCATCAACTTTTCAACAATTTGTTGGCATACTTTCAGGCGCTTTATGCCTTTTTACGGTCAACATATATGAACAATTTTTGTTTACAATATTTCAAGTAACTAACACAATGTTGATGCATTGAAAACATTACTTTGCTGTTGTAGCATACTTTTAGACGTTCACAAAAAATTTAACTTCCACTCGAACAATGCAAATTAAGTGGAAATTCTTCAAATTGTCAACATTGCCAACATTTGCGTTGGCCTTTCTTTCACTTTGACACACTCTGCCGCTGTGGCATACGTGCAGGCGCTACAGCTTGCTTTTCAATCACCTACACCCACACACACACACTTGACGCTCTGCGTGCCGGTGCTGCTGTCGTCTTCAGTTGGTGTGGCACTTTTAATTCAATTAAATTACGTCTTAAGCGGCACCAAATCCACACTGACTTCTTCGCTGCCACTTTGCACTCTTTTTTTATGTTTTGTTGTTGTTGATTTGTTTTATCTTCTTGCTGCTTCCTTTCACTTTAATTAAATTTTCCACAACATTGTCTTACACACGTTGCGCGCGAATCGTTGCTAACGCCAGCAAATCAGCTTTAAATTGTTCACGTTTTTCCGTTTCCCTTGGCGGCATTTCTTGCGATGTCTTCGCGTGCGCTGCAGCATTTCTCTGCACTCGTCGCTGCCCTCCTAATGAATCTGCAACGCGCTGCTGGCGCGCATATTATGTCCTTCGCTTCGAGCCGCACTTAAACGTACTTCATTTCTTCCGCTCGAAATCAACTTCCGCTTCCGTTGTGCACTCATCCGGTAACGGTAGCAAAGCGCCGCAGGAAAGAAAAACCGCGCGGCGAATTTTATCCCTCGCTGGCTGTTGGCACACTCCTTGGCCAAAGCCGGAGCCGGAGCCGTTGCTGACTCAAGACGCAACGCGGCACAAGTGAGGGTGGCTGCCTGCAAAGAAAGCAAAGAAAACATACAAACACACATTTAGTTTGTGACTACAAATGGAACGTTGGATGTATGTGGTAAAAAAATATTGAATTAATAAAGCGAACAATGAGGACCAAACAGGAGCAACCAAAGTATCAAATGTATGCGATGAAGGTGAGTCAATGTGAAGCGTTGATCTGTCAGGGCAGTGGATCACCAAACAGAGACTTGAAAGAGGCGGAAAATCAACTCATGGAAACACCAGTTGACTGTTAATGCAGACAAAACATATTCGACCCATGACCAGAGTAGATCTTAGAAGAAAAAGGTGCTCGACGCGGTAGTTGAAGGTCGACGGCGTAGAGGTAGACTGTGTCTCCGGTTGAAGAACCAAGTTGAGGACGCGCTATCATCTTCTGGTGTCAGATCAGAGGCGGCTGGAGAGAACTTTTGCAGTAATTCGGTCGCGCGTTGTCATGGAAAGTTGAAACAGTAAGTAAAAGTAGATCTAAAGATTTGATCCAACTGAACACACTATTTAAGGGGATTGAGGACGGAATCATGATTGGAGAAAAAGAAGAATATCTCCAAAATTGAAATCTATTTGCAAAATGTTTCTATAACTAAAGTCTATGAAAATTATCAAGAATCACTTAATCCTTGCTTCCAATCACCTAAACTTCAAGGCAGCAATACCTTTTGATGAGGTTGTTTCAGCTATTTGATGCTTAAAATCTGAGCCAAATCGTAAACTATACAGATTTTTTGAAAGCATTCTATAAGGTAGATGTTGCTACATAAATTAAGTAGATGTGTTATTCTTCCAAAGTTTCCCCTGACAAACCGCTAACTAGCAGGGAACGAAGCAGCGAACGAGACGGCAAGAAAGGGGTTCGCCTTGCCTATCACCGAAGTAGATAACTCTGTGCTTCCTCCGATATCTGTCTTGTATTTGTATGTTGACAGGTTGAGCAAAAAAAACATAGAGTTCTCATGTCGCAGCCGAACGGGCTGAAGCACCTGCCGGGCACTGTGGCCCTCCCTTTCCTTGAGGAAAACGCGATTTGTACTGTCCCTGAGTCCAACCTCTTTTAGACAACTCGTTGGAATCATCACTGGACACTGCCTCATTGGATTTATGCTTATCAAATGGCGCCTCTCGTCCAGTGATGCCTGCAGAAGTTACGGAGATGAAGATGAAGTAGAAACACTATAACACTTCCTGTGCCACTGCCCAGCTTTGAAGGAACGCCGGCTCCATACCTTGAGGGTAAGATTCCTAGCGGACCTGGCTTGCGCGGCAAATGTTGAAAGAGCAGATTCGGATCTGCTCTTCTTTATCAAGAGATCGAATTAGTTTAACCCGGATTGGGACTGATTGGTTAGCTCCAGAACCATTTAAGAAGGAATTCACAATGGGCCAATTTGGTCTCCGGGTGGAAGTGCAATGTCTGTTCCGCACTTCCCTACCTAACCTAACCTAACCGCAAAGTAATAATAAAGCTCTGATAAGTCAGTTGCGAAATAATAAATAATCTTCTTCTTGCCGCCTGGAAACCTCAGTGGATTATGGGGCGTTATCAATGTCAGCCAATTCTCCACAGTTCAGTTCGTCTTCCCAAACCGACGTCGATGGTCTAACTATCAGCAGTTCTGTTTAAGAACTGCGCTTCACTCATTCATCCCTTAATCATGATTTTTCAATAGTTTCGCCATCACCTGGTATCACATTTCCAATTTCCCCTTTGAAATTGGTTTCCGAAACCCAAGACTTGTAGTTTTTGATCCGAATTTTTCATTTCAAGCCAAATTAAGTCCACTATTTTGAAGGTCTTTGCAATGCTGGCATTTGTTCAGAGCAATAGGTTAGAATTTTCCAACCCGTATACGCTTAAGTTGCTATACAACTCTTTTATCAACTCAAAGTTCGAATACGCTTCCATCATTTGGAGGCATTATCATCTGTCTACTCGTACCTCCAGATCGCTCGCTTCGCCCTGCATTCCTTTCGTTTCGAGGATCCTATCTCCTCCTATACTTCGCGCCTTAAGCTAATTAATTGAAAATATCTTCAAACCAGGTGATGTATCCTATCACTTTCTTTCGTCTTTGATGTTGTTAATGGTACTGTCAATCGATCTGCTCTTCTGGGTAGGATCTTCCTTAATTCGATGGTGAAATTCCTGCGGAATCCTGCGTACCATTTTATGTTGGCTTCGTGAGGACGAATTATGCGCTGAATGCTCCTCTTTCCAGAGCTTTGTTAGAGCTCAATGAACTCCTTGTGTCTTCAAACATTGATTTTGAGCTCCCTAAATCTGTCTTCCTTGAGTCACTCAACCTCGCCCTTAGTTAAATTTTCCTCAAAGGCTTTACCTTAATTTATAGTGCTTTAGTATGTAAGAATAGTCCAGCGGGTAACGCGTTGGCTTCTCATACCAGAGGCCTTAGGTTCGATTCCTAGTTCGGGCTTGTTTAACACTCGTCTACTTCTATCGCTATCCACATGAAGCAGATGGGAACTAAAAGAATCGCACAAGTGCAGGCAATGGAAAAACCTCCAAGTTTGAAAGGAAATTGAAAAAAAAAAACGCCATTCGGATTCGGTATGAAACCACAGGTCCAAACATTTAAATTATCTTTTTTTGCAGATGATGTCAAGTTAATATTTTATGTATAAAATCGAAATAATTGTCATCTACTTGCGAGTGATATTAATAATTTCTTCTATTGGTGTCAAGTCAATAACTTGCGCCTTAATACCGAGAAAATTTATGTTCGGTGGTCTCATAAGTATTCTCGAAGCAAGGTTACCTTTTGTTTGTGATTATTCTCTTTATAATATTTTTATAACTAATGATACTGATAACTACGAAGTGCAAGTCATGTAGATTACATTGCGTCGAAAGCTTATGGGATGCTGGGATTTATTAAAAGGAATTCGCAGGGATTTAAAAATGGCTTGACTCTTAAATCGATTAACACTGTTGTGGTTTCGGCTAGAAAATGTAAAGTCAAAGATTTAGTTGCCATTTTTGATGCTAAACTAAGCCATATTAGTCGATTACATTACGACGAAAACTTATTCCATGCTTGGATTTAAAAGGAATTTACAGAGCTTTAAGGATGCCTTGACTCTTAAATTGCTTTACACAGCTTTGGTTCGGAGTTTCCTGGATTACGCGTCAATAATCTGGAGCGCTTACTACGAGAATCATTCGAATTTTTTGAAATTATTCAAAAAATGTTTACAAGATTTGGTCTTGGGAAAATGTACTCGCCCAATGGTTTCCTTTCATATCCATGAAGATCCAATTTACGCGGTTTTCAGTGCCTCAGTGAGCGGAGAACTTGCCAGTGAAGTGTCTTGAATTATTTAATTTTTTTAGTGTTTAAGAGATCAATTAGACTTTAAGACATAATCGTTAATTCTTTGTCATAATACATCGAACAAATTATTCGAAAAAATGAACCAGTAGCCAGATGTATCTGCCTAAGATTTTAGTGCCAATGAGTATAGCTTTAAAGTAGCTTTATTTAGTCTGTTTAATTACACTGTGCGTGAAATTTGCCCTCAAAAATTTAGACATGGGGGGGACCTACTGAGTTGAGATCCACCAGCCGTTTGGTAAGATTGGCTCTAGTTTATGAGAAATCCGACTTTGAAGTTTGTCGAGTTCGTCGCTTAAGTCTTCGAACGTTTAAATTCTAATAGGTCCTAAATCATTCCGAATATCGCTTTACTGTCTTCGACAAGTTTGTAGATATTTTAACGACCAACAAATTTGCTTAAGACACCAATCCAAAAAAAGTACATTTAAACTGTGTAATTGCTATATGTGCATTTTTGAGCGCAGCGCAACGTGGCGTATGAGTGTGAATTATATGAGTGTTAATTATAATTAAATGACACTCATACGCCACGTAGCGCTGCGCAAAAAAATGCACATATCGCAATTACACAGTTTAAATGTACTTTTTTTGGATTGGTGTCTTAAGCAAATTTGTTGGTCGTTAAAATATTTACAAACTTGCCGAAGACAGTAATGCGATATTCGAAACGATTTAGGACTTACTTAAGCGACAAACTGGACTAACATGAGCAAATTTCAAAGTCGGATTTCTCATAAACTAGAGCCATTCTTACCAAACGGCTGGTGGATCTCAACTCAGTATACCTATAGGAAACTCACCCAGTAGGTCCCCCCCATGTCTAAATTTTGGACTTGCACAGTGTTATTAGAAATGTTTATTGTATACCAGAGTTGGTAAGTAATTACTCTACTGTTGACTGAATATAAAATGACAAAATAAAAAGATACCCAAAAAGAAGTGCGCAAATCTTTTCCTTTTGAAAATGTAAAACCCACAGCTTCTCTTAAAGCGAAAGAAGGGGAGAAAAATGTCACGAAAAACCTTAAAGCAACGCTGAAATAACCAAAAATGTCAACCAATAAGCAGCAACAAAATCGAGATGCCTTGCAGCCCAAAACAATTCGCATACAGGCAATTTTGCAAATAGTCGTCGGAGAGGGGCGTGGAACGAGGGGGAGTGAAGGGAGCAGGAAGCACTGCGGCTAAATACACTTTAGGCAGCGACAATCTAACAATTGGGTCGCATAAAGTCGCAGCGTGCTGAAGGAAAAAGGCGATAATCTTTAACCTAATCATACTTTGCATCTCAATAAATGAAATATTTGTTGTTGTTGTTGTTATTGTTATGTTGTTTTTGTTCATGCGCCTAAAGGCAGTCGCACCATGCGAACGGCATCGTAAAAATGACAGCTTTATGATATTTCTTGCTGACTGCGACGACCAACAAAGCCAACAACACTTGTGCTATGCAATAACGTTGCTGTTGCTTAGTGTTGTTGTTGTGTTCGCTGTTGCTGCTGCTTGTGGAAATATGCTCAGACATGCTTCATGTCAGGAATCAACCGCATTGCTAGTCCAAAGGATAACAACAACGCTACGCATGTAGCCATATTTGTTCTTGTGAATGTGAGTGTGTGTGTGTGTGTGTATTTGTGTGGGCGTGGGGAAATGTGTTATTTGCACGCTTGTTCGGTGCTTCTATGGCGAGGTGCTCGTTGTTGCTGCTGTTCATTTTGTGTTGTTATTGTTGTTGTTTTGGCACTTTTTATTTTGTTGTTGTTTCTATTGCAGTGCTTTCTTTGCTTTTCTGCCCGACTGGTTGGCTTACTTTCAAAACAAATGACATTTTATTTTGCGCCATCTACGCCATGAATAGGCGCCCATATCTCTGTGTGTGTGTGTGTGTGTGTGTTTGCTATTTTCATTATTTATATAGAAAAATTCCCAATAGACTCAATTGAGCATTAAAAACACCTGCGCGCTTTCCCTCACCCACACAGCCCACACACGTTTCACTGGTCTTCACTGCGGGCGTCCGCGCTGCTGTGCACGTCAACAGAGAGTCTCGTGTAATATCCTTTTATGTGCACAGAAGTGTCTCTCGTACTACAAATACACGCAAAATAAAAATATTTTGTTGCATGAAAATGTTAGTAAAATTAAGCAAAAACGTAATTCTGCTGTTGTATTAACGGCAGCTGTCCACTAAAGTGAGGTTAGGTGGGACAGGCAGTTGACCGATTGCGCGACTAGTAAACTCAGAAACCTCAAAGGCGGACGAAGAGAGCGTAGGCAAGTCCCTGTCGTCCTGTGTTCAGTATTGACTGAAACCAACCTCAGCGTCGAACCAACCTGACAATGTCCTCCACTGGCGCGGCACAGACCATTTCCAAGTCACATAGCGTTCTGCCTCCTTGGTGGCTTTGAAGCTTAGTTCATTCGTATGGGAAGTGTTGCACAGATTCAATTTCCTCCTCATCCTCTCAGCTGCGACTGCGATGGCTCAGTCAGACCCTGTTCAGACCTCTGTGAGAATGCGATTTGTTGCTATGCCAAACCGTAAGAGACAAAGAGTTCTCTGTTGATCCTTGTTTGGAAAGGTTCCATTGGTTATTGATTCAAAATCGGTGTAAAATAGATACCTGACGCTATATTCGTCTTCGTAAGCTTCAATTCCTTCCAAGCCACTTGTGACGCTCGAGGTCAAACAATTATCGAGTGCATATTCGTCTATGTATCCTGAGGCTTGCATGCCAAGTAAAGGCAGTCAGCTGTCTCAGAGTTCTTCGATCAAGACTACAGTCCAATACTTACTGACTTAACTGGCCATAACAACCCGTTACCGGGTTACGGTCTGCCACAAAAGTGATCTCCAAGCGTCTCTGCGTCAGTTGGTCACACCAAGGCGTCCTCAACTGGGTTCTTCCACCGGAGACACGGCCTGCCTCTTCGTCGTCGACCTTCAACTAACACATTAAACACTTTTTTGGTCGAAGCTTCATCGTCCATACGGCAGCCAGCGTAACCGCTGGATGTCAATTCTCTGTGTTACGTCCATTTAAACAGCTCGTTGTTCGTTCGTATGCAAAGAGGGCCGAAGATTTTGCGTGGCACCTTGCTCTCGAACACCCCAAGGGACGCTATGTCATTACAGCCTAATGGCTGCCTTTAAGGCCATCGAAACTGTCAGCAGTTTATAGCCCCAATCCAACTTTCGAGGTGTTCCGAGGTTATCCAGTTCGGTTACCTTCATCCAAACCTCTGACAGTTGGTAGTTCCAATCCAGCTCTCGAGGTGTTCCGAGGTTATCCAGTTTGGTTATCTTCATCCAAACCTTTACGAGTTAGTAGTCCCAACCCAGCATTCGAGGTGTTCCGAGGATATCCAGTTTGGGTACCTTCATCCAATCCTTTGACAGTTGGTAGTCCCAATTCCGCTTTTGGGGTATTCCGAGACTATCCAGTTTGGTTACCTTCATTCAATTCTTTGACAGTTGGCAGTCCCGATCCAGCTTTCGAGGTATTCCGAAGTTATCCAGTTTGGTTACCTTCATCCAATCCTTTGACCATCAAACGTCAAATTGCTTAATCCAATCCCAGACTTGGCTACAGAAAACACCATTTTTGACCCTCTTTTTCAAGTTCCATAGATAAGTTTGTATTTTCCGTTCACTGAAAAATTTCTTTCAGTGCATTTGGCATTTCGGAAATATCAACAGAAATGCGATTTCTATTTGTAAGCGACCGAATGCACATTTCATGCCGCATTCTGTCTGACTTGTGAACAACTAAATATTCTTAGATGTCGCACATTTTCGTATATTTTTACACAAGTCGCTTTCAATACATATTTTTTTTAGTTTTTCTCGACCACATATGAGAATTTTTACGTTGGCTGTGAACATGTTTGCAGCGGAAGGAATTCAGGCATGTAATGCATTGTAGTCTGAAAACGCCATGAAAATTCTGTAGAGTGAAGTTTAATAGAATTTTTCTTGCAAAAAACTGAAAGACTGGGAATTGAGTTCTTTAAAGTTGGGCATGAATTTTTAAAGGCTGCAGGTGTTGCTTAGTGCAAATCAATTTAAATGAATGCCAAAGTGGATTTTCCGAGCTGCGCTGTCGAACTGTAATGAAGCGAATGTCACGATTTGCAGCTGAAATCAGGCAAATACAAGAAACAAATGACATAAAGCGGGAATTAAGCTGCTACCGGCAACGGCGACAGGAGCAACAGTGGCGGCAATGAATGACAAAATCCAATTAACGTTTGTCGCTGTAATCGAATCAAGGAGCAAAAGCCCCGGCGGGAATGTGCACGTATGTGTGTGTGTGTGTGTGTGCAGCACAGTCAGTTCGAAGGCTGCATGCGAACGTGGGCCAATGTGAAATGTGCACCGAAACAGAGCAAAGACGAAAATGCGAGCAAAAAAAATAAAATAAATGAAATTTACATGAATAATACAAATCCCAGAGCCATCATCACACCAGAGCAGAGTTGCCAAAGTATGAAATGCCAACAAGAAAAATAATAATGTGAAACTACGCTCGTTGTTTATTTTAAGCGAATTCAAACATTTCATTGCGTTTTCATTTGATTCCACTCGGCTGCCGTTGCCGCTGCATTGGTCGTCTGTGCATATTTGCCGGCGCATGAAAGAGTAAATCGATCGATCGCAAGGCAAATACAAATGCAAAATATGAATTGTAGAGCTCAAAATAAAACAACAAGAATCGCAATCAATTTGCTGACAAATGCAGCATGCGGTAAAAGCGAAAAGGGACGCGAGCAGACGAGCACAGAATTACAATGAGCGCAAATAAAAACCAAAAAAAACCTGCAAAAAATATAAAATAAATGCAAAACGGAATATTGAATGTAATAGAAAAATAGCGGCAGCAACAACAAACAACCAATGGCCCCAGCAGCATTTTCAATTGAAAACAGCACACACGCACACACACACACACATCAAGTCGTCAAGTGCGGCTATGAGCGATGCCGATTGCACACAAATGCAGCGCCAGCAATTGCCAGCAACAATCGCCAACAATGTGTGTTGCAACAGCGCCGGTGTTGCTGACAGTTAATAAAAGTGCTGTGTTGTGCTGTGTTAAAGTGAAAAATTATGCACTCGTCTCGCACGCACAACGCGACGTATACGTAATTTTAATTCCAATTGCGCAGCGCTGCAAAGTGTCTGCGGTTAATAAAAACATGTAAATGCCTAAATAAATAAACGAAAAAAGGGCAAATTGTGTGGTGCGCAATTTTAAATTACAACAACAACAAATTCCAAATGTGTTGTAAAGCTTTAGCGAGCGCTGCAAGGCAGACAGTGTGGCATCAAATGGTACAGAAAACGGCAAAAGCAGCCAACAACATGGACGGACAGCCAGTTGATGCTATTGTGTGTGTGTGTGTAATGAGCGGAAGTCGTCTGGCAGCGGGCAGTCGCGGCAAATCGTTGCAAATCTGTAGCGAGATTGAAGCAGTGACAACGCAATGAGAAGCAACAACACTCGGGGAAGCTGCATAAATTTGTGTGAAAATGTTTTTAAAAGTAGCAACAAACAGAGAGCAGAGTTTAGATTTGAATTAGGGGAGCTTTTCAGTTTGGAATTTCAGAAAATCCATTTTGTTAGGGAAGATTGAAGATTTGAAAATATTGCTTACGAATACTAAATTAAAATTCCGAAAATTGACTGCGCTATAGAGACTTGAAAGAAGACTCTAAAAGCGAAGCTAAACTTTTCAAAACAAAGACAACTAAATCTCAAGAACTACTGAACCAACCAAAATAAACAGCCCGAGTTGGGAACCGAACCAAGGGCCTCTGGCATGAAAAGTCAGCGCACTACTCATTGAACTATCGCGGCCGGCTTTCAAGACATGAAAGTTCATAATCAAACATCAGGTTACAAAAAGTCGCCATTTTTGTTAATTTCAATATCTTTTTTTGACAGTCCCACCATTGGCTATAACCAACAAACTTATCAGTAGATAAGTTATAAATTTGCTTTAATCATGGGCACTTCTGCAAGACATTTTCTGCTCTTCGACCTAATATTAGCTTTCGGTTCGGCAGCGAAATATGGGTTTCGGCCAATCAAATGACCGAATACACCGATTAGGTAGTTTGACAACGTATTCGAATAGACAACCGAAACTCTTCCGCAGTCATTGTTGGTCCAATGAGGCAATGAAGATTGGTATTTCTTATACACCTACGGCAGTGTTTACTCCCCAATCTTCCCGAGTTGGCTAGTGGGTTGGGGAGGTTTTATTAAAACAAAGAGACAGCACCACGTAGTTACAATCCAAGTTCGAGTGCTTCCAATCTACGAAGCATGTTCCATCTATGGATCTATGGAAGCATGTCCCATGTCCCTAGTCTTCGAAGATGAAGTGGTCCAGGCAGCATCATTTCAGTATCCCCAGCATCATCTCGACGCCAGTCTGAGGTGTTGATCTAATGCATCTAGGTAACCCCAGACAATCAGGTCTCTGTAGCCTGTTTTACAGCCTCCCCATCAAACCCAGGCACAGTAACACAGTATGAATCTCACTATTGCTATATTCAGTGGATGATGCATACTTCTTGTCTCCCTTTCTTACCGAACACTATTCTGGAGTGGTAAAGGGCAGTCCTAGCCTTAGCCTCCAGGTTTTTTTCCCATCAAAATTTAGAGTCTAGTTAGACCCCTAAGAATTTTGTTTCTTTAATGTTATTGAAAGTTTTTTTTGTTCATTTTAGAAATGATAAAGCAAGGTACTTTATATCTTCTCGTGAACAGCGCGAGTCCGGCTTAACCCATTTTCGGCCGCTGGTCGATTTTTCGACCAGCCACTTTGAAGGAGAGTAGCTCTGCACTTAGACATTATATCTGTGAACTTTTGATGCATAAAATAGCTTTGGCCTTTTGGTAACCCCTCGAAATAATAATTTTTTTTAAAAAAGATAAATTTAGAGATGTTGGCGAAGGCACGAAAAAAAGCATTTTTTTAGTCATATTTTGAATATTCTGAAAAATATATAACCTTTTCAAATTATTGATTTATTATTGATTATTTACGAAGCCTAAAGACCAAATTACCGCAATCAATTGATATCCATAAAATTATGAAAATATTTTTACCTCTCAGCACCGCGTACTTTTCAGTGGTCGAAAAATCGAAAATTGGCCAGAAGTCGTCATGTATGTACATATGTAAGCCAACAATTGTTTGTTTTCATGCTTGATTATTATTTGACCAAAATTATATACATATATATTTGTTTTTATTTGAAATTAAATTTTTATTAATTTATAAAAAAAATAATAAAAAAAAAAAACACAAAAAAATCCACAAATATTCTTGATTAAGGTCCTAAATGTAAGTCCTTAAAAGGAATTAAAAAAATATTGGCTATTTCTGGTAGCGGCCGAAAATGGGTTAAGAAGAGTTGACTCTTAGTCCGCTTTCCATTGCCCATCCTCAAACTCATTCCACGCCACTTCCATAAGTTGGCCGACTATCGAAAGGAATTTTTCTTGTTAGTGTGACCACATCATTCCTAGTTTTCGTATAAAAACATAGCCAAAAAGATGCTTTTCTAAACTAGAATAAAATCTATTTATTGTCAAAGCTACTTTCGAATCTTGATTGAACCGAACTTTGAACTCATTATTGGAAAACTGCAAAGTTCTACGACCAGATATCCCTTATGATATCGATAAATTTGAGCTCTTCTCTGATACCTGGAGAGACTATAAGATGAATCGCACTTGGTATTCTTGGTTTTCGAATGGGAGAGTTCAGTTCGTTACCACATTTGGTTCAGGAACTGCAAGCAGCAGATCGATTATGAGAAAATTGAGTTGAGTTTTCTGCAGTCACTCTTTAACATGGATGTTCCTGTCTTTTCGATGGGATATCAAAGACATTTGATAGGTGATAGGGGAGAAACTATCGGGTAGGTGAAGTTGTACTACAAAATGTCACAACTTTCAGATTACTAGCCTTTCTAGTTATGAAGTTTTGCGACCTAGGCAGGTAGGTAGGAATGGCTACGGAGCCCACTTGGACCATTGTGATACCACAATCAATCAATCATGTGACCGCTCGCTCATTGAACCAGTTTAAGGTCCTTACAAATCCTTGTATACTGTAAATAGTTCTATGGACTGGATTGCCTAGATTGTCCAAGAAGAAGTTGCCTAGATAACTCTTCTTCTTTCTAGATAATGTTGTGGATTTAGATATCTGCAAACGATTCTGAAAAGTCAACTATTTTTAAAGCCATCTTTCAGCTTTGATTTAATTGAGTTTGTTGTGTGATATTTGATCTTTGAGGCCACTATTGGAGAACTGGAGAGTTGTACTGCAAGTTAAGTCACATTTTAGGTCAAGAACCTCATTGGTTTAGGAGTCACAGACTGTTGAACAATTTCAAAAAGTCGACTTTTGCTCCTAAAACTTTGATTTAATGATGTTTCGTGGGGAATATTAACAACTTTAGGCCTAACTTTTGATAGCTAAAGGTCGTTATTGGGGAGCTTGAGAGTTGTACTGCAAGATAAGACATATTTCAAGTCAAAAGCCTTCTTAATTTAGGAGCTGCAGGCAGTTGAATGATTTTTAAAAGTCTACTTTTGCTTCTAAAACTTTAATTTAATGATGTCTTCTGTGGAATATCGGTCATGTTAAATAAAACTTTAAATAGCTAATGACTTTAACTATGAGATGAACCACATTTCAGTTCATTAGCTCTTTTGGTTAAGGAGTTACAGACAGTTGCACGATTTTCAAAAAGTCGAAATTTTTCAAAGTCTTCATTAAATCACAGTTTAATTGACTTTTCCATCATCAAATAGGAAAAACTCTTCGAACACCTGAAGAGTTCTACTAAGAGATGAGCCGCATTTTAGTTCATTAGCTCATTTGGTTACGAAGTTTTAGGCAGTTGAACGATTTTAAAAAGTCTACGTTTGCTCATTAAACTTTGATTTAATGATGTTTCTCGGGGCATATCGGCACCTTTAAGCCAAAATTTGGATAGCTAATGATTTCTACTACGAGACGAGCCGCATTTCAGGTCGCTCGCTCTTTTGGTTAAGAAGTTACAGCCAGTTAAACGATTTTCAGAAAGTCAAAGTTTTTCAAAGTCTTATTTCAACTTCGATGTAATCGGCTTTTCTATTCGATATCGTGAAATTTTAACAAAATTTTCAAATATCTGAAGAATTCTACTAAGAGACGAGCCGCATTTCAGGTCGCTCGCTCTTTTGGTTAAGAAGTTACAGGAAGTTAAACGATTTTCAGAAAGTCAAAGTTTTTCAAAGTCTTATTTCAACTTCGATGTAATCGGCTTTTCTATTCGATATGGTCAAATTTGAGCAACTTTTCAGATACCTGAAGAGTTCTACTAAGAGATGAGCCCATATTTCAGTCAACTAGCCCTTTTAGTTGAGAAGTTACAAACAGTTACACAATTTTCCGAAAATCTAAGTTTTTTAAAGTCTTCTTCGAATCACAGTTTAATCGGATTCCCCATCAGCAAGTTTAAGCAACTTTTCAGATATCTGGAGAGTTCTAACTAAGAGATGAGCCGCATTTCAGTTCGTTAGCCGTTTTTGTTTGGAAGTTATAGCACATTGAGTCATTTCAAGCTAAATTAAAGTTTCACTAAACTGAAAATTTAATGGCACATTTCCCAACCGTTGTGCATAGTTTTGCGTACTAAAAGCTTTTTTCGCCAACTTTCAACGCAACGAAAAAAATCCCTTTGGCAACTAGAAAATAAACGCGCGAAAACTACACAGAAAGTATAAAGAGATTAAAAATAAATGCTGCTTTAAGCATTTCCACTGCGCTGCAAAGCCGGCTGGCGGCGGCGGCTGGTGGCTGAAGCTGGTTGCTGGCTGCCGGCTGCGGACCACAACAGAGACATCACATACGCAAACGACGCGTACGACGGCGGCCACAGCGACGCAAAATGAAGAAGGCAACAAAAACAAAAGCACACATGAGGAGAAGCACACAGGAGGAGGACGGGGCAAAAAACGATGCAAAATGTAAAAGCAACAAACGTAAAATCCTTTTATGCCGCCACAAAATCCATTTTTCGCGAAACAGGGAACAAGAAAATACAAAAAAAAAGTCATGAAAAAAACGCAGCAAGTTTTTTAAACTACAATGAAGGCGAAGCGAAGCGGCAGCAGCGCGTGTGGCCAACGGATGCTGTGCGCACAGTGGGGCCAGTAGACACGATGGCAGTCGACGTGCAGACACACAAACACAGATAATAAAAAAAAAATAGATAGTGAATAGTGGGGCGAGGGGGAGTGGCATGCTGCTGTGTTAGTTGTAGGCGGAAACGCAGGGCAACATTGTGGATGGTCCATATTTCCTTTTGTGTCTGCGCGAATGCGCCACTTCGCATATTAAACGCCACTACACACTGTCGACAACGGGCGCCCGTGTCGGCGCCCCGCTGCGCCCAACACCGGCCGCAGCTGCTGCCGCACACAGCGCACAATGCGCGCAAAAAGCATCACTTTTTTGTTGTTGTCTTCTGGCACATTGTTTTTGGTTTTATTCTGTGTTGTTTTTATTCATTTTTGCTAGAAAATTCAGCAGTGTGCGAATTTAAGCCCGAAGGCAGTTTTTGAGTGTGTGTGTGTGTATGTGTGGGTGAGCGCAAAAGGACATGTGTGCGGAATGTGTGTGTGTGTGTGTTTAAATGTGGACGATGCATGCAACAAATGCAGATGCGGCGATCGGGCACGCACGCTGCGCGCCGCTGCTAGCAACAACAACAACTCATAGCACTACAAACTGCAAGGAGCGAATGAGCAAATAATTGCACCAACACAAGCAGAATGCACGGCAGAGTGGCCAGAAATTTAAAAAATATTGCATTACTAAAAAAAAATTAAAATTTCCTTAAACGCTTTTAATGCATCTGACTTTTAAAAAGTTGCAATTTTTGACTAAAAACTGCTGTCATTAGATAAATGAGCAAAAATTTAATGCTGCGTGGTGGCAACGACGGCAAAAACACTGAACCGCTGTTTGCTACCAGATTGCTACAAAAAACGTTCATGACTAAGCAGAATAGCACAACAATAACAACAACAACAATAACAACAAATGACAATTACAATCCTCGGAGGCTGCTTTGAGGCATTAAAAAAGAAAGAATGGATGGCGCTAAGCAAAGCAAAAAGGAGTGAAGTAGAATATTGCAATGTTGCTTTCATTGTTGTTGTTTTGTGTTATTACTTCTTCGAAAGAACTTTCAACGAACACACACACACAAACAGAGATGAAGAGAGAGATACAAAGAGTGAGCAGGAAAACCGAATGCAAATTATGAATTCATTAGCGCCACGAACGAAACTGAACGGATTGGTGGGTGACTGCGTGAAGTGGGTTTGTGGGGCCGGGAGGAAGTAACTGTCGGCATAACCAGGCACTTATTTATTAAAGCGCTTAAAAACATTTTAGGATATTTAAAAAATTCAAATTTTTTAACACAAGTTTGTGGCAAAGCAGCTGTGTGCTGCGGAACGTTGGTTTTGTTGGCGTTGGGTGCAGATTTTTAATATATTTTAGTACATATTTTGTTGTTGTAGCAATTAGCCGAAAGAGTTGCAAAATGATGAAATGCGAATTTAGTGGCTGTTAAATGTTAAATTACCGTTACGAGCGTTTAAACACGAATCGTTGAAGGTTCACTAAAGGGAAATTTTACAGGGATTTTATTTCGATGGTGAGAAAAGTCAAATGGCAATGAGAAAATGAAAAGTAAATAATATGAAAGCTGCAATTAGAAATGAGAAAACGAATCGTTGATGTGGAGTGAAATAGGAGGGAAATTTTCCAGGAATTTTTTTCCGATTAGAAATTTTATGGTGAGAAAAGTAAAATGTTGATAATGCAACAATTAGAAATGAGAAAATTGAGTCGAAGGGGAGTGAGGGGGAACTTTACAGGGATTTTATTTCGATTTGAAATTTAAACCAGAAATTTAAATTTAATTAGATGGGAAAATTTAAATTTAAAACATTGAAAACAGCAATTAGAAAAGAGAAAACTTTACAGTGATTTTATTTCGATTTTAAATTTAAACCTGGAATTTAAATTAAATTTTTTTTATTTTAATTTAAATTTTCCCATTTAAATTGAAAATGCTGAAAACAACAATTAGAAAAAAGAGAAAACATCAAATTTTAAATGGAAAAATAAATTAAAAATGAGAAAATGTCAACTGTAGATGAACATTAGTTGAGAAAAGTCAAGTGAATATGAAAAATTGTTGGAGAAAAGTGAAAAAAAAGTTTTAAAAGAGATAACTTAAACTGAAAATGGCAAAAGTTAGGTTTAAAGGAGAAAGTAGTCACAAAAACAATAAGAAAACGTCAATAACGGATGAGAAAGTGCAATTCAAAGATGAGAAAGTCAACAAAATATGAGAAAATTCCAAACAAGAATGACGCTCCGTCAAATGAAAATAAGAAAATGTGGCAACGATGAGAAAAGGTCAAACGACTACGAGACATTGTCAATTCAAGAAAAGAAAAAGTAAATTGGGGATAAGAAAATATACACCAACTATAGGGAAATTTACTTTAAATATGAGAAAATGTGAATTCATTCTAATTAAGTGAGTAAGAGCCACTGAAACTGAGAAAATACCTAACTAAAAGTTCAACTTTCTAGCTTAAACTGAAAGATTATTGTTTCAATGAAATATGACAAATAGTTGAAAATGAGAAAACGTCAACGAAATGTGAGAAAAACAAGGTTAAAAATCAAAGAAAACGTAAATTAAATATGAGAAAGTGTCAATTAAATATGAGAAAATGTTAAACAAAGATGAGATAAATATCAATTAAAGATGAGAAAATGTCAATTAAATATGAGAAACGTATATTTAAAGTGAGAAAGAGCAACTGAAACTGAGAAATTATGTAAGAAAATATCAATGAAAGATGAGCAAATGTCAATTAAATATGAGAAACATACATTTAAAGTGAGAAAGAGCAACTGAAACTGAGAAACTATGTAACGGAAAGTAAATTTTTTCAATGGAGACTGAGAAATTGTTTAATATGAGAAAACGCCAAAAAAATAAGAAAAATTAAGAGAAAATGTTATTCAAATATAAGAAAATGTGAAGTAAGAATTTATTAAGAATGAGTAAACGTCAACTTAGTAGGAAAACATATATTTAAAGTGAGAAAAAGCAATTGAAACTGAGAAAAAATTTTACTGAACGTTAATTTTAAAAAAATGAGAAATAGTTTAGAATGAGAAAACGTCAAATATTCAAATATGAGAAAATGTAAACTAGGAATTTATTAAGGATGAGAAAATGTCAATTGAACTGAGAAATTATCTAACTAAAAGTTTAGAAGCATTAATTAACTCAACTTTGTTTCAATGAGGAATGAGAAATAGTTGGAAATGCGAAAATGTCCACACAAAATGAGAAGAACTGGTTTAAATATATAAAACGTCATTTAAATATGAGAACATCTAAATTAAGAATGAGAAAAAGTGAATCAAGAATGAGAAAATGTCCACAAAGAATGTGAAAATTAAAAAAAAAGAGAAGAAAATATGAAATCAATATGAAAAAAACTTATATCGAAGGAGAGACAATTTTATTTGAGGTTAAGAAAACATTCAAAGGCTATAAGAAAATGTCAATAAAAAACAAAACTTAAAGTTGAAAAAGCTGAACAAAAGGTTAAAAGGTGTAAACTTAAATGGGAAATCAGCAAGAAAAAAGAGAAAAGGAAAAAATTGAATTGAAAAGGATAAAATACTTAATAATACCAAGAAAGTTTAAATTGGAGGGTGAGAAAGGTCAATTGAAGGGGAAAATATTAATTGAAGATGAGAGTTTGAGAAATACATGGAACAGATCAAATGAAGACAGAAGACGATAAAGATGAGAAAATTTTAATTGATGAGGAGAAAGAAACGGAAAAGGTCAACAGAAGAAGATAAAGTATCTGCTGAAGATGAAAAATTTCAACTGATGCAGAGAAAGTTATGAAAAAGATAAAGAAAAAGTACGCCTCCAGGTGATTTGAAGACTAAACGGACTAGCCAAATGAAGAAGAAAGTATTCAAAGATAAAGTGAATCGACATTAAAAGATGAAAAGGGCCAAAAGAAGATGAGAAAGTGTGAACCCTCCATAAATAAAGAACTTAAACTTTCATTTCCTTTGTCGGAACAGCCTTGGACAGAGTGCTGTGAGGTCCATTGAACTGCGACTTGAGGTTCCTTGTTAGTTTGCTTTAAGTCTACCCAACCTCCGGAGTAATCTGAGTAGATCCTGCTGGATCCTTGTTCTGTACTGGAGACGTCCGTGAATATTTGAAATCATTTTTTGTGGGGCTCATTCTCAGGCAAATAGTAAATTAGAAGATTTGAATAGTAAATGAGAAAGCTTGAGTTGAAAATTAAAATGTTTGAATAAATCATAAAAAAGACGAAATCTTAAACGAGAAAGTATGAATTGTAAATGAGAAAGTAGTATCTCTAAATTTCAAAACTGCAAAGGAAGTTGGAAAACTTGAAATTTGTCTTACTGAAAGTGTGTGAAAAAACAATTCAACCAACAATAAACAAAACGGCAACGTCAGCAAAAGAACAAAGTACACCAATTAAAATTGTAAAGACATCAACTGCCGACGACTGACTGTCTGTGTATGGCAACAAAATATTTTGCGCCAATAAACTTTACAAGTACAAAACTATGTACAAGTTGTCTTTGCCAGTTCGATGGTGGAGTTTTGAAGTTTTCACAGTTCTCAACTCGACTCCAAAGCAAACTTGAAAATACTTTCTTAGCAAAAATTGCAGTGCACTTGATGCAGCAATCAGGACTGGTTTAGTTGTTTTTCAAGTGCTTCGTGTTGTTGCCAACTTGACGCGTGTTTTCCTTTCGTCTTGCGAGCATATTTAAATTTTAATTAAACATTTTGTTAGAATAACTATTAGCTGGGTTGTTGCTTTCTCCTATGCAACACTTAAGCTAATTAATTGCACACGCCAACAAAAAGCAGCAACACAACAATGAGAGAGACTGAAATTACGAGCGCATTCAAGTCGAGTTGGCTGAAGCCAAGGAAAGACATTCAGTCAGGGGGGAGTCAGTCAGCCAACGACAAGAAGCCCGAGGAAGTCAAGCAGCGAACTAAATTAATTTTGTATTTGCGAAAACGCGCAGATATGGCAGCGCATCAGTGTTGCCAGATGAAAGGCAGCCATGGAGATGAGAGGAAGAGGACATGGCACAGCTTGAAAGAAGGCAGAAGGTGAATATTTTAGGACTTTTTGAAATCACTGTGAAAGAGAGAGAGGAAAGTCAGAAGAAAGAGAGAACAACATCTGGTTGAAATTAATATTTTTGCAAAACTACAACTGAGCGCTCAGGTATGGCAATGAAAACAACCAACAATAATGTTTATTTGAGTGGCAAAACTTTTGTTAGTTGCAGAAACTACGGTTGACGTCTGTAGTCGCAGCTGTGCTGCTGTTGGCAAAGCAACAAAGACAACAAAAGCACAGTATGGCAACAAAACAATGAATCCAAAAGGTGGCAAAGCAAAATGAAAAGCCAAACTTTGCTGAGACTAAAACGTAAGAATAGAACTTTGTGAATGTTGGGAGCGTTCAAATATGACAACAAATCGGCATTAAAGCTGAAACAGGATTAGACAAAAAATTTTTTTAAATTATAAATATTCATAAAAAAGTTTGGAAAACAATTAAAAAAAATATTTACAAATTAAATAATTAAATATTAAACAAATTACTACAACGAATTACTTAAAAAAATACTCCAAAATTATTTAAAAAAAAAACTACAAACAACATCATAAAAAAATATATTTAAACATTTTATTATAATTAAAAAATTTAAGTAATAGCAAAATTAGAAAATATCAAAAATTAAAAAAAAATATTTTAAGAAAACAATCACAAGTAGATATAGATAAAAAGAGGAAAAAATATTAAAAAGCGTAAATCATAAAAATATTATTAAAAAGCATAAACAATTTTTAATTAAAATTCAAAAACGATATTAAAATCAAAATTTAAGACTTTAAAAAGTATATAAAACTAAAGTTCTACTAAAGCAAGTGATTAACAAAACTAAATTAAAAAAACTATGCAGAGGAATTATGTACAAAATATTAACAATAATACAAAATATTTTACAAAGCAATTAGAAAAATCTTACAAAAAACATTTTCTAAAAATATACAAAACACTAAAAAATATTAAGAATGAAATTAAAAAAAAAACACATTTAAACAAAAATGTTAAAAAATAATAATACAATAACTTAAACAAATTATTTCAAAAAGAAGTTAAAAAATTCCCAAAATATTTTGATTTTTTAAAAAGAAATATAACTTTTTAAAGAGAACTATTACAAAAAAATATTATTTCACAAAATTAATAAACAATTTCAAATTTCAATCATACACGATTTCAAAATATAAAGAATACAAAAACAATTATTTGAAAAAATTTAAATTTTCGAAATTTATTAAAAGTAACTACAAAAATGAAAATATTTTTAAAAAATCTTAAATTTAATATTAAAAAAATAATTAAATATTAATCCAACAGTTACAAAACAATAGGGGTATTCACACCGAGCTCGTTACTTTGTTAGTTCGGTACTCGGTAGTTTTGTTCGTGTATTTTGTTCGTGTTCGTGTGTGTTCGTGTATCGAACAAAAACAAAATACACGTAGAAAACTACCAAGTACCGAATTAACGAAGTAACGAGCTCGGTGTGAATACCCCTAATGAATATTAAAAAAAATATTACCAAAAACTAACTGAACAAAATACACAAAAAAAAAATAAAATACACAAATTCCCAGAAATGAGCTCAGAGCTTCACTAAAGATTTCAAATGGTGATACATCCAAAAGATTTCCGATTCCATTATTTTATGTAATCCTGTAATGGTATGCTAGAATTTTAATGAATTTTAAATGTAACATTTTAAACAGTTTTTTAAACAAATGTTTTCAGTAATTTAGCTCATATAAGCCTGAAAGTCTCACTTCTGGGTTTACGTTACTTTTAAAATTCTGGGAATTAGGGTAAAAAATTTATTCCAAAAATACAAAAACAAAACAAATAAAAAAATACAAAATACAATACAAAATACAAATACAAAAACATAATAATTTTTCAAAATTCAAAAACAAATGTTACAAAATAATGAAAATTAAACCAATAATTCCAAAAAATATATATACATAATTATAACAATATTAAAAAAAAAATTTCGCTAAAAGGTATAAAAACAATTTTGAAATCTATTAAAAAATAATAATGCAAAGAATAAAAAAAATAATAACTAGTTATGAAAAGATAGAAAAAATTATTAAAAAATACAAATACATTAATAAAAGAAAAATACAATAAAAAAAACATAATTCGACAATTTTACAAAACTAGCTACAAAAACAAAAATAATAATAATTTTTCAAAATTCAAAAATAAATGTTAAAAAATAATTAAATATTAAAGCAATAATTACAAAAAAATATATATAATTATAACAATATTTAAAAACATGATTGCTAAAAGGTATAAAAACAATTTTGAAAGTTATTAAAAATAATGCAAAAAATAAAAAAAAAACAAGTTATGAAAAAATAGAAAAATTAAAAAAAATAAAAATATAAATAAAAAAGATTGTTAAAACAAAGTATTTAAAAATTTTTTTAAAAATAAAAAAAAAAATAATTAATTGTTCATTAATTATTAATTAAACATTAACATAAACTATTTAATTTAATTATATTCACAACATTATGAAAAATAATTGTTACCAACAAATATTGAAAAATAACATTAACCCTTATTCTCATACCCAAACTTACTAACGTCGTTTGGCACCCGGGGTACCCGGGTACCCATTTCATGAAATTTTTAAGTTTTCACTAATAGAAAACAAAATTTTTTAAATATATGATTTGTTCGCTTTTCACCTAAATAACGAGGATCCGGAAGGTAAAAAAAAAATGTTCATTATTTGTCAGTTTTTTTCACGAAAATACATCGCAGTGGGCACCCGGGTACCCGGGTATGAGAATAAGGGTTAAAAAAAATATTTTTTTCAAAACATTGTAAAAAGATTTGTTACCAAAACAATATTGCAAAAATGTCAAACATCTTTTTTGTTGTATACAATTTTTTAGTTTAATTTAATTTAATTTGAATTTTTTGTAGTATAAAAATAAACAAAATAAAACATTTTACAAATTGAAAAACTAAATAAAAACAAAAATTTAAAAATTTAAAATCAAAACAATATTTAAAAAAAGGTAAAAGAAGCAATACAACAAATAAAAAGCATTAAAAATAAATGTTGCAAAAGATATGAAAGAATAAAAAAAAAATAATCAAAAAACTATTGAAAACTATTATTAACAAGAATAATTAAAACATCTATAAAAAAAAAATATTTAAAAAATATACATTGTTACCAAAAGTATTTAAAAGGAAATTGTTCTTGTCTCTTGAATAATTTTTAAATTTTAATAATTTATTCTAAAAAATGTTTATTTTCGGACTTTTCTTCAGCAAGAAAAATGAAACAAAATAAAAAAATTGTTAAATCTTTAAAATTCATTAACTTTGCTTGCGTAGTGCTTTTGAATTTTGTTGACGTTGTCCTCGGTTTTTATTTAGTTGGTATTTTGTGCTTCTTAATGCTGCTTTTTCGCTCTCTTTGTTTGCAATTTTTTTCATGGTGATTTTCCGTTGGCTTTGTTGATTTTGTGTAGTTTTTCACAAGTTTCCTCGTCGCGTCAAGCTTAATTATACGCTCTACACTTTATTTGCGCACTTCACGCTCCCAGCGAATGCATGAAGGCGCCGCTCACAACCTGCCGCCCTCGTAACGCTTTCAGCTATTCTCCACCTGCAACGGCAGTGAAGCTGCGACGACAAACAGGACAAAGCGTCGCCGAATGTGCGCACGTTTTCTCAATGTCCTTTTGGCGTGAAGTAAGAGTGCGTAAAAGTACGTGTGGGAGTGTGTATGTGTGTGCAAGAGTGTTGACAGGAAAAAAGGGGCAAAAACTAATAGCAGCAACAGCAACCAGCCAGGCGGCACTTGACTGTTAGTACCGTTTTGGGCTGCAATTTCACTCAAGTCTACAAGTGTATGTGTGTGTGTGTGTGTGTGTAAGCTTAAAGCTGCACTATTTTACTACGAATACAAGCAAAGCACAGCGCAAAAACTGACAAAGCGGCAATTCACAGCAAAGTGTGGCAAGAAGTTTTCACGCCACGCAGTCAAAGTTAAAGTTGGCAGTTTTTGCGGGCTGCATTGAAAAAATAAAATCGAATAAGCAAACAGCGCACAACTGAGGAAATGGAAGTAAAAGAAAGAAGGGAGGAAGGGAAGTGCTTCAAATTTTGCTCTTTCAGAAACGAGTGCGCGGACGAAGGTCCAATTTAGGCAAATTTTAGCATTCAGAATGTCATAATTTGATACTCGAATCAATTTTATTTTGTGCTCAAAAAATAAGAAATGTAAAAAATTTAGGGATATTCGATACTTAAAAATCTTTAAACATTTTTATCGAATGAAAATCCGCAAGAAATACACACAGCTTTGTTAGGTAACCAAACGAAGCGCGTAGCAACTGCACCGCAACAACAGCAACAACAACAACAACCGTAATCAACCAAAAACAAAAGCGCCAGAAGTAACCAACCGCAACAAGGTAAACAACATTGTTTTGACAGCGCAGCCCACGTGAAATTGGCCAGTGAACCCAGCCTCTGCGCTCGGCGCTCGGCCCGTTCAACCAAGCACCTAGCCACCCACCGAGTGGCGCGCGCCACTTCCGACCCATTTCGCTAACGCAAAGCAAACAAAAGCGAAGCAAAACAATTTCTGATAAAAACGTCAAAGTGAATGGCGAGCACGCAAATGACGTGCGGAACGAGGGGAAAACGCGAAAAAGTGGGCAGCACCGAGCCAATGCAACATGTGGGCGGCGAAAAAGTGTGAGGCAAAAACCAGGCGAACGATTTCGGACGACATTGACTGATTATGAGCACTTGAGCGTGCGGTCAGCGCAAAAACACGACCAAAAAATGCAAAAAAACCCACGAAACAATGTAAAAGTAAATAAAACATTAAAACAAAAAAAGTTCAGTTGAGGTGAGCAGAATTGAGAAAGCACCGCCGAAGCGGTCAACGACAATGCAAAAACAAACAAAACAAATCAGACAAAAAATGTTTTGTGCAACAACAAATGCGACGAGTACGCACCACCCAAGGCAACAGCACCGAGGTGAATAGAGCAAAAAAAGTCTGCGGTGAAGTTGAAAAACGGCCGCCGCTCATTAACGCCTTTGAACACAGCGAAAATTGTCGTTCGCTTTCGCTCGCACGTGCAGAGTTGTGCTGTATTTCGTCTTTTTTTTGTGTTCTTATTGTTTTTGCAATCGCAGCGGCGGGCTACACACCGAGCGATAACAGCGAAAGAGAAGCGGAGCGCTGCAGCGGTTGGAATTCAATTTAATTAATTTAATGAAACGAGGCATTGAACACAAATGGTTGCGGAAGCGTGGGGTTTGAAAAGGGGGAAAATTTCCAACAAAGTTGTAAATAACAAACACAACGACAGGATAATCAGCTGAAGGGCCGCCAGCAATGACGGAAGTGAGCCAAAAGCCACAATGGGCACAGGAACACGGCGCACAATAAGGAAAAACCCAAAGAAGGGGAAGAAAAAGAGAGAAGAGAAAAGGCACAGAAAATGTTTCAATTAAGGCAGCACAGCTTGTTGAATGTAATTAAATCAAATTAAATAGCATTTTTGTTTTAATCAAATAATTAGATAATTAGATGACGCAATTGATTTAAGTAATTCTAACTAATGCAAAATACTAAATTAAAATAAAATGAAAAATATAAATAAAAAACAATAAAATTATAAATAATTAAATATAAAATGTACAACAAAAAAATAAAATACAATAAAACAAAAGGACATAAAATATAACATATTAAAATAAAATCAAAGCTAATAAAAAACAATAAAATAAAATGCAATTAAATGAAATGAATAAAAAAATCAAAATGAAATAAAAGAAGAAAATAAAACAAAATCACGTAAAATAAAAGAAAATCAAGTCAAATAAAATAAAATAAAAATAAAATAAAATAAAATAAAATAAAGTACAACAAAAAAATAAAATAAAATAAGATAAAACAAAACAAAAGGAAATAAAATATAACATATTAAAATAAAATAAACTCTAATAAAAACAACAAAATAAAATTCAATGAAATAAAATTAATAAAAAAAATCAAAATGAAATAAAAAAAGAAAATAAAACAAAATCAAGTAAAATAAAATAAAATCAAATAAAATAAAATAAAATAACATAAAATAAAATAAAAAATAAAATATAACATAAAAAATAAAATAAAACAAGATAAAATAAAATAAAACAAAAGGAAATAAAATATAACATATTAAAATAAAATAAACTCTAATAAAAACAATAAAATAAAATGCAATGAAATAAAATAAATAAACAAAATAAAAATTAAATTAAAAAAAATTAAATTAACCAAAATCAGGTAAAATAAAATACAATAAAAAATAAAATAAAATAAGATAAAGTAAAACAAAAGGAAAGGAAAATCAAAATAATAAAAATTAAATACAATCGATAATAAAATGAAATTAAAAAATAAAAGCAAATCAAATGAAATATAATATAATGAAATATAATAAAATAAAGTAAAATTAAAAAAACAAAAACAAAATACAACATATGAAATATAAATTATAAAATATTAATTATTAAACATTAAATATAAAAAAAAATTATATAACATATAAAAAATATAAAACATATAGTTGGGTGTAGCAAAAAAAATCTATTACTATTTTTGCATGAAATTGAAATCTTTTTTATCATAATTAGAATGATCCGATAGTTCAAATATGCACAGTTTTTTTCGATACCTGGTTGCCATTTTGAAGGTAATTTTACTATGTCTTTAATGTCTCATAAAAACCCTCGTTTCTGTTGGCAAAAACTGGAATAGTAGTCGATTTTTATAAACTTCTCTTGAGGTAAACTTTTCACCAGCAACTCATTCGCCGTAGAAAGGAACAGGTGGAAATTACCTCCGGACTATAAGTTGGATGCATAATAGCCGCCCAACCAAGTTCCTGGAACTTTTGACGAGTCACTATCGATATGTGTGGCCTGGAGTTGCCCTGATGGAACACAATTCATCTTCTATGCTGCAAAGCTGGACAATTGCTTTCTTCAGACGGTCCAATTTTTTATAGAACAGGTTCAAATTAAGAGTTTGGTCGTAGGAGAGCCGTCCATGCGAACCCCACCAAACCCACAGCAAAACTTTACTGACCGTCAATCTTGACTTGGGCATCGTTTTCATCGGCTCACTGCTTTTCGAACATGACCGTTTTCGCCCGACGATGTCGTAAGTGATTCATTCTTCATCACCAATCACCATCCGCTTCAGGAATGGGCTCAATTTGTTACGATTCAGCAGCAATTTGCAACTGGAAATTCGGTCGAATCGACGATTTCGGAGAATTTTCAGCCATGGCCTTCCAGACATCAAACAGCATCGTTGACATCAAAATTAATAACTAACGAAACCAATATTGCACGTGATTGGCTGTTAGAGTGTGAGGACCATAAACACTATTCACATTTTCAGTCGTCTTTATCGAGGCTTTAGCTTTAAAATGTAGAGTATTCAGTCTTTTCAAGTGTTCGTGTTTGACGCGCGTCCAAACAAAATTGAGTCAAGCAATCAAAAAACTTTCTGAGAAGTTTCTTAGTAAGAAATCTCATATTTTTAGTGCCTTCTAGCTTAACCCGATAGCATTTATACAAGTCGAGATAAAGTTCATTAAAGACATCTATTGGAAAGATATTGGATTTATTTTTACGAAATCAAAAATTTAAAAAATTTAAATATCGAAAGTAGAAAAAATTTTAAATTCAAAATCCAAAAATAAAAAAAGGAAAAAATAAAAATTTTAAAATCAAAAGTAAAAGTAATCTAAAATTCAAAACTTCTATTTAACTAAATAAAATCAAAAATTAAAAAAAGAAAAGATCAAAACTAAAAATAATCTTAAATTCAAAATCCAAAAATAAAAAAACGAGAAAATCAAAGTTTTAAAATCAAAAGTGAAAATAATCTAAAATTCCAAACTTCAATTCAACTGAATAATAAATTTGTATATATTCGATTATATTTGAAGGCGCCATCGCATGCAATTACAATCGGCTGTCTCTTTTGTAGCTACAACAACAAAGAGTAAAGGGAAAAATCAACAGCCGAAGCATAAAATTGTCTTAAATAAATATTCAAAGTTTGTCTTGCTTGCAGTGAACCTAACCTCACAAACGTCTATGTGTATGTGTGTAGTAGTAAACCTAACTGTCCTAGATTTGCACTCAGCCATAAAGCGT
Source organism: Melieria picta (assembly GCA_964056695.1). Taxonomy (NCBI): domain Eukaryota; kingdom Metazoa; phylum Arthropoda; class Insecta; order Diptera; family Ulidiidae; genus Melieria; species Melieria picta. The sequence goes on along the minus strand of OZ057400.1, from coordinate 121,526,395 downwards.
TCACTAATTTACCATTAAAATCAAATTCACCACCGTCTGCTGCCGTAAGCACAAAATCGAGCACCGGCGAAATGCAGAAAATAGTGTGGAAGCAGCAGAAGCAGAAGAGGCAAAATAATGGAATAGAGAAGACGACAGTACGTACCACTAAATTTTGGCGCTACGTGATAATTTTGTAGTACTTAGTTTTAGACAAAGTGTCGAAGCAGGAGAGGGGGAGACCAAAAAAATAGAGACCGGCACAAATAGTTGGCAAACTGAAAGAAGCGAGAAGTGAGGGGAAGGAGAGGCAAGTGGCTGTGTTTTGGACGAAGGCGGAGTGGCTCAGCTCTGGACGTGCGAGACGTGTTTGTTTAATTTGCCAAAACTACCCAAGCATTTTTTGTGCTGAGGCTTACTGTTGAGCTTTGTTGTTGTTGTTGGCGTTTCCACTGCAGCCGTTCGCTGCTTACATGGAATTTATTTTTAGTACACTTTAGACTTTCTAAGCGATTTTTCGTTTTTTTTTCGTTGAGTATTTCTTGGCAAACTGCAAGCGCTGCACTGGTTGTTGGTGTCGGTGTTGTTGTTGTTGTTCTTGTTGCTGTTTCAACTTCAGCCGAACGCTGCGCGCTTAATTAGCGTAAATGAAGAAACCGACCAAAGACGCACAAGTGGAAGCAACGGAAAACGTAGAAATTAAAATTAAACTGCACTTAAGACAAAAGTGTTTAGCAACAACAACAACACACACACACACATACGGAGGGGAGGAGCGTGTAGCAAAAGTTGAGCTTTGCTGCTGCTCGGCAAACTTTTGGGTAGTTTGTGCAAGTTTTTCTTTTCTCACTTTTTGATTTATTTGTATGTATTTTATGTTTTGTTTTGTTTTGTTGCTGTTTTGGACAGTCACTTCTTTCGACAGTTGCTTTCGTTCAGCTGGCGTCCAGTTGTGGGCATCGAACTGTTGCCTCAAACTCTAAAGTGTGAATAATTAAAGAATTCAGTGGAGCAAAGCGTTCAGCACACACACACAAATTTCATGCGAGACAACGGCAGTGTTTCTGTCTCGTTTTTTTGCGAATTTTTTATTTACGACTTCTTAGTTATGGCGCTGACATTCTTTGCCATTTTTTTCGCCAATTTCTAACCCAATTCAAATGGATTTAAATTTTATGGCGACAACGAAATTTGCTGCATGACGATGTCAACCAACAATAACTACAACAAATTGTAAAAAAATGCGCACACGTACGAATAAATGCAATTAAATTCGCTTCAACAGCGGCCTCAATTTTTCTCTCTTTCGCTTCCACTTGAACGATTTTCAACAATGTTTGCATGCAAAAAAAATAAAGAAAAAGCATGAAAATATTTGAAAAATTTATGAAAAAATATATAAAAAATAAGATGAAATAATACAATAAAATATAAAAAATATAATAAAATACAATAAAATATAAAAATAAAAAATATATGATTTCCACTTTGCATTTTGAACCAAGCAATACTTGCAAACATTTCTCTCCGAATTGTTTTCCATACGGAACGTTGTCATTCTTTGACATTTAAAAGGAGTCAATTCGATACCAATTTTCTGCTGCTCGCGAATATTTTTTTTATTTTTTTGTGCTCATAAATATTCTCATATTTCAACCAATAAAATTGATTATGAAATATTTCCATACGGAAATGCGCACTGAAAGCTCGAAATCGAATCACAAACCATTCTTTGGAAAGCCAATTTTTTGGACTAATGGCTGGAGGCCATTGACAGCCAAAAGCGCAGAGTTGCACGGCGCACAGGCAATACATCAATGAAATTTTAGCAAATACAAAACATATAACCAATAACAGCAATAACAACAACAACAAGAACGCTACAATTTTCAGTCCAATCATTGCTGCTCGCCTGTCAACAACAATAAATCACACAAAAATCCATAACAAATCGTGACACGAAAATACAAAACACCAAAACAACAACACCAATTTTACCTAAATTTAGCGAAAACAAAAAAAAACAAAAAAAAATCGCAACAGCAAAACATAGAAACATTTTTGCGAACATTTCGCCAAATTTTAGCTGCCTCCACCCACTTTTTACCAGCCTCCCTCCCCCTCCATCACGCTTTGCTCTCTTTCTGTGTCAGTTTGTATTTTTATGTTTCATCAGTGTGAATAAATGTTGGGCGCTTTGCAAATAACCAACCAGCAAAGGTAACCAAATATGAAAACAACAACAGCAACAACAAACTAAAGTAAAAAAGTAAACATTGCTCAATTGTGTCAACAACTGCCGGCTGACTGGCTGGTTGGTTGGTTTGTTGGGTTGTTTGCTGGTGGCGGCGGCAGCGGTGGTGGCTGGTTCGTTGGTTGATTGGTAACGTTGCTTATTTGTATAACGTGCGCCAACAACAAACATTGTCACAACCATCAACAACACAACCAATTCAGTTGGTGGCAACGCCATTCAATATGAAACAAACAACAAACGAAACAAGTCGTAAAAATTAACAGGCGAAAAATGCAGCAAATAACATAAACAAATATGTGCACACTTTTTCAATATTCATACACGACTGCTGTGCAAATGACACTCCACGAAAATTGTTCATCAAATTAAGGTTTGAAAAAAAAAATTAGTCGAGTGTTGGAGGCGTTGATGAATCTGAATGAAGAGTCAGACAGTTTTTTGATTGCTCGACTCAGTTTTGGTTGAGTGCGCTTCAAAGATGGACATCAGCAAAGAGTAAAGACGCCCACATTTTAAAGTTTTTCTTCGATAAAGGTGACTGAAAATTTGAGTAGTTTTTTATGGCCTTGGAAAGATGGGATTTCATACTAAGAAAACTTCTCAGACAGTTTTGTGATTGCTTGACTCAGTTTGGTTTGAGATGGAATCAAACATTAACACCAGGAAATACGACATATTTCATAGCTTTTCTTCAATAAAGACGACTAAAAATTTGAAGAGTTTTTATGGCTTTGGAAAGATGGGATTTCATACTAAGAAAACTTCTTAGACAGTTTTGTGATTGCTTGACTCAGTTTGGTTTGAGATGGAATCAAACATTAACACCAGGAAATACGACATATTTCACAGCGTTTCTTCGATAAAGTTGACTAAAAATTTGAAGAGTTTTATGGCTTTGGAAAGATGGGATTTTATACTAAGAAAACTTCTCAGACAGTTTTGTGATTGCTTGACTCAGTTTGGCTAAAGCGCAGTTCAAAGATGTATACCAGCAAAGAAAAAATACGCCACATCTTTTAGTTTTTCTTTAATAAAGGTGCATGGCGTTAGAAAGATACGATTTCGTACCAAGAAAACTTCTCAGACAGTTTTGCGACTGCTTGACTCAGTTTGGTTTGAGATGGAATCAAACATTAACACCAGGAAATACGACATATTTTACAGCTTTTCTTCAATAAAGGCACTAAAAATTTTAAAGGAATATGGTTTCGTACTAAGAAAACTTCTCAGACAGTTTTGTGACAAAACATTTGAATAGTTTTTATGGCATTAGAAAAAAATATTTCGTACTAAGAAAACTTCTCAGACAATTTTGTGATTGCTTGACTAAGTTTGGTTTTAACGCAGTTCAGAGATGGACACCAGCAACAAGGAGGAAATTCGCCACATTTTAGAGTTTTTCTTCGATAAAGGTGACTGAAAATGTGAATAGTGTCTATGGTCCTCACTCTCGAACAGCCAATCACGTGCAATGTTGGTTTCATTGATTCCGTTTCGGTAATTTTGATGTCAAAGATACTCAACGTTCTGGAAGGCCAAGTGTCGAACATGTCAATGAAATCATGGAAATCGTGGAATCCTACGGTCATGTAAGACTGTGTCGATTGTTCAGAAGCTAAACAATGCACAAAAGACCGTTTGGAACCACTTCGATAAGGATGAATTCAAACAGGAGCTCAACAGAAGCAAAACCCTCGAAAACTAATAGACCGAATTTTCATCTGCGAATCGATGTTGAATTACAACAAAATCGGCCCATTTCTAAAATGGATGGTGACTGAGGTCGTGGTCAAAGTGCTGTGAGCCGAGAAAGACGAAGGCCAAGCTCGATTTGACAGTCAGGAACCTAGTCCTAGCTACTCAGGACCGCCTAAAGGAAGCAATTGCTTAGCTTTGGAGGATAGGAGATGAACTGTGTTCCATGAGGACAACTCCAAGCCACATATATCGATAGCAAGCCGGCAGAAGTTCCGGAAGTTTGCTTGGGCGGTACAACTTTTAAGCCGAATACCATTTGAAACCATATTTTGTACCAGTAATTTTTTGTTTGGGGGGTTTGAACCCCAAAACCCTTCTGTGTGCGTCAATGCCTAAAATGCCGAATGCCAAAAAAAAAGGAAAAAGTGATTTCCACCTGTTTCTGTCCATGACAAATGATTTTTTTTGTGAAAAATATGCCTCAAAAGAAACTTGCAAAAACGACTGTCCCAGTTGTCCCAACGAGACACAATGGATTTAGCTTCAAAATGGCAAAAAGTCATGAGCATATTTGACCAAAATGGATTTATTTAAACTTTGTTAAATAAAGTCTTAAATTTCACGAAAAATTTATGGATTGGATTTCTTTTTACTACAACTTATGTGAAGTGTTCATGGATTTATGGCCAAATTTTTTTTGATATGGTGAACAACTAATGAAGTGATAAATGTAAATATTACAGATCAATTATTAGATCATATTTGTACTGTTCAGTTAATACAAAATAGTTCGATGAAATGCTTAATCCAGTAGTAATTGATGCTAATTAATGACAAATATAATTAATAACTGAGAATAAATAGAAACAAAAACGTATGCTATCAGCATACAACTGGACCCATAACTTTTTCAAGCTACAGTCTCAACATGAGTGGTGAATAAAATGTCGGTCTAAACTGTTGGACCGACTCTATTTTGTATATAGTCTATGGATAATATTATATATCAACTAATTTGACGCTTCCAACGATTTTGCCATTTTCCACTTGCGTCAATATTTTTTCACTTGCAGCTTTTATCTCCCTTTTTTTACAAGCAAATAAAGATTTTATTTTATTTCATTCATTCACCCCTTGGTTAGTTTGCACAGCACTGCAATTCGTAAAAATAAAAATCGAAAAAATCAAATATCAAATAAAAAGCGAAAGGGCTCGAACAACAACGAAAAAATATTGTTTATGACGCGAAATTGGCGCTCGAGACGTTGTCGAGGTGGTGACAGCTGGCGCTGAGTGTTGCATTTGTTTCGCAAGTGGGCCGCAATGTGGCCATTAGCGAAATGAGGTTGCGCCCCGTGCCGCCCAGCGCCCACCGAACCTTCGTGCAGTGAAGGTCAAACTGCAAAATTAAATGCAGAACGAAACGAGCGAAGGAAATTGTTGCCAAAAGTGCTGGCAAACCAGCGAACAACTGGAAAATGTTGGCACTTTTATCGGGCACAAACATGCACATTACCATAGAAATGCGACTAGAAAGGGAAGGGCGAGGGCGGACCGGCGGGTTCCGTGCATGGAAGGTCGGCCAACGGAATCGTAGATGAAGTATGCGGTTTTATGTAACAGACTTTCGTGTTCGTGTCGGTACACACTTGTTGGGGGGGAAAATTGTGTTGGCACAAACAACAACAAAATAATTTATCAACGACAAAATCGGGAGCGAAGGGAGCAAAATACCTTTGTGCGGGCAAATAAAAAAAACACATAAATTACGTACTACGACTGGCGCTAATAAGTGAAGCAACAACAAGGCAACGCAGCTCGCATTCCACTTCACCAGGTTGTAGGTTAGGTACGAACGAACGGTTGTATGCAGTACAGACCGCACTTAGGAGGCCCCTAATGGGTCATTGTGAAGGCACTTCAAGCAATCATTACTTTGGATCCTCTATTTGAGTAGAGAAACAACATAAACGAAATGATGCAAGCCTCATGATAGTTCACTATGAAAAGTAGGTTAGGTACGAAATTTTGGGTGCAGTAGGGAGTGAACTTTTACTCGGAGGCCCCAAATGGTTCAGTGTAATGGGACTTAACTGACTAGTTGGAGTAGGTTAGGTACGAAATTTTGGGTGCAGTACGGGCAATTTAACTCGAAGGCCCCTAATGGGTCATTACAATAACGCTTGATTGATAGTTGAAGTAGGTTAGGTTCGAATGGTTCAATGCAGTACAGGACGCATTTTCACTCGGAGGTTCCAAGTGGACTATTGTGATAGCACTTGACGGGATGTTTGAAGTTCAAGCAGTGGTCTCTTTGGACCCTCTTCAGTACAGGCCACAGTTTAACTCGGAGGCCCAAATGATCCATTGTGATGATACTTGACTGACTATTTGGAGGAGGTTAGGTACGAAAGATTGGATGCAGTACAGGCCGCACTTTCCCTGGAGGTTCCAAGTAGACCATTGTGATGTCCCTTGACTGACTTATTAGAGTTCGAGCTCGCCCTCACTTTCGACTCTCTATTTGAATGGAGCAAAAATATACACGAAGTGACACAACAAGCATTACAGTTTAATAGCCCCCAAATGACCAACTGTGATTGTACTTGACTGACTGATTCGAGTAGGTTAGGTACGAAAGATTGGATACAGTACAGGCCACACTTTCGCTCGAAGGCTCCAAGCGGACCATTGTTATATCACTTAACTGACTCTTTAGAGTTCGAGCAAAATTCGAGATTGAGGGTCCAAAGTGATAGGACCCTCAATCTCAATTTGATGAATTTGTAAAGTGAATTTGAATTCAATGCCTCCAATAAAGCAACATCATCAACAAAATGTCAATCCAGCTCGCTATTTAGTAGGTTAGGTACGAAAAGTTGGATCAGTACAGGCCGCACTTTCCCTCGGAGGCCCCAAATAGCTCATTCTGATGACACTTGACTGACTGTTTAGAGTTCGAGCTTTCTCTCACTTTCGATTCTCTATTTTAATGAGCAAAAATATAAACGAAGTGCACACAGCCTGTATTACAGTTCACTAGTACGAAGAAGTGTGTATAGTACAGGCCGCAGTTTAACTCGTAGGCCCCCAAAAGACCCACTGAGATGGTACTTGACTGACTAGTTGAAGGAGGTTAGGTATGAAAGATTGGATGCACCTTCACTCGGAGGCTCTAAGAGGCTCCTGCTGATGTCACTTGACTCACTCTTTAGATCACTTCCGACCCACTATTTGAATTCAGTGAATTTGTTAAGTGACTTTGACTTCAATGCCTTTAAAAACAATCACTTTCATCACTTGCAGTCTAAAAAATTGTCATATTTTGTTTTGACCCAAAGGCCCCTTCTTGGTTCTCATCAACCTCAATTCGAACTAAGCACACCTAAACATTTGCATGTAGCATTCATTTGCTGCCACACTTTTCTACATTTTCCTTAAATTTTCGCATTGTTTTGGGGGGCGTTTTCGGCACTGTTTTTCCTTCTTCGCGCCCATTACTGATGGCATGTGTAGCCGCAATTGTTAATGAAATGGTTAATGAATGAATTCGGGTCATGGGCCAACACGTTTCGCTGTCAAGTGTAAGCGCACCAAAAGGAAGCGCAAAAAAGTGAGGTTAGAATGGGGTTTTTCTTAACATTGAAAGCATTTGCCAAACCTTTTAGGTTGAAAGACATTTCAAACGTTGGGGGGATATAAAAACTCAAGACAAACAACAACATTTATCATGGGAATTTATGTGATAAAGGTGTGAAGTGGCAGGTGTGTTGTGTTCAGTGCGAGCAATCGGGCGCCATAAAATGTGTCAAAAGCATTGAGACGCTTTAATGTTATGCTCCAAAATTTGTCTGTCCATGTTAACAGTCGGTTTTGTTTAGAGTTGAAAGTCAATGCAATTTGCTCGTAATTTATTTGTATTTCAATTATTTTTTATTTATATTTAATGGATGTGGAAGTTTGAACAACTCAAATTGATAACAGAAAAGTAGTAAACAAATAAACTGAAAATGCTATGAAAATTTGAAATGCATAAAACACGAATTAAATTTCAATTTATACGCTAACGACCTTCACAAGGTGCACACAAACATATGTGCCGACATACAAACATACAGACACACAAACAAGACATAAAAAGCGCCATAAAACCGAACACACGTACAAAGTAAACAATAATAAATTATTGGAAGCGGAAAAATGGCCGGGAGCGATGAGCGGCGAGCGGCGAGAAAAGAAGAAGAAAGAAATAAGAGAAAAATAAGAACGCCCCATAAAACGTGAAATGGGCGCGCATTGAACTGATGGTTGGATGGTTGGTTGGATGGATGAATGGATGCACGCAACGGCTGACAAATAAACAACGAGACAGACAGACCGAGAGACAAACAAACCGACCGATAGACGAACGAACAGACTGAACAACAGCCAACTTTATGCGGCAATCAAAGCGAATATTTATTTTTTTTAAATAACAATAACAACAATTGATGGCAAAACGTTGACAGGGGCGCAGCAGAACGCAGCGCACTTACTATGTGGACTTGAAAGCGCACAGAACGTACGAAATGTTCGTTACAGGTTTCAGTTTCAGATACTGGCGCACTGATAGACAACAACAACAACAACACAATGGCCATAATAACAACAACAAATGTTGTAGAGAAAACAAACAACTAACGTGGCAAAGGTAACGTTTTGTTGAAGCGCTGCGCTAACGAAAAGAGAAACGCATTAAATTATGTGGAAGCAAAGTGGATGCGCCATGCCGCAATATTAATTGCGGCGGGTTTTTATGGTTTTTGCATTTGTGTTGTTGTGTATATTTTTGTTTTTGTAATTATCAAATGTTGCGTGGCGCACGATTTATAGCGAGAATTAATTTGAAAGCTGCTTAAAAATAGCAATAAACTGAGGCAAGCAAAAAATTTCAGAAAAAAATATAAATAAATAATCTACAAACGAAGTGAATCACAAACCATGCCAACTGCTGTGCAATTTCCCATAATTGTCCGTCCTTGTGGTCACAGAATTGAACTGTTTTTGCAGCCAGTCAGACACTCGACAATGGCCAATTAATTGAAAGACGCAAACGTAGCGAAAGCAACTAAGTTGATCTTTAGGTCGATAGGTGTAACCAGCGGCGCACAAAGGATTTAATTTTGGGGGTTTTGGGTACAAATTTCGAGCCGAATATCATTCGAAACCATGTTTTGTACCAGCAATTTTCTATTTAATGGGGGGCGGTTTGAACCCCCAAAACCTTCCGGTGTGCGCCACTGGGTGTAACTGGCTGGCGACAAATGGCCACACATAGACACTTACTGGATCATCAGCGATACCAGTTGGAGATCGGTTTGTGAGTTGAGGTAATGATCCGTTGGAATACGAGTGGTTTTCGCAAACCCCACCTAGTTCGGCGTCTTCAAGTGCCCCCAAGAATTCCAGGCGTGGTCTTGAGATAGCGGGGCCAAAGTAGAGGACTTTTTCCAATGCCTCCAAAGCTTCGTGTTCCTTGCACATTCGACTACATTTACTGTTCTGTCAAACCCATTCAATGCTTTTAAGCCGCTAGGAGGCACTGCCTCCTAAATACGTCTATGACGATTCTGCTCTCTGAACGAGATAGTCCATCCATGAAGTTCGTACAGTTAAAGAGAAACACCACTCTAGAATTTTGCAAAAATTTATTGTTTTTGGCTTAAACTATACTTTGAAGTCAGAGAAAAACCCCTACGTACTCAATGGACAATAGAACTTGGATTATAAAATCTTTTTGGTTTTTTGTTCCCGGTCTTATACATGGATGGATGGATGAATGGATGTGAGAGGAGCCGAGAAAACCAACCCTAGAAGGTCCATTCCCCAAGCACTCAGGCTAGATAGTCCATTAGGGTTAGGTACTTAAAGCTCAGGGAAAGATGATAGAAAGAAAGAGGGGTGGGCACAAAAAAGTGGATAAGTAGGGAATTTGGGTCCTCCTCCACAAATTTCCTGGATTCTTTAATGAATCTGTATGCAGAAGCTGTGGAGACGAGGATGCTTTGGAATCAATCGAGCACCTGTTATGCCATTGCCCATCACTACAGAGACAATGGCTCCGCACCCTTGAAGCCAGGTTCTTCGATGGGCATACGGAAAAAGCTGATGCATGGATCACCGATCTACACGATTTCCTCGCCAAGACCAAATGGTTCCCAAAAGATCTCATCTGGATCTACAAATATTCCAACAGATAGGGAAGGATACCGGACAATGGGATCTCTGGGTGGAAGTGTATGCCGCGGACTCCCCTTCTTTAACCCAACCTGACCTAATGAATCTTAGGAAATCGCACAGGGTAAGAGAATGGACCACGTCCATCCTCATAACATCTCCCTATGGATTCTGTCCTGCGATTAGTCCAACCATCCAGCGAAGATCTTTTCTCCCTAAACTGAGAAGGAATACCCCTGCCTTTCTGTTCGGTCTTAAAACAAAACACTTGGCAGTCCTAAAGCTTCCCAAACAAACAAAGCGGAGAACAAAGCTCCCTATGCAAGTTGTTTAGATAGGATTTGATCCAGTACCAGGATTGATCCAGACTGGCACCAATTACTGGTCCCAAGGGTGTACACCCTGATCCAAAGTTAACCAGTTTATTGGCAGTTTCGTTACCATGAACACCACAATGTCCAGGAACCCAGATCGGTTGTAGCTTATTATGTCTCGCGACTTACATAGCTTCATACTACATTCTTGGACAATCTTCGATCGTTCTCCAGGGCCTTAAGTGCAGCCTGACTGTCTCTACAGACTCCTATACGTTTCCCGCACCATTTCTTCTCGATTATCCATTCCGTTAGCTCTAGAATGGCGAAGACCTCCGACTGGAAGACGGTGTCTAGCGCTCCTAAAGTATAGTAACAGTTGACACTCTCAGTAAGGTACCATCCAGCTCCAGTACCTCTATTGGTCTTGGAACCTGATCTTGGGACGGCCCTGCGGAGAGTTTCATGGTGGCTTGATTTAACGCCCAAATGCGGGTAGAGTTTCGGATCGGCGTGGAGTTGCGTTAACACCCGGGTGCCGGACCCATAGCACGACAGAGGTTTAGATAGGCCTCGAACCCTTCCAAGGAGGGTTAATGTCACATTTACATTATCCCAATTGGTACCGGGAGCTAGTCACTCGGGGCGTTTATCACACTGTGCTTTTGAGCACCGTGGATTTAGGCCACACTGTGGTGGCACTCATAGGAAAGGACATAACCCAGTTCAAAAATTCCGACCTTCAGATGAACCTTTCCCACATACTCACACGCAATATTACGCGCAGTTATGCGATGTAAAAAGAAAACAAATATACAGCTAAACGGGGTGCACCAGCGACGCCTGTAAGGGGAAGCGGGCATAAGCGGAAGTAGCGCACGAAACCGATCTTAGCGAGGCCCCCAACCATTCTGCTGTCACCTCGTTTACACAACAGATGGCGCTATGAGCGGTAGCTCGGAAGTGTCCCTAAGCGGCGGTAGATGGCACCATCACTTAGGACTACCTGCAGCAAACCAATCACCTACCCAGGCAGAAAAATACAACCGATTAACGTAACCAACACAATGTCTTGTGGAAGTTCTATGCTCCCGAGAGGAGTGAGCAAGGAAGAGAAAAATAATAAAATCGATTCGGTACGAAGCCTTCTCGCCATCCGTCTATCTCGATTGCTATTTTGATGCGTTTTCCAAAGTTCAGAGTCGCAATCAGAGTCCAGGTTTGCCACAATATTATATCCTCTATATCTGAATTAGCATTGGACACTATTGCACCTCAACTGCCCTGTGGCCGGCCGTAACCTTTCAGCGAATTTAATTGCCAGATGCTCCACAAAGGAGTCAATAGATGACTCGCTTGGATTGATCGCTGGTGTAGAAGTTGTTTTTAGTGCAAGGCGCTGGATCTCCTATAAGGACTTATAAGTAGTAAGATGTCTTCTTTTTACTGTGGGTCATCAAATCAAAGAACCATAGAGGACTCTTGGTCTTTCTATACCAATGCATGAGGTATGATGACACTTTCTTCACAACACAACGCCAAGTATAAAAATTGCAAACTGTTAGACATCGACAACTTTTAAGTTGAAATTGATTGCAAAATATTGAGGTTGTAAATCGCTGTTAAATAGTGTAATTCTCAAACTTGACACAAGTCTGTGTTGTGAGTGCGAAAATTTCACTTACACCTAAAAGTTGGAAGAAATTGTTTCTGTTCTGGTCGCACGTGCGCTGAATGTGTGTGTGTGTCTACCTCAGCATGTGTATGTATGTATATTTGTGTAGATATATGTTTGTGTGTACGTGCGTGCCTATGTAATTGCAAAGTAATTTGGCCAACATGCTCGGCTTGTGAGAGGACGCGCACACTTGGCGGTCCACGTTCGATGCGGCCGAATGTTTCTGCTCAAATTAAGTTGCCGCGCGCTAAATTGAACACTCCTGTTGTTACGTTTTGTTGTTGTTATGACAGCTGTTAGTTAGTAATATTGTTGTTGCAGCCATTCCAATCCAGCTCGACTGTGACCTCACTGTGCCTCGGAACCACGAAGTGGTGAGTTCTGCTTGCGGCGTTGTGTGCGGTAAGCGGCTTTGCTTTGTGTTCTGTTGCTACTAATTTGACAGTGCGAATTTCAACAGCTACAAAAACAATAATTATGAGATTTACAACAACACACAATTCATAGCAACAAACGCGGACCGAAAACAAAACCAAAACATAAAGTTGACAACAACAGGCGAGTCAACCAATTAATCGTCGGTAATTATTGCTATTTCGTTTGTAATTACTGTTGTTGTTGTTGAAATTTTTTGTGTTTTCAATTTATTTTATTGAATTTTCATGTTATTGTTGGTAATGTTTTTTTCTTTAAAGTTGTATATTTATCTGTGTAATGACCTAATAAAACGAGCATAATTTGCTTGTAATAACAAAAACCCCGTCAGAATCAATGGGCGTGTTTAAAGAGTGTGGTGAGTAGTTTTATAATGTGAAAATTTGAATTTAATTGCATTGTTGCATTGTAACTGTAACAGTGGAGAGCTGCGTGGAACTGCGTTTTTTTTCAAGCACTAATTTTTATGATTTTTTTTTATTGAAAAAAGTGCAACTTTGCGAAAGTTGTTCGTCCACTACGAATTTCTTCTGTCTAGTTAGACAGTAAATAAGGAGATAATTTTTGTAGCAAGAGGACAAAATTATGGAGAACTAATTCGCGGATTTTTGACCACAACAACGCGCCGACTCACACAACTTATGCGACTTGCATGCAACAATTTGACCAAAAACAAAGTTCATACTGTTCCACAAGCTCCGTATTCACCTGACATGGCAACTTGAGACTTTTCCCTATTCCCGCAATTCAAGTTACCACTTCACAGAAAGAAAATAGAGCAGAATTCGCTGAAGGAGCCGAAGGCAATTCAAAATCAGCCCATGAAAAGTGTTTAAGGAAGTTCAGTTCAGAAAGGAAGCGTTCGAGTAGATCTACAGAACCTTCAGAGACTACTTAAAGCTAGATCCATGTTGAATAGAAGCCTACAGTGACCATTTCAAATGGCTGGAGTCGGGAGAAACTTGGCGCCAATGGGCACAATTCCAATGCTCTCAACGAAGTGATGGTCACTCCATACCCAGTTTCCCTTTTAAGGCTGATAATGTCAAACTTGCCTTCCCGTCTAAACGGCTCCACTGGCAGTCAGCAAGGCATCAAGGTCGCCTGTCGATATGTAAACAACGGTGAAGTGTTCCACTTAAATTTTATTGCCATGACGAGAATTTTCACATTCGACTCGCAGCGAGTGCTCGTCTTGGGAAAAACATGAAATAAATATGGAACGCTTTGCGAATGCGGCTCACGTATGCGAAACAGCGTTGACTGGGTTACTTACGATTTCTCGAGCGAGCGTCCAATGAATCAGCTGCAAAGATAGAAACAAGAAGAGCAATGGAAACAAATTAGAATTTCGATTGAGTAAACTTTAAAAGATATTTTGAAAGGCGAAATCGGGGGTAGAAACCTATTTACAGCAGCGAAAATCAATCACACACACACAACGCTTCGGGGCATGTTGTATAAACAAAAATAAACCGTTATTTAAGCGCTTCCGGCCGCAGTGCCCACTTCCGTGCAGTTATTTCGCAGCAGTGAGGCGAGAAAAGTTGCACCCAGCGCGCCCTTTGTGGTCGTTCGTCCGGTGCTGGACGCCTTTGTATCTCAACATGCGAGTCGAATAATTTATAATTGTAGTGGCGCCCACAGACGGGACCGACGCAGGGTGGCAGCACGGAACCAGCTGACATCAAGGTCACACAACCTTTACCCTTTTCGGGCGCAAATTGCAATGCAAAAGTGTGTCCCGCACTGTGCGGTGTGTGGCAAACATTAGTCGCGGTGCGGCGTTGGGGGCCAAGTTTTGTGCAGCGCATATTAGCCAATAAACCAGAGCGGCCAGTGTGGTGAAGCGCAGAAAATAACGAATGGCTTGTGGTGAGTAAAGCGAAAAATGAACTGTGCAAAGTGTGGTTAGGGCGAACGATAAAGTTTGCCAGTTGGCCAGCAAACGCGAGGGTTGAGGAGGCATGGAAAATTATTGGCAGCGTCGCATTTTGACGTTATTATTTTTTGTGCACAGCTGCACACTGTGCAGCGACATAAATTGTGCGCGTTATTATGTGACGCAAGGCAACGGCTGCCGGTGGGTGCGAAAGCTTGGCAGCCACTTGAATGTGTGGCTGTGTGTGTGTCTGTGTGTAACTAATGAAAACCGAATGGGGGCGCAAAAGTGCACAACGCGTCGGTGTGGTTGGATTTATTGCCAACCCAAGTGACTGTTGATTTTATAGCTTCGCGCACAGATTGTCAATGAACGCTAATTAAAATTATAAATTATTGTATACGGGGGGGTTGTTTTTGTTGTTGTATGCGCCGTCTCAGCGGTTTCGACGCAGCAGCATAACGAAGATAATAACATTAAAAGTGAATATCAAGTGACAGTGGATCGCCAGAACACCAAAGAGCAATGTATGTGCGTGTGTATGGGATTGTGTGCGTTTGAACGAACGTCAGCAGCAGCCAAAACATATCAACATGTCCATGTGTCCAATGTCACAATATGGCAACAACGCCAACGCATTCAAATGCCAGCAAACGCACTGCCACTGACGTCTGCGGCCAGTGGCCAGCTGACCCAACGACCCACCCAACACAGCCACAGTCACCGAGTAAAACCGCAACTGTGCTGTGTGGTTTCAAGTCGCCTAAATGCATGCTACTTGTGTGTTTGACGCACGCTTACATATCTTTATGTGGCTCTATGACTGTGTGTGTGTGTGTGACAGAATTAATTAGGTGGCCATAGCAACTTCAAAGTCAAAGTCAAAAATTTGCATTTTTTGGAATTTTTTTCTTCAAAACTTACAATTGGTTATCACCTTAGTTTAACTTATTTTAAATTTACTTTAATAATTTTTTTAATTATTACTTAATTTATTTATTTTAATAACTAATTAATTTATTTTAATATTTTTATTATTTGATTATTTAACAATTTTTAATATTTTAATTATTTAAATTACTTGAATTATTTTTTTTAATTATTACTTTATTTAAATTTTTTCCATTCCAATATTTCTATTATTTTTAATACAACAGATTATATTAAATATTAATTTATTTATTTTAATCTTTCTTATTATTTTATTATTTTAAAATCTCTAGTTATTATTTTAATTATTTAAATTACTTTTTTATATTTAATATTTATTAATTGAACTATAATTTTGTTAGTATTTTCAAAATTGTTTTTTACTTAAATTAGTTAAATACAGATGACTAGCTTTATTTAACTAATTTGATTTTTCTTTAATAATTTTTATTTTTTAATTATTATTCTAATCATTTGAATTATCTTTTTATTTCTATATTTAATGTTTATTAACTGAACTATAATTTCGTTATTATTTTTAAAATTGTTTTTTATTTGCTAGTCATCTTAATTTTACTAATTTGATTTTTTCTTTAATAATTGTTATATTTCAATTATTATTTAATTATTCAAATTACTTTTTATTTTTATATTTAATGCTTATTAATTGCACTAACAAAACTAGTTATTATTTTAAAATTGTTTTCTATTTGCTAGTCATCTTAATTTAACTAAATTGATTTTTTCTTTAATAATTTTTATTGTTCAATTATTATTCTCATGTTCAATGTTCATTAATTGAACTATAATTTTGTTATAACTTTCAAAATTGTTTCATATTTGCTAGTCATCTTAATTTAACTCATTTGATTTTTTTCTTTAATAATTTTAAATTTTTTATTATTACTTTAATTACTTTAATTCATTTATTATTTTTAATTTTTTTATTTAATGATTTTTACTAATTAAAATAGTTTTTTTAAATTTTTTTGCACTTACTGGTCATTTTAATTTGACAAATTTTTAATTTTTATTAATTGAATAAAATATTGTTATTATTTTGAATTTGTTTTATTTTTTTCAGAATGACCAGCAAGTCTTAATTTCACTAATTTGATTTTTTCTTTAATTATTTTTTGTTATTTAATTATTATTTTATTTAAATTCAATTATTATTGTTAATTTTTTTAATTAATGTTAATTAATTTTAATTTTTTGTTTGTAATTTTTTGCACTTGCTGGTCATTTTAATTTAACCAATATGAATTTTTCTTTGATTATTTTTTAGACTTTATTCTTTTAATTATTTAAATTGATTTATTTAGTGTTAATTGACTTTAAATATTTAATTTTTTTGTTTGTTTGCAATTGCTAGTAATTTTAATTCAACTAATTTCATTTTGTCTTTATTTTTTTATTTTTTAATTAATATATTCATTACTTCAATTCCTTCTTTTTTTGCAATTTTTTCATTTAATGTTAATTTATTTTAATTTTTTAATTTTTTTGCAACTGTTAGTCATCTTATTTACTCATTTGAATTTTTTCTTAAATTATTTTGTATTTTTTAATTATTATTGCAATTATTTCAATTCATTCATTGTTTTTATTTTTTTATTTAATGTTATAATAATTGATTTTAATTTCCGTCAATTTGAATTCATTTGAATGGGAAAAATTTGAGTTTTTTAATTAAAATGCTTGCGTTCAAATTTTGAATTACTGGTCACCTTATTTTAACGGCTCATGTATTGAAAAGCTCGAAAATAAATTTAGGTTTTTCAATTTAAATTCATTTGAATGGGAAAAATTTGCCTTTTTCAATTAATTATTTTTGTAAGAATTCAACAATTACTGGTCCCCTTAATTTAAAGTTCATGCAGTGAATAATTTCAATAAAAATCTGTACTTAAAATGTAATTGAATAAGAAAAATTTGCATTTTCTAATAAATTTTTTTGTTTAAATTCTACAATTGCTGGTCACCCTAATTTAACTAACTCTCCATGTGCGCTTCGCTGCATAGTGTTACCAAAAGTAACTGCCAAAAGCTCATACACACACACACATACACAAATGATTTTGCCAAAGTGCCCACTTAACGACTGAGCACATGTGTCAATGTGTGTGTGTGTGTGTGTGAAAGTGCATGAGTGTGTGTTTGTATATGTAACTTTATCCTTGGCGCTCAAACGCCACAAAATTTATCTGCCTCAGGCTGCGTGAATTTCAATTTAAGCTACAAAAACCAATTATTGTTGTTATTGTTGTTTTTAGTTGTTGTTGTTATTGTTGCTCTTGTGGCTTGCGGTTTAGTTTTTCGAAATAGTAATTCAACTACATTCATTATTTTCGTCACAGTGCCTTTTGTTTTTCCACATCACTGAAAGCCGTTGTGCGTTGTGCTAAATTTGGGTTTAATTTTTTCTATTTTAAGTAATGAATTCTTTTTAGCAATGAAAAAATTTAGCAAAATCAAAAAGCGAATTTTTGGGTTCTCAGAAGTTGCAGTACTCATTTAACTATCTAACTGATACGAAAAGTCACTGAGTTGAAAAATATTTTTTCGATGTACTCGCATAGCAGAAAGTTCTGGTTGAGCTTTCTTCACTTAGGAGATTTTCTATTTTTGGGTTGCATTGACTTTAGAGATTTTTCGATTGACTTGAAAGCTTATTTGAACCTTAGTTATCTAGACACTCAAATGTTTCTGATTCGAATTTTTGTTCGCTTAAAGGATTTTCAGATTCTGAGGTTCTTTATTTATTTCTTTAGAAACTGACCAGCAATTGAATTTTCTGAGCTGCGTTGTCTTTAGAGAATTTTTGATCCAAAACTGCAGACTTTAGACATTTTCGGAACTTAAGCTTTAACTTTAGAGATTTCATGATCCTGAGTAGTTTTTACTTAAGAGATTTCTAGATCCTGAGCTATGCAGACATTAGAGATATTTTAGTAACCGTCTCAAGGCAGAATGTGCTTTCCAGGCAGATGCAACAAATCGACATTGAAGTCCTCAAGCTGTACAGACCCTAGCAGCATCTGACACTCTCAAGCTCCACATCGTCAACTCTCCAACTTCACAAATTGGCAACAAGCTCCTCAATCTCCAACTTATTAATATCCCAATTATTTGATTTAAAAGCAAAGCGCAAAATTTAGAGCCGTTCAACAATTTGTATGCGACAAAAAAAACGAGAACATTTAATGGTTCCGTTCGCTGGCTCAAGCGATTCGAGCGTATTAAGAGGTAATTACCTGAAAATGCCTAATTAAACTAAATTTCTGTCGACCATAAACGCTGCAAACGCCGCTAAAATAGGCAAAATTCTCAACGCAAAAATGGCAAATTGCGACAAAACTAGACCGCAAAGAAATCGACAATGTGGCATTTCAGCGGCAATGCAAAGTGGGTGTGGCGGACGCAAAGAGTGTCAAGAGGCGAGCGGCTTTAATTGCCATTTCGGGCTCATTAAATTCAAGTGTCATTTCTCTCATGCACGACGACAGACCAATACGTGCCACTCCCCCTCAGCTGGGAGGGCTGGTAGTAGGTAATCGTTTAGCTACGTGCGGCAGTGATAATTACGACAGCAACAAGTGCACAAAACCGAATTGAACAGCGCCGCGCGGTCGCAACTTGACATTTCAGGTGGCCACTTAATGCTTGACAGCTTGACTTGAATGATCAAACTTGACAGAATATTTGATGGAGATTTGCCAAAAGTTTCTATTATGTGCTTGTAAAAATGCTACTTAACATAGTTTTGAATTAGTCGATTAGTTGGGTGGTATTGAATGATTAATTTTAATTAATTTTGTTTGAATTGAAATTGCACATGTCAGTGATTGATCATTTCAAAGTTGACATGACTCAGAAATGGTCAAGAAAAATGTATGTAATTAATTTTACTATTTACCTACTAATGGATTAATTTTATTTATTTCAACGTATTAAAGATTTTGAACTAAAAAAAAATTAACAAAAATAGCAGAGAATTTCAACACCACATTAAATCCCAGTGGCTTAAAAACAAATTCTCCCCTTCTGTGCTCCATAAAATTCATAAATATTCGCAATCCAATTACGCCTTAAAATGTCAATAATTAAATGGTTTATCTATGCATGAAAAAGCATTACGTTATGTTCAGAAAAAACACGAAAAAAGAGCGGAAATTTTGCGCCTAATGAAGGCTGTTCAAAATATTTGACAGCTTCATGGGTGAATTTGACAGCTCAACGAGAGTAAGAGAGAGTTAGTAGATGAGCACACTGTAAATTGTCAGCACATACGAGGGTAGTTTGAAAGGTAGTGTCTGACCGACGCCGAATATTCGGCATAACTAAAATATTCCGCCGAAGGCCGAAGCTGAAGTGATAATAAAAATTTAATTTATTTATTTAATTTATAATTTTAATTTAATTTAATTTAAGTTTAAGGAAAAAAAACTTATCAAGTTTATAATTAAAACTTTACTTCACTTTAGAATTAAAAAAAAAACAAAAACAGTCTTAGAGTTCAGTTTCTAATTTATTCATTTCTTTGTTCCACTTTAGAATTAATAAAAAAAAACAAAAATAGTCTTAGAGTTCAGTTTCTAACAAAACTAAAAACACTTAACAATTTAATTGACATAAATAGCTCATTAGAGATCATTTTTATTTATCGCAATCTTGATGTCCGAAATATCAATAAAACCCGATATTTGATCAAATACTTCGAAACAGAGCAAATTGATTTCCATTAAAGGGCCAAAAGCTTCGGGTAAAGTATTAGACTATTTTGGCCAAAGCCGAAGCAGAAGATTTATAAGTAGCCGAATACCGAAGCCGAATATTCAGTCGAAGCGTATTGAACAGTAATGAGTCTGAAAGAAATTTAAGCATTTAAAGAACGAAAAGAAGCGTGGTTTTTCCTGAAGCTCACTCGGAACAGATAAATATTCATTAAAATCTTCATTGGTACAGAAAATATCTGGAGTTGAACTTTGGTATAACACAGTTCCCATATCAACACTTTTTGGGGCCAACTTCATTTCATTTTTCAAATAATTCCTGCTTGTCTTTCTTTCTTTCTTCCGATTGTCGCTTGTTGGGACCAAGTGGAGAAGACTGGAGAGAATTTGTACAGCAGCTCATAATTATAAGTCTTCCTTTTGTTTGAAACACTCTGTTCAACAACGTTTGCACATTTTGATGCCTTCAATGGCGACAATGATCAAAGATGGTCAAAACACGCGCTAGTTTTTCTTTCAACTTTCGCATTCCATGAAAATCTCCGATCACTAAGTCAGTCTTTCATGTTTGGAAACAGAGGTAGCCATCAAGAGTTTTACAGTTTGACTTGCATGATCAAACTTGACAGTATTTTCGATCAAAATTTCTCATATCTCATGTTGTTTCATTGTAAAAAATCGACTTAACACATCTTTGGACAAATCTATATGATTTCTCATTGATTCATACTGATTCATTCTGTTGATTCATTGATTGATTGATTCATTCATTCATTCTGTTTGATCATTGAATTTTCAGATCTGCAGACTAAGTTGGATGGAGAAGCAATTTACAGCACAATTCGTACAGTGACGTGAAGTACACTTTATATTTTTTTAAATGAGAAAATTGTTTCTAATAACACTGCACAACTAAAATAAGTATTCGACTCTTATCGTTATTTCTTGAAGATAGTCAATCAATCAAATCAATTGCCATAACCTTTTCGGTCCATGGAACTTTTGGGTGTACAAATAGTTATGTAAGTGTTCATGCTTTTTTGTAATTGAAGCTTTATCCAGAAAAAATTTTAAAATTTATTTTTCATCCAATTGGCGCTGGGGATGTTTTGGTTCCACTTTTTCGGTATTTATGTACAGCTACCGGTTATTCAGACCGTCCCGATACTCTGTTGAGCACTTCGGTCGCTTCAAGCCCATGTTTTGACTGTACATTGTTCTCGGGTGTGTAGCAGTGGATCCAGATTTCGTCAGCAATACTTACCTTTCTCTGAGCACTCCAGACCTCTTCTAATCAATGATTTTAATCTGTCATGCTCACAGATGTGTAGTGACGGATCCAAGTTTTATCAGCAGTGTTGAATTGACGTTGAAATTCCTTGGGATTGCGTTAAAACTTGGCCTTGAACACTGTTTAAAGTTATTAAATGGTTTAGATGGTTAGATGGTTTTGGCTGTGAGGTCCCATCTTGTGGGGTTAAATTAAATTTGACAGATACATCTTTCTTTCTTACATCTTTCTAACAAACATTGTGAAGTTTGAAATCGTATCTTAAAAAGTGACACTTTTGGACAACCACAACGTTCCTCATAAACTCATCTAAAATCATCATCATCATCACCTATTTTCCTTCTTTAGTCCTCAGTTGGATAGATAGATCTTTCTTTCTTAGATCTTTGCAACCAACATTATGAAGTTTGAAATCGTATCTTCAATAACTGACATTTTCAGACGTTCACAGTGTTTCTCATAAATTCAATTCCATCTATTTTCCATCTTAAGTAAACAGGTTGATTGATAGATCTTTCTTTCTTTGATCGTTTAAGGAACATTGTAAAGTTTGAAAACGTATCTTTAAAAAGTGTCACTTTTAGACGTTCATTGTTTTCCCTCATAAATTCAATTTCATCTATTTTCCATCTTAAATCCACAGTTGCATAGATAGATCTTTCTTTCTTAGAACTTTCTAAACAACTTTGTAGAGTTTGAAATCGTATCTTCAAAGAGTGCCACTTTTGGGCACCCACTGTGTTCGTCATAAATTCAGTTCAGCTGTCTAACTATTGTCCATCTGTAGTTCGTTGCTAGAAAGATAGATGTAACAGACAGCCTTTAAAATGGACCTACAGAGTACCTTAGTTGCCCTTAGACTCAGGACACGGTATAACAACAGAGAGAGGAGTGGTGATACTAGAAAGTAAATAGATAAGGAAAGAGACGGCTACTCTATCCACTGATTTTAAGGAAGTTGTTTGATGAACATAAACAGAATCCAAGTTCGTCTTTGATTTCACGACCTAAGGTATACAGAAGGTCCATTCCTCGAATACTTAGGCTTAGTAGATCATTTTACTTGGGACTCATAACACAGGATGACAGCAGAGATAGAAGTGGGGCATATATGAAGGTGGATAAATAAAGGAAGATAAGTCTAATCGGTCCACTGTTGCCAACGAAAGAGTCTAGTCATCGTTAACCGAATCCAAGTTCATCTATGACTTCACTGTTTGTTTCTCCTTTAAAATGTTTGAACATAATCGTTGCTCGATGTTCGATTGCTTCCATTTTTTCAATAAAATAGAAAAGTTGTTTACTTTCGCTGATTGTTGCAACTAATAAATGAAATGTCATGAAACTTTGACAGCAATGCTTTGAAATATTGCACCTGTCAAACAATACGCGCTTGATGCATTATTAGTGCTGTCAATGGGGCAGCGTACTTTTCAAACAACCCTCGTATGGACAGCTGATGGAAATGAAAATCAAATTAACATCAGACAAAGCAACAACAAGAAAAAAGTCAAGTAATATCCATGAAATAGAGGGGAAAAATGACTGAATGAATATTAAAGCGAATGCAAATCGAATGAATTTTACATGAACCTACAAGCTCAGAGAGGAGTGAGTGAAAGTGGGAAGGGGAGAGGAAAAAGTCGGTGCTAATGGTGTCAATTTATGATGAGCCGTTGGAGGATATAATCCTTTCAGGACAAGTGCTTGCACATTGCAATATTTTAGACAATTTTGTTCGAAAAATATTTTTAAAAAATTTCAAATTAAAAACAAATGCAACACACTGAAAAGAGTCAGACTAGTTTTTTCTAAAAATCGTAAAATCCATCAAACAATTGAGGCTCAAGTCCAAAAGGACTAAACCAATCGGACTCTTGTACGATTGCTGATTGTTGTTGTTATTGTTGTATTAGTGCGTCATTGCGTTGTGCATTCGTTGCGCCAACAGAATCCCGAAATTTTATCTGCTCAATGCTCGAGTTTGAATGGGATTTCAGGCAAAGGCCACAACGTTATCGCAGCGCCCGACGTGCGGCGGCTGTGCGACGGGGCGGAGTGGGCGACATTTCGTCCTGTGCGCATAAAAATATCGATTTAAATTTTAATTGAAATTTTTGTAGCTTTCAGCCATTAGAACCAAATGCCGAAGCGGCTGAACACACGAATCGATGTGTGAGGCCACAAGGAGTCGCAGTTGGGGGGCCGAAGCAGCGCCGCAAATTTCTGTATGTTTCAGCATGGTTCAGCATTTCTGCCATGGCTGCCACAACATCAAACAGAAGTGAAAACAAGAACAGCAACACCATATACAACAACCACATATGCAACAAAAACAATTGCAAGTGAAAAAGATAAAAGCAAACAAGCAGCAGTTGTCGAATTGTGTGGCTGTGTGCGTGTGTGGATGGGTGTGTGCGCGTGTGTGTGTGTGTGTACATGTGACGTGAGCACGTTTCGCAAATATGCAGAACAATTGGAATTAAATTCAATTGCATTTAAAATGAGCTTTAAAGAAAAGAAAAATTGGTTTGCCGGCTTCGTGGTGGCAAAATTTGCCAAACAATTAAAAAACAAATTAAGCTAAAAACATCAAATTGAAAATATACAATAAAAGAAACAAAAAATCAAATTAATAGAAAATTATTAAAGACTAAACAAAAATTAGTGCTATTAAAAATCAATGAAATAATATAACCTCAAAATTAAGTGAATTAATTTAAAGTGAACTTTTATTAAAAAAAAAACTAAATCAAAATAAAACACAACAACAAAGCGACAATAAAAACTAACAGCAAGAAAAATTAAAAATAAATTAACTTTAAATTAAAAAATTAATTCAAATATATTTAAATTTTATTGCAAAAACAAAACACAACAACAAAGCAGCAATAAATATAAACAGCAAGAATAAATAAAATAAAACATTAAAAATAAATTAAATTAAAAAATAATAAAATAATAAAAAAATTAATTTAAATATAATAAAAATATACAATAAAAGATATAAAAGCCCCCAAAATAATAGTAGAGAATTATTAACAACAAACCAAAACAAAAACAAACCAAACACAAAAAAATAAACAAAAATTAATGATATTAAAATTAATATCAAACTTAAGTAAAAAAAAAGTGAATTAAATAAAATAGAATTAAATTTAGTTAAAAAAAATAAATGTTAAAAAAGACACAAAAAGTAACAAAAAATAAATAAACTAAATTAAAAATTACTGAAATAAATTAAAACAAAAAAAAACAATTTTACTAATCGAATAAATTCAATTTATTTTATAATAAAAATTATTTAAATTATTTTCATAAATTATTCTCAAACTAAAAACCAACAAAACAAATTATTAAAAAAAATCACTGTCTGCATTTAACCACATTGCAGTCAATGTGCAAAAAACTTAGAAATCTGTCAATAAACCGTAAATCAGGTTTGAGAAAATTAAACCAATTAAAAACAAATATTTCAAAACCCTAATTAAAACCACTGGTTTTTGCTGTGTATTCTATTATAGTTTTTGTGTACTAACTTTCTTTCAATAAAACCAATCAATTAAGCATTTAATCAATTAATCCTGAAATAAATTATCACAATACCAAAAAAAAAAACAAAAAAACTAATAAAAACTAAAAAACCAAGAAAAGCAAAAACAAATTAAATTTCTTCCGAAAACTTTCTAACTTGCAAAACAAATTGAGAACTGAGAAAAAATTTTAATAATATTAAACTAATAAGGACAACTACAAAAAAAAAGAATTTGAATGTTCTAAACTGTTTTCAGAAATTTTTACTGTTTTTGTTGTTTGCAATTTGCAGCCGACTTTTACTTAAAAAAATACAAAAACTACAAAGGAAAATCCAATAACAAAAAATATATAAAACTCAAAGAAAGCCTAGAATGCTAGAAACTATGAAAAAACAATTTACATTTAAATGTTTTCAAATAAAACAAAACCAAAAATAAAGAAAAATTATTTTAAAAAAATAAAAAACTTGAAACCACAAAAGACGAACAAATAATAAAAAATATAAACAACTAAAAAACCTAGAAACCATAAAAACAATCAATTAAAATATTTTCAAACAGTTTTCCAAGGTTTTTTTTAATTTTTAAATTTTTTTCTACACTTTTCAGGCCACTTTTATTGTAAACAACTCGGATTGTTCCAGTTTTTGATTTGCAGAAAACATATCAACAATAACAACAACAACAAAGTTCACCACCCACCTCTAAGCAAACAAATAAAATTGAGTTGTTCTTTATAAAAATAACTTTTTCTTAGCAAAACGAATAAATTACAAATAGAAAAACAACAACAATAAGAAGCACTAAGAATAACTAAAAGCGTTGAAACGCGAAAATGTCAAAAGGTCGCCAACACTTGGCGCAAAATTTCATCGCACTATTTTTAGATTTATTTACTTTGGGCGCTACATACTACACTGACGCTGTCTCGCTCGCACACTGCCTCGTGTATTTTAGCAATTTCCCGCCATTTTTCGCATTGGGCTGTTTTTCACACCTTTTTGCTTTTCGATAGACGATCGAATTTCGCTAAATGTGTAAAGAGGTTACAGCTGAAACCGACGCCCACGCAACGCGAATAATGCACAACAAAATTATGACATCAACAACAAGAAATCACAGCAAATTAACAAAACAACGAGAAAAACATTGGCTCGCTTGTTTGGCCACTGGCCAGCGAATTTTTCACTTTTTAAATGCGGAAATTTATAGAATTTTCAACTGATGACACTTGCACTTTTCTGGCTTTGTGTCGAACGAAATTTTTAAAGACAAACACAATAAAACAAATAAACAACGACGCCCACACTTAGAGAGCCAATCACTCTCTCCTCTCTCATGTCTCTCAAAAGCAAATTTTCCGCACTGCAAAGTGACATTTTTCTCGCAATACGTTAATGATTTTCTTTACAACAAAACAGAAAAATCAATCTGACATAAAGAAAGCAGACGTAAGAGTTTCATATTTGTGCAATTTCGATTTCTGTAGGGAAAATGCGCTCATTTAAATTTGAACTTAAACTGAAATGGAAATGCGGCGAAAAGTCATTAAAATAATTGCAACATAATTGAAAAAGTTGAAATGTTGCCACAAACAAGCAACGTCAACGTTTTGCCAACCAACCTCCAACACAACACTCACCCCACCACGCCCCGCAGGCAGTCAGTCAGTCAGTCAGGCAGCAGTAAAATATCTGCAAAAGAAAATGGAGAAAGGCAAAAGTCGCAAAGGATTTAAGGCGAATAAATACACAGCTGAGTGCGCGGCTGGCTGGCAATTACAAAGCTCTAAATGACTTAAGAACATGTCAACTGGCGGCGGGCGATATTTCAATGTGTGAGTGCGGCAGCGGCGGCGGCATCGAGGACGCAGCCTGTGCCAAGTGGCACAGTGTGAGCGATGGCGACACTTGAGGTGCGCTAAAAAAATGTGGTGTGTGATGCAAAGATGCCGAATAATTGAAAAATATGAAAATTGTGTATGAAAAGTCAGGTCTACTTTTAGAGAGCAATGAAACTTAGGGAAGATTAAAGAAAATTACCTGAAAGTTGACAAAGGCCAATGCAAGTTTTGCCTTTGAAAGATGGATGGTTGAAATTTATGTGATGGACAAATATTGCACTGAAATGGAAGAAAAAATAAATACAATATAACATTGTTTTTTAAAAACTAATAACTTATAATTTTATA
The DNA here is from genome assembly GCA_964056695.1 of Melieria picta. Taxonomy (NCBI): domain Eukaryota; kingdom Metazoa; phylum Arthropoda; class Insecta; order Diptera; family Ulidiidae; genus Melieria; species Melieria picta. Next base: position 121,499,252 of record OZ057400.1, on the reverse strand, counting down.
TCATTTATATTTATATATATATCTTATATTTTATAATTTATAATTTTCGTAATAATAGGTAAATAGCGGAGATAGCTACGTAGATAGATAGATAGATAGATAGCTAGCTAGATAGATAGATAGATAGATAGATAGATAGATAGATAGATAGATAGATAGATAGATAGATAGATAGATAGATAGATAGATAGATAGATAGATAGATAGATAGATAGATAGCTAGATAGATAGATAGATAGACCGATAGATCGATAGATGGAAAGTCTCTCTAAGGCGGTATAACCCAAGTTCTGACGGGTCATTGTGTAAATGGCTTTGCTGTGTAATGACTTCGAATGTCGAATCGAATGCACTTCAGCTACTATGCACTTATCCTAGAGGACCTAGCCGATAGAACTGACTATTCACAGTATTCTAAGCTTCGTAAGGAACACAAATTGGTTCAACACCTGATCGGACTTAGGCTCGATTGATTGTGGGGCAGTAACTCCAACCATCCTACCTACCTAAGGTAGTTCTTCAAGCACTCGGGCCCAATGTACTTAAGGCTCAGGAGCATCTACTCGTACTGATGTCGTCTTTTCTGACATCTGCTTTCACTGATGTCGTCTTTTCTGACATCTACTCGTACTGATGTCGTATTTTCTGACATCTACTCGTACTGATGTCGTCTTTTCTGACATCTTCTCGCACTGATGTCATCTTTTCTGACATCTACTCGTACTGATGTCGTCTTTTCTGACATCTTCTCATACGGATGTCGTCTTTTCTGACATCTACTCGTACTGATGTCGTCCTTACAGACATCTACTCGTACTGATGTCGTCTTTTCTGACATCTACTCGCACTGATGTCGTCTTTTCTGACATCTGCTCGTACTGATGTCGTCTTTTGTGACATCTACTCGTACTGATGTCGTCTTTTGTGACATCTACTCGTACTGATGTCGTATTTTCTGACATCTACTCGTACTGATGTCGTCTTTGCTGACATCTACTAGCACTGATGTCGTCTTTGCTGACATCTACTCGCACTGATGTCGTCTTTTCTGACATCTACTCGTACTGATGTCGTATTTTCTGACATCTTCTCGCTTTGATGTCGTCTTTTGTGACATCGACTTGTACTGATGTCGTCTTTTCTGACATCTACTCCTACTGATGTCATCTTTTCTGACATCTACTCCTACTGATGTTGTCTTTTCTGACATCTACTCGAACTGATATCGTCTTTTCTGACATCTACTCGTACTGATGTCGTCTTTTTTGACATCTACGTGCACTGATGTCGTCTTTTCTGACATCTTCTCGCTTTGATGTCGTCTTTACTAACATCTACTCGTACTGATGTCGTATTTTCTGACATCTACTCCTACTGATGTTGTCTTTTCTGACATCTACTCGAACTGATGTCGTCTTTTCTGACATCTACTCCTACTGATGTTGTCTTTTCTGACATCTACTCGTACTGATGTCGTCTTTTCTGACATCTACTCGTACTGAGGTCGTCTTTACTGACATTTACTTGCACTGATGTGGTCTTTTCTGACATCGAATTGTACTGATGTCGTCTTTGCTAACATCTTCTCGTACTGATGTCGTCTTTTCTGACATCTACTCGTACTGAGGTCGTCTTTTCTGACATCTTCTCGCACTGATGTCATCTTTTCTGACATCTACTCCTACTGATGTTGTCTTCTCTGACATCTACTCGCACTGATGTCGTCTTTTCTGACATGTACTCGTACTAATGTCCTCTTTTCTGACATCTTCTCGCTTTGATGTCGTCTTTTCTTACTCGTACTGATGTCGTCTTTTCTGACATCTACTCGTACTGATGTTGTCTTTTCTCCTGAAAGGGGGAGAAAGTTAGGATGAAAAGTGAAGATTCCAGCAGAATAATAAAATACCAACAAATTATGAATAGACAAAAGAGTTTCAAATATTTTAAATATCTCTGAAATGTTTTTTACCTAAAAAGACAAATTCGGTATTTAAGTTTTAATTCAATGGATTTAAGATTAATTCATATTAGTGTAAAAATCACCAAAAAGGCAACGGCCCAACGAACTTAAAGACGGCCACAAAAAATCAATGTTCAACTTATTAGGTGGGTGTGTCCTGATGTAGGAAATTGTTCAACATTAACATTAACTTTCTGACGTCAAGGTCACGTGCCGCACATGCCGAATTCTTAAGCTTGAAAATCAATAAACAATAACAGCAGCAAACAAACGGCACAGACATTTCCCGCAAGTCATTTGTAGCGTAAAAGGAATTGTAATTGTTGTTGTTTTATTTAGATTTCATACAGTTAACGCACAACGAGCAACACACAGCAACAAAAATTTGCATTTTAGCTCAACATAAACACAAACACACTCACACACTCGAACACACACACACACAGACAAAACGCCATGGCAAAAGGCAAATATATGTTTTGCGGCGACAACAACAACAACAAAATAACCCAAACACAATTGCAGTTGTAGTACGGAAGTTGTCAGCTTGTAATTTGAAATTTGCCATTCCTGGTAAAGCACTTCCCTCCGCTTCGGGCTTCGTCCTCAGCCGTCAGCCGCACGCTTTCGAGTCTCGAAAACTTTACTTTGCGTCGCATAGGAAAAGGAAATGTCGACTTTTTGCTATTCGCTTTTGTTTCTCTTTAGTTTGCTTCTAAGACTCGACACGATGCGTCTTTGTGCTATAATTCTTTTCCACTACTTGCTGCCATGCCTCCTGCCCCCGGGGCCCCTCTTCTGACCGACATGCAGAGTGCGCTATTTCGGTGCTCAGTTGCCAATTGAAAGAAAAGTTTCGCATGTTTGTTTACCATTCAATGAAGACAATGGCACTGGGGCCGCGGCGGAGGGCGCAGGTCACCGGGGAGCTGCGGGGAACGACACAAATAATTTCATATTGAAATATACTTTGGCTGCACGGCTTTCAAATTGCGGTGCATGTGGCCGGCAGCGGGACGGGAAGGGTGCGAGAGGGAAAACTTTTGTTCAAGTACTTAGCGAAGGCGTCGAGCAAAACTTTGCATTCTCGTAAGACTTACAGTTGACATAATTACACACACACACACACACACAAACAGACGAGACTAAATAGCAAGAGAGAGAGATGGAACGAGTGAGAGTGCAAGAGCGACGCGCTGCCATCAAAAGTCGCTCAATGTAAGCTTCGCTTTGGTTGTCTCTAACCCATAAGTTCCAGCAAATTTGTTAGCAAATCTTTTCGTAAACTTTTTAGCATTTGGTTTCACTAGTTTTTCTTTCATTGTTGTTCTTGTTCTTTGTGTTGTTATTGTAAAATTATTAAGCATATTAATTGGCCACAACTTCAGTCCAGCTGCAACTTGACTGCTTCGGTACATTGCACACTTAAGTGACCAGAGGCACGTTGAAGTTTTTCATGCTGCTTCTTCTTCGCTCAATTATGGACAGAATTTGCAAAGCAAATAAAATGGAAGTTATGTGAGGTTATAACTGGACAGCTTCATTTGGAAAACACTCCCACAAGTCTACAACAACTTGGCTCTTAAATCATCCCGCTGACGTTTGGTTCACTTATCTTATCAGCGGCACTCAAGAAAACGTTTAAATATTGCACAATATTTTTTTTTTTTAATAAACAACACGTGAGACGATAAGAGAGCAATGGGTTGAATTGAGCGAAAGCAAATAGATTTAATTGTAGGTGACTAAGCCGTGTGGCAGCCATAAATAAACTACCCGAACTGATAATGGAACGAAGAAGCATTAAAGTTAAACATTAAATCTTTTTGCATATAAGTTTTTGTACTTTGTTCGATTCATTATGGACCAGCCCAACCTGCTGAAGCTACAAACATGAAATTTGAACTGCAGGTCCACTTCAGATGTAATAAATCTTCGCTTAGAAGGGATTTTTTGGTATTCGGGGTCTAAAGGGACAAAACATGGGGTTAAAGTGTTGTATGAAGAAACGTGATTTCATTTCAAACTTGATGAAAATACTCCAATAATTCGTCACGTATTTTGCAATTTTTCGAAAATAGAAATTATAATAAATAAAAATTATAATAAATAAAAAAAAGTAATAATAAATAATAAAAAATGTATGGCTATGAAAAAACCATGAACCAATGGGCCCATTGACTTCAAAATTGCTAGAAACACTTAAAATGGAAAATAATTAGACAAGTGTCTTTTATTTATTTTCAAATCAAAACCTAAATTGGTAAACAAAGGGTTAAAAGTTTATAGACAAATTTGAAGAAACAAGAGTAAAAAGTTGTTTGGCTTCAAACTTAGTTAAAGCATTTCAAACGAGAAATAATTCGACACGTGTTGTTGACATTTTTTCGAAAATCAAAATCTGACACTGTCAATAGAGGGTTAACAGTTTGTATGGAGAAACTGTGCAAAAACTTGAGTTAATGGGCCTATTGACTTTAAACTTGATAAACATATTCTTAGTTAGAAATAATTCGATACGTTTATCATTGTTTGCAAAATTAAAGTCTGATGAGGTCAACAATGGGTTAAAGTTTGTATGAAGAAACATGATTTAATGGTTTTTTTTACTTTAAGCTTAGCGAAAGCATTTCAAATGAGGAATAAACCGAAACACGTTTTATATTTTTTTTGTCAGTAGAAATCTGATGGGGTCAACGATGGGTTAAAGTTTGTATAGAGAAACATGAATTGATAATGTTTTTGACTTCAAACTTTGTGAAAACATTTAAAATGAGAAATAATTCGATATGTGTTTTTTATTCTTTCAAACATGAAAATCTGATAGGGTCAACAATGGGTTAAAGTTTGTGTAGATAAATGATATAAAGGTTTTTTTAGTATTGTGAGAGCACTTCAAAAGAGCAATAAATCGAAACGTGTTTATTTTTTCGAAAATTAATGTCTTACAAGGTCAACAGTGGGTTAAAGTTTGTATGAAGAAACATGATTTGATAAGGTTTTTGACTTCAAACTTAATGAAAACATTTCAAATGAGAAATAATTAGACATGTGTTTTTCATTCTTTCGAAAATTGAAATCTGATAGGGTCAGCAATGGGTTAAAGTTTGTATAGAGAAATGACTTAGAGGGTTTGTTTGTAATTTTTTCGAAAATTAATGTCTTACAAGGTCAACAATGGGTTAAAGTTTGAATACAGAAACATGATTTAATAGCGTTTTTTGACATAAAAATTGGTGAAAGTGCTGCAAATGAATTTTTTTACTTCAAATATGGTGAGAACACTTCAAATGAGAATTAAACCGAAACATGTTTTTATTATTTGAAAAATTAATATCTAGTGAGGTCAACGACGGGTTAAGGATGAATATAGAGAAACTGTCAACACCATTAATTAATAGGACAATTGATTTCAAACTCGGTGCAAGTTGGAAAATCTAAATCGCAAGGGGTCAGCTATGGGTTAAAAGTTTGTATAGCGGAACATGATTTAACTGGTTTTTTTTACTTAAAATATGGTGAAAGCAATTAATTAATTAATTAAACAGAAACGTGTTTTTATTTTTTGAAAAATCTTAATCTAGCTGAGTCAACAATGGGTTAAAAGTTTGTGTAGGAAAAATTGATGGAATGGGTTTTTTTTACTTCAAATATGGTGAAAGTGCTTCAAATGAGGAATAATTAGATCAGTATTTGTTTGGGGTCAACAAAGGGTTAAGAAAATTGTGATTAATAAATAAAAATAAATTTTTCAAAATTCAAAATAATTCAATGCATATCATTCAATGTTCGAAAATCAACATTAGATAAAATCATTAAATGAGTAAAAATTATTTCAATGAAATCATAATTTCTAGTTTGTTTCATATATGAAAATGTTCTTTCTCTCTCCCTCCTTCGGTGTATATGCCCAACTTTTACCTTCAGACATTTAATTAAAATTATGATTTAAATTGTTAATGCATTATTTTCGTTTACAAGCCCAACGCTTTTGGGTCATTCCGACGTTGAATTGAATGAGACTCGGGAGTGTAATAAATGACGTGTCACTAATGGCTCCCCGCTGCGGTTAAGGCAATTTTTGTATTTTTTTTTTCTGCGGCACTTTTGTGGTTAATGACAAAATTGACCGCACGTCAGTTGTGCACATGTCAGACCTACATTCACACACATACACACACATATTCAGAAACAACGTCACAGCAATGACAGCATGCGATATGTTCAAGTAAACAAACAACAAAACAAAAGCAGAGAGAGAGAGTGAGATAGAAAGAACTGAAAACTAAAGCAAACGTATTAAAATTTCAAATTGCCGCATTACAAATACAATAATCATACTTATTTAATGAAAACGCTGCTACTGCTGTCAGGGAAATGCAAGAAGGGTTGAACAAATTATGGGGTAAATAATAAATATTACGTATGACTGTGTGTGTGTGATTGATAAGCCGTGGCCGGAAAAGTTATTGCATTATTGACATTTCACAGGTTCGCTTTCATTGACCCCACCACAGCACCACACATGCATACCTTAACACACACATACACACATACACTCACACTCACTCACGAGGGAATGCACAATGGCCATGCGGCTTGCAATTGTCGACAAGTTAAGTGCAGAACAAACACAGAATGTTGAACGAAGAAAGCGAAAAAAGCGAAACAAAATAAAGACAAGCACCAAAAACAACAACAACAACGACCAGATAATTGGTATTATCGCATCGAAAGTAAAGGCAGACAGGGTGGCAAGTGTGGCACTGTGGCAGCGTTGACTTTTGCAATTACAATGCAAATTTGTGAGCCTGAAAATTGCTGACAGTTCGAACTTGAAATATATACAACTGGGAGGAAATTTAAGAAAATTAAAAGAAAGATGAAAAATTCAGAAAAATGAGCATGAAATGAATTCAAACCATTCGGTTTCTAGAACACCAAATACATTTTCACTCAGTTTCAAATTCACTTCCAATTTCACAATTTCAAGTTTCAATGGGCTCAATAAATTAAGTTAACTTAACCCTTGGTTGACCCTGATTTTTACGAAAATTATAATTCTGGCCGCATTATTTCTCATTTAAAGTGCTTTCACTATATTTGAAGTCAAAAAACCCATTCAATTGTGATTCTCTATAACTCTGAACTCTTAAGGCATCGTCAGTTATTGATTTTCGAAAAAAATTTAAACACGCATTGAATTATTTCACGTGTGAAGTAATTTTACCAAGTCTAAAATCAAAAACTCACAAAAAAATTGCTTACCCATCGTTGACCCCGTTGAAAAAAATGTCAAACACGTATCTAATTATTTTTTTATTTCAAGTGTTTTCAATAATCTTCAAGTTAAAAAGCCCTTTAATTAATTTAATTAATTTTTTCACAGTTTCTCAATCCAAATTCTTAACCCATTGTTGAGCCCGGCAGATTTTGATTTTCGAAAAAATTTCAAACACGTATCTAATTATTTTTTATTTCAAGTGTTTTCAAGAATTTTCAAGTTAAAAAGCCCATTAATTTAATTTCTTCACAGTTTCTCAATACAAATTCTTAACCCATTGTTGACTCCGTCAGATTTTGATTTTCAAAAAAATTTCAAACACGTATTGAATTATTTCACGTGAGAAGTACTTTCGCCAAGTTTGAAGTCAAAAGCCCCAAAACTCTTGTTTTTCCATATAAACATTTAACCCTTTGCTTACCCCTTTAAATTTTCATTTTCAAAAAATGAAGAACACGTGTCCCATATTTTTTTATTTAAAGGGTTTTTATCGGTTCATGTTTTTTATTTTGTAATCGTCCCTTGTCAATCGGCTCAATAAATCAAGTAAACTTAACCCATTGTTGACTCCGTTGAATTGTGATTTTCGAAAAAATAAAAAATAATAGCTGAATAATTTTTGATTTGGAGTATTTTCACCAAGTTTGAAATCAATAGGCCCATGAAATTACGATTCTCCATACAACACCTTGACCCATGTTTTGCTCTTTAGACCCGGAATAAAAAAAAAACCGTTTTAGCGAAAGTTCATTTTTTTTATTTTTTTGTCAGATTTCGGATAGTTTAATTTTAATTAAAAAATTTTTTTGCAATTTTAAAGTAAATAAAATTTATTTACAGTAAAAAGTTACGTTTAAATGTGAGAAGAAGTGAGATTTTTCAATCTCAAAAGTCAAGAACCAAACGAAAATAAGAACGGCAACCTGTAGTAAGAAAACGCATCTTATATAGCGGAAAGATTAATCAAAAATGAGTATGTTCTATAAAAAATCAAAAAGCATTCACTCGAATTGAGGTTGAAGGTGCCTCACTCAAATAAGGGTGAGAAAGTAAGTCCAAACATTGGTTAAGTGAAGGTAAAAAGCGAGAAAATAAAAAGTTTAAAACGAGAAAGTGAGAGTTCAGAATGAGAAGGTTAGAGTTTGAAGCAAATAAAAGAGATATGATTGAAAGAATGGTGAAAAGATAGAGCTATGAGGGAAAAGAGAGTAAAAAGTTAAAAGCAAGAAATGGAGAATTTAAAGTGAAGAACTAAGAGAGAAAGAGAGAGCTTAAAGCAACACAGTAAAAGTTTAAAGCGAAATAATGAGAGTGTAGAGCAAAGAACTAAGAGTGAAGCAATGAAGTGAAATTCAAAAGTTCAAAAAGAGAGTGTAGAGCAAAGAACTTAGAGTGAAGCAATGAAGTGAAATTCAAAAGTTCAAAAAGAGAGTTTAAAGCAAGAAAGTGAATTGAAAAATGAGTTTAAAGTAAAGAATTATGAGCTATGAGTAAGAAAATAAAGTTGTATGCGAGAAACTGATAGTTAAGAGCAAGAAAATTGGAGTTTAAAACGAGATAGTGAGAGTTTAAAACGAAATAGTGAGAGATTAAAATGAGATAGTGAGAGATTAAAATGAGATAGTGAGAGTTTAAAGCAAGAAAGTGGATTGAGAAATGAGGTTAAAGTAAAGAATTATGAGTTATGAGCAAGAAAATAAAGTTATAAGCGAGAAACTGAGAGTTAAAAGCAAGAAAATTGGAGTTTAAAACGAGATAGTGAGAGTTTAAAGCGAGATAGTGAGAGTTTAAAACGAGATAGTGAGAGTTTAAAGCTAATAAGTGATAATTAAAGGGAAGCAAATGCGTTTAATTTAAGGAATTGAGTTATAAGTAAGAAAGTAAAAGTTAAAACTTCCACTAACTTTAAGTAAATGAGAGTTGAAAGTAAATAAGTGAGAGTTAAAGGTTAGAAAGTAAGAGTTAGAAGCAAGAAGGTGAGAGATTGTCGAAATTGTGAGAGGTTAAAGTAAAGAAATGAGATTTCAAAGTGAGAAAGTGAGAGTAAGAAGCAAAAAAGTGAGAGTAAGAATCAAAAAAGTGAGAGCTAAGAGCAAGCAAGTGAGAGTTAAAAGAGAGTGAGAGCTAGAAGCAAGAAAGTGAGAGTTTAAATCGACATAGTGAGAGGCAAAATCAAGAAATGAGAGCTCAAAGTAAGAAACTGAGAGTTAAAAGCAAAGAAGTGAGAGTCAAAAGTAAGAAAGTGGAAGTTGGAAGCAATATTGTGAGAATTTAAATCGAGATAGTGAGAGGTTTAAGTAAAAACAAAGAAAATTTAAAGTAAGAAAGTGAGATCAAGTAAGTTTAAGCGAGATAATAGAAGTTGCAAGTAAGAAAGTGCGATTTATAAGCAAAAAATTCTAAGCTCAATGCAACAGTAGGAAACTTTATGAACGCCTGGGCACTCCATGCTTTCAGGAAGCGAAAATGTTGATGTTTAAATACACAAATGAGGCTTAAAACACGTAGAAATTACATTAAATTTTAACTCTACTTTCTTATCTTCAAAGCTTTTGAAAACGCCTCACCGCCCTCTCGTAGCAATTCGCCATTCCGTACTCGTCAACTTCAACCAATTCGTTCTTCACTCGAAAGGCGAACAACAAAATTTTGCAAATTTCGTTGCCGCCTTTAATTGCCGAAAATTGGTGAATGTTCCACAGTGCGTTGCCATCTAATCGCATTATGCATTTTTTTATGGCATGTCTTTAAATTTTTTGCTAGTTTTTATAGTTGTTGTTGTTGCTGTTTTTTGCGTCTCAATTTCTGTTTCGACTTTTAAAACAGGTTTTTCGTTGACTGTTGCTGCGTGCAAACGAACGACAACAGTCGGTGTGGCCATTCCCATTCGCGTTTGTTCTGGCGAGAAGGCAAACTGACTCACACACACACACACACATAGACTGCGCTACGCTGCGACGCATGTCGCATAAACTAAAATTGTATTTTGTTATTTTATTTTTATTTATTTTCTTGTTGTTGTTGTTATTTTTATCTGCACTTATGTGATGCCTTGTTGTTGTTGTTGTTGTTGTTGTTGTTATTGTTGTGATTGTTTTGGACGCTATTTTCGTTATGCTTTGCTATTTATTTTTATTCGTCGACTGTTGTTCGACTTGCATTGACTGTTTTTGTTGTTTTTGCAGCTTTTGCTATTTTCTTGTTTTGTTCATTTTGCTGGCATTATTTTTGTTTACTTCGATTTTTAAGGCACAATTTCGGCATTCACTGTGGTCCAAACGATTAAAACTTGACGCACAATTTTACAATAAGCAAAGACAAATGTGTTGACATATTTGCCAATTCGAGCCACGGTGCAACGAATGCGCTTAAATGTGTGTGTGTGTTTTTATTTATTGCAAAACATATAAAATCTCTTGTGGTTGTTGTTGTTGTTCTTTATAATTTTAATCTCAATCGTAGTCGTTTTGGTTGTTGTTGTTGTTATTATTAGCTTGTTGCTGCCGTAGGTTGTTGTTGTTGTTGTTGCTGCTATCGTCTAGAAAGATTTGCACAGTTGCTGTTCATAGTTGTTGCAATAGCGGCTCTCTTATGGCTTTTAAGTTGTTGTTGTAGTTTAAATTATTAAATTTTTTATTGTTGTTGCCTGGTTTGTGGGCTCGTTGATGTTACTGCCCGCCTCCCCCCTCCGCTTTTGTTGCGGCGCTACCAAAGCGGGCCCCCAGATTTGGCATTCTGCGTGCGTGTTGTTTCTCTATTTTGCGTTTTTTTTTTGTTTGCGTATTTCTTACTCTTTCTTAATGGCGTTGTTGTTGTTGCTGCTGCTGCTGCTGCGATTGCAAGTTGGTACATTGCCTCCACAGTAGTTATGGCCATGTTTGTTGTTGTCGTTGTTGTTGATTTTTTTCATTAATATATATTTTTATGTTTTTAGTGCAGAAAGCGAATAACCCGAGTGCCTTCACTGCCGCTTCATGTGTGTGTGTGTTTTTTTGTTTTTTTTCTTCAACTATTAGTTGCGTTCCTTCTTTTACGTTCCAACTTAATTTGGTATTATTTTTTATGGCTGTGCCTTTATGTTTTATTTTTATTTTTCCGCTACTTTCAACGCTGACATTCTTTTTTGAGCTCTTCGCTTCAATGCTTCGCCGCACTTTGTTACGGCATCGATGTCGCCGATTGCCGTCGGTCACACATTAACTGATAAGCGACAGTGCTGCGCTTTGCTTTGTTTTGCAGCAATAAAAACAACTACAACACGGCCCAAGTAAATTAGGTTAGTATTAAGCGAAACAAAACAGTGTTCAAATGTTGAAGTTGAAGACAGCAAATGGGTCGTGTTGGACCAAAAATATTACTGAATACGATTCGAAAGATGGAATGAAAGATGGAAGGACAGATGGATTGATAAGTTGGTTAGTCTGGAAAACGGAAAATGGGCCATGTTGGACCCAAATTGTCACTGTAAACAATTCAAATGATGGAAATTGATAAGTTTGTTCGTTTTGTTTATTTTTCGAAAACGGGAAAATACTAATTTTGGACCCAAAATGGTACTGAAGACTTTTCAAAAGATGGAAACTGATGAAATTGTTAGTTTGAAAACGGAAAATGGGTTGTTTTGGACCCAAAATTTTATTGAAGACTTTTCGAAAGATGGAAAGTAATGAGTTTGTTAGTCTCGGAAAACGGAAAATGGGTCATGTTGGACCCAAAATTTCACTGTAAACGATTCAAATGATGAAAATTTATTAGTTTGTTAGTCTAGAAAACGGAAAATGGGTCATTTTGGACCCAAAATGTCAATGTAAACGATTCGAGAGATGGAAATTGATAAGTTTGTTCATTTTGTTTGTTTTTCGAAAACGAAAAAAGACTCATTTTGGACCTAAAATATTACTGAAAACTGTTCGAAAGATGGAAATTAATGAGTTTGTTAGTTTCGAAAACGGAAATTGGGTCGTTTTGGACCCAAAATGTTATTGAAGACTATTCGAAAGATGCAAATTAATGAGTTGGTTAGTCTAGAAAACGAAAAATGGATCATGTTGGACCCAAAATGTTACTGAGGACTATTCGAAAGATGGAAATTAATGAGTTTGTTAGTTTCGAAAATGGAAAATGAGTTGGTTATTCTGGAAAACGGGAAATGGGTCATTTTGGACCCCAAAGGTCACTATAGATGATTCGAATGACGGATATTGATGAGTTTATTAGTTTGAAAACGGAAAATGGATTGTTTTGAGATGGAAATTGATGAGTTGGTTAGTCTGGAAAACGGAAAATGGGCCATGTTGGACCCAAATTGTCACTGTAAACAATTCAAATGATGGAAATTGATAAGTTTGTTCGTTTTGTTTATTTTTCGAAAACGGGAAAATACTAATTTTGGACCCAAAATGGTACTGAAGACTTTTCAAAAGATGGAAACTGATGAAATTGTTAGTTTGAAAACGGAAAATGGGTTGTTTTGGACCCAAAATTTTATTGAAGACTTTTCGAAAGATGGAAAGTAATGAGTTTGTTAGTCTCGGAAAACGGAAAATGGGTCATGTTGGACCCAAAATGTCACTGTAAATAATTCAAAAGATGGAAATTGATGAGTTTGTTCAATAGTCTTGTACGACTTAAGACGGTAAACAGTATTTGAGTCTCTGAAACACTGTCATTGAAGACTCACAAGTTACGCGTCAATTCAGAGCTTATGAGCATTTTGATTCCGCTACAACCAATGTGGTTAGTGCTAACCAGTTGATTTTCTGTTTTCGCAGGAGCTAAAAATTTGCATGGAAACGTATGAATCCATTTTCTATTAATCAGATTTTTATAGGCAAATACCAGCTGAAGTTGTGCTTTCGGGGGATTAGTGGAAACAGTTCACTTTTACGTCGAATCTATTACAATGAATTAACTTTATTCAAAGTAACACAATACCAGACCACATGTGGTTAGTGCTAACCAGTTCTTTGCGAAGTCAAAACTTCACTAACCACAACTCTCGGCAATTCATGTTATGATGGCTCGAGCATCTTCCGAACCAACCTAAGCTAACCTAATCTTCAAAACCATTTACTTTCCTTGAGGCACGAAAATATGACTATGTGGTCCTTTTGGCCATGGCTCATACAAAATCCAGTCTAGCCAATCCAATGTACCGCGAACTGAGATGAAAAGCGCCAAGAAAAATCACAAACTGATAAGGCAAACTTTGTTCGGTCGGTCGTGCCGTAACGTCATCGACGCTATGCGCAAATGAACGCTCGACGACAGCAAATCGCGAGTGCGTGAAGGAGGAGTGGGGGGAGGGGAAAGCGAACGAACAAACGCTGAAGTGGTTCGACTATGCGACATCGACATCGGTGGGGACAATGCGGCGACCAACACGTCGTTTCATTTATCTTTATCGTTGTTGTTGTTGTTATTTTTGTTTTGCTTCTTCGTTGTTGGTGTTGTTGTTTGGCTGTCTGCTCTTTTCTTTATGCATGTTTAGGCTGTGGCATACATTGGTATTGTTGTTGTTGTTGGAGTTGTTATTGTTGTCATTTTTTGTGTTTGCTTTTTTGTTATTGTTGTTGTTGTTGTTGTAGTTGTGAATGTGCTCTCGCATTACCGACAACAGAAGCAGATTATTTGAACTTTTTTCTTGCTCGCGACAGTTTCACACACCAACAACAACAAGAACAGCAACAGTAGACATACCAACAAGAAAATGCTACCGACTGTTCTTAAGTTGTTGTTGTTGTTGTTGTTATTGTTGCCTTCATGCTGCTGTAAACATTAATAATACAAATTTTTGACGTGCGATAATTTTTGTTATTTTCTCAACTTTGTTGTTTTTTGTTTTTTCTGCAGCGAATTTTTTGTATGTTGGTGACAGTTGGATGCTGTATTTTTGTTGTTGTAACACAGAGCATTACTGACGTGCTGAACTAATTAGCAACAACAGCAACAACAACCAAATATAATGACTGAAGATGTCATTTCACACGTAATTAGAAAACCAAACAGTGTGACAACGTAAGAGGGGCCGCAGAAGGGGAGAGGGGGGGCAGGGGAAATGGAAGACAACACTCGTGACTGTGGCAGGATTGCGGAGAATTTGAAGACATTTTTGGTTTTCCCTTTACTCTGCTTATAGAAAAATTTTTAAATTATTCAAGTCACAGCCATAAGGCATTAAATTAATTAATTAGTTAACTAATACACTGTAATTTTTTTAAATTTTTTAGTTTTCAATTATCTGGATTTCTAAATGATTTATTTAATTTTTTTTATTTTTTTAATTTTCAATAAATATTTATTTTTTAATTTTCAAAAAATATTTATTTTTCAACTTGAATTCATCACAAATTTATTATTCTTCTATTCTTTAATAATTTACATTATTTTCATATTTATTTTATTTTATTTATTATTCATTCATTCATTATTATTTTATTTACTCTAAATTTCATTAATTTAATTAATTAATTTATCAACCTATAAATTATTTTTTTGTTTATTTTATTTCGTTTTCAATTATCTGTATTTTCAATGATTTAGTTTATTTTTTTTAACTTATTTTTTAACTTTCAACAAATATTTATATTTTAACTTTTAATAAATACATATTAGTTATTTAATTAGTAACTTTAATTCACCACACGTTTATTATACTTAAATTTAATCATTGGCATTATTTTCATATTTACTCCAATCACTTCCAAAAACTTTTCTATTAAGTCTTCTTTTAGACAAACTGTTAAATTATTAAAGTCACAAGGCATTAAATTAATAAATTAATTAACCTATAAGTTACTATTTTTTTAAATAATTTAATTTGTTTTAAATTATGTGTAATTTCAATAACTTATTTAATTTTTTTAATTTATTTTTTTACTGTCAATAAATATTTATTTTTACAGTTTAATTCATCACAAATTTATTATTTTTCACTTTAATCATTGGCATTATTTTAATATTTACTGGCTTCACACTCACTCACTTCAAAAATCTTTTCTATTTACTCTGTTTTTAGAAAAATTGTTGAATTATTAAAATTAATGAAATTAATTATTTTATTAACCAATAAATTATTATTTTCCTTAAATTTTATTTCGTTTTCAATTATCTGCTTTTTCAATGATTTAATAAATTTGTTTTAATTTATTTTTTAACTTTCAAAAAATACTTATTTGTTAAATTCAATTCATCACAAATTTATTATTTTTCACTTTAATCATTGGCATTACTTTCATATTTACTCCAATCACTTCAAAACTCTTTTCTATTTACTCTGCTATTAGAAAAATTGTTGAATTATTAAAATCAAAGTCATAAGGCATTCAATAAATTAATTTGTTAACCAATAAATTGTTATTATTTTTTAGTTTTATTTTGTTTTCAATTATCTGCAATTTCAATAAATAAATAAATTTTGTTTAATGAATTCCTTAACTTTTAATAAATTTTTCTTTTTCACTTTAAATTTCCACAAATTTATTATTTTTCACTTTAATCATTGGCATTATTTTTATATTTATTCCAATCACTTCAAAAATCTTGTCTCTCTTTCGCACTCACGTCGATTGGCGTTCACGAATTAATTTCCTGTTAGCTCTTATCGCCGTTGCATGAATATTTAACAACAACATCAATGCAGAGAAGCGTGTTGAGCGCCGCAAGTCGATTATTGTGGCATTAATTTGTAATCATTCAACATTTTCTCCAGCTGTTTTTTCCATTATTGATATCAAAATGCAAACCGAACGCACTCAGCTTAACGATGCTGCGGTGGTCGGTGGTCGGTGGTCTATGGCCATTCGCGGCATATTGTCGGCGAAAAAGGAAGACACCAAATAGAGAGAAATAAAAGTGTTTTTCTTGTTTGTGTAAACACGCCAGCAAAGTTCGTCCAAATTACAACGAGAACGGAGTGAGGCAACACGCATTAAGAAAACGTGCCGTTTCACTTTGCTGTTGTTCCACTGGCCAGTCAAGTGCACTGGCAGCGCTTCGGCTGAGAGCAGCTCACAGCTTAGAGACCCACCGCCACTCGCCACTTTCGAGTACCGGGGGCCGCATCACAGGTTGACGGGGGCGGAGCGGCGGCGTTTAATTGGACCGGCTCGACTGAATGGGGCCCACCGAGTTGCCTTCCTACGCCTCTTGTTTTTATTGCCAAGTACTCGAATTGTTGTAATCAATTTGCATATATTTTGCATAAAGTGCAGATAGAACAACAAAAACAACACACACGCACATACAATTCAACTAAATGGAATTGAATGCGAGGAAAACGAACCGACCGAAATATTTGTTCTGTTTGCGCAACAGACGAACGAACGCATTCAGTGGCTGACTGTCTCACTGATGATAGGAAGAATGAATGAATTCAATTATATTTGCAGTTGATTTCGTACAGTAAATACGCAAAATATTTTTGCACAAAGCGACCGATTTAAGTTGAATTCTTTATCCACTATGCGCAACAATGCCTTTCGAATATGTAAAAATAACATTGGAAAAATTAATATGAGGATTTCTTTTAATTTACACACAAAATGTGGTCATTGAAAGTTTTAACATAAAATAGAAAATTTTAAATTAATCTAAAATCAGTAAAATGGAAACTAAATAAATGAAAAATCTGAAATTAATTTTAAATCAATTAATTTGCATTAAACTACTTACTGCTTAACACAAATGTGGTTAACTAATTTGCAAATAAGACGTTAACAGATTAATTACGCAATTAATTACTTGATTGCTGCTCTAAAAGTTCATGGAACTTTGGAAATGAAGCTCTAAACAAATTGTTTTAACAATAGTCCTAACTACTAACTAACTAACTAACTAACTAATTAATTAACTAACTAACTAATAACATTCTCATTTTTATTTTTCTAGTAATTGCATAGCAAATAATTTTCAAACACACAAGTTTGCAAATAAATCAATTAGTTAATTGTTACAATTGCAAGTGTATAAATTAATTTAATTTCAAAAAAAGGTTCAATTACTCAATTTAGAAGATAATAAGTTCCAAATAAACCAATTCATTGCTTAAACTGACTATTAATCAGTTGATTATTCAGTAATTTCAATAATATCAAAGTATCAATAATAAATAAAGTATATAAAAGTATTGTTATATATATATATATATATATATATTATATATATATAATAAAGTATTGTTGAATTAAAAAGTGAATAACTTTTCAGATAGTCAGTAATAAAAATTCGAAATATTCAAATAAGGTTAAAACTAGCAAAATCCAAAATTAATCAAAATTTTGTTGAATTCAGGCGTGAATAAATTTTCAATTAGTAATCAAAATTCGAAATATTTGAATAAGGATTTTTTATTCTAATAATTGGTTACAACTAGCAAGGACTAGAATAAATCCAATTTTTGTTGAAATCACGAGTTAATAAATTTTTAATTAGTCAGTAATCAAATTTCTAATTATTTAAATAAGGATGAATTATTCTATAAAACGGTTACAACTAGCAAAAACTACAATAAATCAAAATTTTGTTGAAACGAAAAGTGAATAATATTTCAAAAAGTCAGTAATCAAAAATCTAAATATTCGAATTAGGATGAATTACTGTATTGATTGGTTACAAACAGCAAAAATTTGAATAAATCAAAATCTTGTTGAATTCAAAAATGAATGCATTTTTAATTAGTCAGTAATCAAAATTCTAAATATTCAAATAAGGTTACAACTAGCAAAAAACAAAATAAATCAAAATATTGTTGAATTCAAAAGTGAATAAATTTTCAATTAGTAATCAAAATTCTAAATATTTAAATAAGGATTTATTATTCTAATAATTGGTTACAACTAGCAAGGACTAGAATAAATCAAATTTTTGTTGAAATCACGAGTCAGTAAATTTTCAATTAGTCAGTAATCAAAATTGTAAATATTTAAATAAGAATGAATTATTCTATAAAACGGTTACCACTAGAAAAAACGTGAATAAATGTTTAATTAGTCAAGGAATATTTACTAACATAATATAATAATAATTAACTACTCCACGAGAATTTATTAGTTAATTCATGCATTATTGCTGCTCTGATAAGAAACTGCAAATTCATTGCCGCCTATTTAAACATTTCCAACACTGTGCGACGGCCAGTTGATCATTTAATTGATCATTCATTTAATTTAATCAATCAACGATTTCTGAACAATTTTATGCTTCATATTTAATCATTTTAATAGTATTTTTAATATATAAAATTAATTAAAAAGTCACAATCAATTAATACGCAGTGAAAATGTTAGGGTTTTTTCAATTTTTTTTTTTAATTTTATTAGTTGAATTAACGTGGACTGTAAAAATGTGTTGTGTAGTGTAAATATGCAATTATTGGCACTCAGAATTGTTGTTGTAGCTAGTGAAACTTTTTTCTAAAATGGCAACAACAACATTACAGTTATCACTTCAATCAAGGTTCACTGAAATCTGAACCCATTTGCGTGCAATTCAGCTGGAAATTAGATGCGGCAATCGAATGACTAAAACTATAAGTATTTTCACGCTGAACAACTATGTGCCATTATTATGCAGCGTGCAGCTTCAGATTAGATTAATTACATGTTGAAATACAGGGTGCGAGAGAGAGAGAGAGAGAGTAATGCGCTCTAGTTGGGATATGGATTTGAAGCTAGGAACGGTTGTCTTACAGGTTCGTCGAACTAATCTTAGTCTAGATTAATTAGTTAATTATAACTACTAAACTTAGATTAACTAACATTAGTTTAGTTTACTAGTAGAGATGGATTAAAAGTAGGGAGAATTTTGAGACCTTGAAGGACCTTCGGAGGTTCGCAATCTTAGTCGAACAAGATTAGTTCGAGTTTAGTCTAAATTAATTCGTTAATTATAACTACTAAACGCAGATTAACTAACACTAGTTTAGTTTACTAGTAGAGATGGATTAAAAGTAGGGAGAATTTTGAGACCTTGAAGGACCTTCGGAGGTTCGCAATGTTAGTCGAACAAGATTAGTTCGAGTTTAGTCTAAATTAATTAGTTAATTATAATTACTAAACGAAGATTAACTAACATTAGTTTAGTTTACTAGTAGAGATGGATTAAAAGTAGGGAGAATTTTTACCCCTTTCTTAGTCTTGATTAAATTCCACTAATTTTAGTCTAGATTAAATAGTTAATTTCTACTACTACACGCAGATTACCAACATTAGTTAGGTTGAATGACTAGTAGTTAATTGGGTCAAAAGACTATAGGATATGGTTAAAAAGTAGGGAGAATTTTGGGACCTTGAAGGACCTTCAGTGGATCTTGAAGTAGTTGGATTAAAACTGAAGAGAATTGATGACTACTGAATGGTTTTAGTTAGCAAACTAACTAATCAGAGAGTTGGTGCAATGTGTTATCAGGTTAACCTAAATCAGGTCCAGTCCAGGCAACCCATGTGGGTTTCATTTAATGACAAACAAAATTTTTATGACTTGAATTGAAAAACAATATTTCAATAAATTTTGTTTATCAATCTTTTCAAGGCCACGTTTCACTCCTAACAATTGTTGATGTCTGTTGTTACCAAATCTTTGGTTGAGTTAGTTAATCACTAAATCATTAATGTTATAATCAATGGGAAAAGTTACAAAACTTTTTTGTTAGTTCAGTTCACTAGCGGCAACTGGCTAATGGTCGGTCATTAGATTTCAAATTGGCGATTAATCACGTCGATTCGTGTCGTCGCTTTGACCAGACCCAACATTAAGACTACAACAACAAACGGTCAATCACAACTCAATAAATGTGTGGAGTACGCGGGGAGAACGCGGAGAACGGGGACCCACAGCTTACAGTCCACATAAGTACAGCACAATTTTTTTTCACTTGTGTCAATTGAAGATTAAATCGCATCCATTAATATTGATTTAATAAAAGCCCAGAGCGAAAAAAACACACACAATAGCAACACAGCGGAAACAACAACAAATACTGCACATGCTGATAGTAAAGCAAACAATAACAACAACAAAATAGAACGCAACGCATTGACAAAGTGAAACTGAACTAAAAATAAATGAAAAAAGCAAACAAACAAAGCGTGAGGCAGGCCAGAAAAAGAACAAACAACGACCAAAGTGTTGCCATAAAAAGCAAATAACAAAAGACACACACACATGCACGCTTAAAGCGTTAAAAAAAGGTGTCCCGCGTGCGTGGAAAACGCGTGAGGCATCGGCAGCCAGCAACGGGAAGCAGGGGTCGAGGCTGTGGGGGCGAAGTGCCCAGACTCCCGTAGCTGTGCGCCAGCGACTGTGTGTCGCCCGCCTGAGGTCGCCTATTGGCCCCGCAGAAGATTTCTAATCGCGCTCCCAGTGCGATTGCCAAGCAAAAAGACGACACAAGGTGCGGCGAGCAGTCGGCGGTGCGCACTTGTTGGACATTTATCGTAATGCAAGTTTTACGTTTGCGTTTTCATTATTTATTTTTTGTCGTCACGACGATTCAGCGACTTGCCATTATTGTTGTTGTTGTTGTTGTTGCAGCGACTATTAATAATTGCCCAATCGCCATGTAGCCAACGGACAGCGCGTTGTTTACGCCTGAACAGGTAATGGATGAACGAGCGTACGACCCACCGACCGACGTTGCCGTAAAAGCTTTTAAACTTGCAAGAAAATTATGAAAAAACACAAACAAAAAAACATAAAAACTTACAACGCTACGTTGTCAGGTAAATTGTGTTCGAGTTCGTTGACCATTGAACGCTCGATTCGATTGCGTCGACAATTACGCAGCGAAATTTGCACAAATCCAAAGCACACAGAAATTAACTAACTTTTCATGACCACAACGTTTTCGTTAATGGTTTTCGAATTGTTAAATAATGTCTCTGTTAAATTGTTGGTAATGATTGGAAAAAACCTTTTAAAGTTTCGCAAAACAAACATCAACAAAGTCAATAAATTTTCGTCTGTTTATTGAATGTGAAAATTAACCCGGCAGCGCCTAGCGTGGCCATGTGGTTACACTAAAAATGCACTAAAAAAAATTTAATTTTTAATTATTAATTATTTTAATGATTAATTTAATTAATTAATTTTAATTACTAATTATTTTAATTAATTTTAATAATTTTTTAATCATTAATTTTAATTACTAAAATTATTCATTATTTCTTTTTAAATAAAAATGTATATTTTCTTTAATTTAATTCATATTAAATCGATTAAAATATTGTTGCGAAAATTTGTTCGGCCACCTCAACGCAGGCGTGATTCGTTTCACTAGATTGTGCTCAAAAATAAAACACACTAAATTTCTTCAGTGCAGCTCTACAATAGTAATCACTATATTTTAGGCTTTAATAAGAATTAGAAAAATTAGGTCAATGTACAGTTTTGTTCGATAGCTTGTTGCCATTTTGAAGCTTTCCGATATCTCATAGAAAACTTTCGTCTCTTTTGGCAAACAACTAGGACATTCGAGCTTCTCAAGCTTCTTCTGACTGCACTTTGTCAGAAACAAAATCATTCGCCATGGACAGAAATAGGTAGCAATCACTTGATGCCAGGACTAAAAGTTGGATGCATAAGAACCTCCCAACCAAGCTGCCGAAGATTCTGACGAGTTGCTATCGATGTGTGTGACCTGGAGTTGTCCTCAGGAACACATGGAACACAATTCCTCTTCTACTCTCCAAAGCTGGACAATTGCTTTCTTCAGAGGGTCCAATTGTTGACAGCACAGGTCCAAGTTAAAAGTTTGACCGTAGGGAAGCAGCTCATAGTATATGATTCCCTGTCAATCCCATCAAACACACTGATATCGTCTTTACTGACGGACAATCCTGGCTTGGGCACCGTTTTTGCCGGTTCACTGCGATTCGATCACGACGATTTTGACTTGACGTTGTTGTAAGTAATTCACTTTCCTTTAGCAGTCACCATTTCCTTTAGAAATGGGTATCCATCTTTGATGTACGCTCAAGCAAAACTGAGTCAAGCAATCGCAAAACTGTCCAGGAAGTGTTTTTAGTGCGAAATCTTATCTTTCTAACGAAATCTAACGTAACCCGATTGCACTTATGCAACACAAGATGCAGATTACTCCTAAAGCCATGTTTTGGAATAAATAATGGATTTGTTTTTACTACTCCTTAAGTTCACATTCAACGCAATAATGCAAAGAATATTTTTTAAATTTCTCTATCTACGAAGCTTTCATTTTCCCAGCGAACCCCAAACTAAACGCCATGAAGCTTGTGAAATTTTTCTAATTAAATGAGAAAACCCCCAAATTTGAAGGCGTTGAGCGACAGAGAATCATTTCCAAAAATCTGCATACGCCAAAACAGAAAAACAAATGTCAAAACGAATTTAGTTGGAAATGCGGCACACAGAAATGCCAAACGAGTTATGAATCTAATTTTGAAAGAACGAGCACAACAGCGTTTCCAGGCGGATGCGGCAGCTAAGCGTTGCATGTACACAGAACGCAGTACATAATGTACACCAAAGTAGGAGGACCGGCAGGTAAAAGTTCCTCCCGCACAGCCACGCGCGTCGGCACATGTGACGCCGCACCTCCGAGTCGTTTAAGTCATTTCATAAATTTATTCCACGTGCTATTTGTGCGCAGAAGACATACGAAACTCCAACTAGATACAAACGCATCTGCGGGCATGAAATCCTAAGAATGCAAAACGAAAAACAAGCGCCAGCTGCACAACTGAAGGGGAGCAAAGCGCTGTGTAATCGACCCCCCGGAAAAAGTGGCAACCTGCCACACTGGGAGCAGCCGAAAAGCGACTGAAACGAAACTGAAACACAATCGAAAATGTCACTGCTGGGCTGTTCGTTGGAAACATGAAACGCGCACACCTGAGCAGATGTGACAGAGGGGCGGGGGGCGTTAGTCTAAAAGTGGCGCAAGTAGGTAAAAGCAGAGCGACACACACACACACACACATAGCTGCACTTTGTCACACGTGTGCCAGAGGCTGGGCTGAGGCAAGAAATGGAATACAAAAAAAAACAAAAAAAAAAACGAAAAATGAGAATAGAGAAAAGCAGAAGTGACAAGCAATAGACAAGGATTAAAAGTGCTACTGAAAAGTTGGCCAAATAGCAAAAGATGGCAAAAATGGGCGCAACAACATTGAGCAGCTTCAAGTGTCTTAGTTCTAAAAGAGGAAGCGGAGTTGGAAACTTTTGCAATATGAGCGGCAACAAGCCGAGTATTTAAATGTAGAGAACAAGTGGCAAAGCAGTAAATGAGCGTAAGAAGTGCAAGAAGTTGTGCAGAACTTTTCAAAAGTAATTTTATTATAAAATACAAAACGTGAATTTGTGCAAAGTTGGCAAAAGCGCCGAACAGCAGGTAGCCAAAGTTGATGACTGTGGTTAGGATGACAACAAAAAAATTTCGAATGCGGGCAGATACAGACAGCTGGATGGCACTAAAGAAAATCCATTTAGAATTTTTTTTGTGCACGCTGACAAACGCATAAGAAAAGTGCAAAACAGCTGCAATATGTAAAAAATATGTGGGAAAAATTCAAAATAATATTTAGATGGCTTTAGTACTAAATCTGTATCTCGAGTTGTAAAGGTGCGATTGGGTTACGTTAGATTTCGTTAGAAAGACGAGAATTCGTACTAAGAAAATTTCTCAGACATTTTTGTGATTGCTTAACTCAGTTTTGTTTGAGCGCAGTTCAAAGATGGACACCAGCAAAGAGAGAATAAGCCACATTTCACAGTTTTTCTTAGATAAATTAATAGTTTTATGGCGCTTTTCTTCGATAAAGGCGACTAATAGTTTTTATGGCGTTAGAAAGATAAGATTTCGTACTAATAAAACTTCTCAGACAGTTTTGTGATTACTTAACCCGGTTTGGTTTGAGAACGCGTCAAACACGAACAGTTGAAAAGACTAAATACTCCACATTTGCCAGCTTTTCTTCGATAAAGGCGACTGAAAATAGTGTACTGACATTGTAACTGCCAATCTAGCGCCATTTTATTTTCCGCGAGTCCGTTTCGGTAATTTTGATGTCAAAGGTACTCAACTCTCTGGAAGTTCAATTGTCGAAAATGTCCATTAAATCATGGAAATGGTGGAATCCAACGGTCATGTAAGCACAGTGTCGATTGTCCAGAAGCTAAACAATGCACAAAAATAATTTTGAACCACTTGAATAAGACTGGTTACAAAACGAACCTCGATGAATGGATGCCAATAGAGTTAATGCAAAATTCTCATGAACCGAATTTCCACCTGCGTGTCAATGCTGAATTGCAACAAAGTCTACCCATTTCTGAAACGATGAAATTAAAACTGGATCACATACGACAACGTTAAATGAAAACTGTGATCGAATGACGGCGAGCCGGTTTTAACGGTCAGAAAAGTTTTGCTGTGTGTTTGATGGGATTGACAGGGAATCTTCTACTATGAGCTGCTCCTCTACGGTCAAACTCTTAACTTGGACTTGTTCTGTTGCAATGGGACCATCTGAAGCAAGCA
Source organism: Melieria picta (assembly GCA_964056695.1). NCBI lineage: Eukaryota > Metazoa > Arthropoda > Insecta > Diptera > Ulidiidae > Melieria > Melieria picta. The sequence goes on along the minus strand of OZ057400.1, from coordinate 121,474,490 downwards.
ATCGATCCGAAGAGGTTAGTAGGAGAGAAATTGTGTTCCATCAGGACAACGCCAGGCCACGCACAACGATAGTGACTCTTCAGAAGTTCCAGGAACTTGGCTGGGCAATTTTTATACATCGCCTGTTCCTGTCTATAATGAAAGTTTCTGCTTCTAAAAAAGTTTATTTATTTATTCAGAAGAAGCTTCTGAAGCTTAACTGTCCCAGTTGTTTTCCAATAGAGACGAGGGTTTCTATGAGACATCGAAAGGCTTCACACGAAACGGTGCATCTTTGACCTCAGTAAGGACGAGAAAGAGACACAACTGAGTTGCCTTCAAAATGGCAATAAAATTATGGAACAAAACTGTGCATATTTAAAAAAAATCGTATAGTTCGAATTTTGCTAAACGAAACCTTAAATGCCATGCAAAAATTTTGGAGTTTTTCTACTAAACTTTAGAATGAACAAATTTATATTGAAAAAAAAAATTTAATTTGACTTAAAAATTTTCAAATTCAAGTATTATCGAGATTTTTTCGAGAATTTGTCTCTAATCATTTATATCGAGAAATTGTTTGTTGGGTAAACACAATAAAACTACATACGAGTATATGAAAAAAATCTCAGTTTATGCCAAAGAAAACACAAAACTATGTCAAATATGTAGTTACAAAAAAAAACCAATCACTATTTAAATGCATCAAAAAATAGCAAAAAATTAAATTATTTATAACAAACTGCAACGTGCTGCAAAAATTAGCATTGAAACGCGAGAAACGGCGAAGAACGAAAAACTGGCGGCGAGTGCGTCACGCATTCAGATGCCACAAAGATTGCTGGCTGCCAGCGTTAATCGGCTAACAAATGATTAATAACCCAATAAAAAGCCGTTAATACGTGGTGGCAAAACCGCGCAGCCAGCAATGGGACAATGTCAAACACTACAAAAGCAACAGCAACAAAAACAAAATTGAGTGAGAAATGAGCAAAATCTGCACAAAAACTTGCGCAAATTATTTGCTGCTAGTTGTGATTGTTGTTGTTGTTGTTGTAAAAAAGTGATTGCATTGCAGGAAATTAGTTATCGTTATTTTTGTGTTGTTTGACTGCGGAAATGCCAACGTTGCCACCCTCGGCCAAATGCTGACGCAACGGCATTAAAGGACACTGCCAGGATGCTTTTGGGCTGAAAACATAGTAGTCAGTCGAAGAGAAAAAGGGGAGGAGGAGGAAGTTAGAAGAAAAAGGCGTATTGTTTGCTGTTGTTGTTGTATAGTAGGTTTTGTTTGATATTCATTTCTGCTTCGATTGTTGGTAGATTCGATTTCTTCTCCGAGCTCAAATTTCTCGTTTCTCGACTGCCGTTTTTTTTTTGTATTTCGTTCCGTCTTTCTTTCGCTGCTTTTAAGTGGAAATAAATGATAAGGCGGCGCATTTTACAAATGAATGTGGGTGTTTTATGTATAGTTTGCTTGTCTAGAAATGTAATGGATGGAACGGCACCAACAAAAACGAGACAATATGATTTATGAAATCGCGTGGCGAACAATGAACGCGCAATATAAATGGAATAATATATGGAATCGTCAATCATTTGTGTGAAAAAATTGCGACTATTTAGTTTGTGAAGCTTGCGGCGTATACGCGCCGAAATGACACGTCAATTGACGCTGACGTAAGTGCCACTGTGACTGTGACCCATTTGAAGTTGTTGAAAAAAATTATTTCTATAGTTTCAATGCAATGAAAAGATTTACCAACAAATCCGCTCACTAAATGAAGCTTGACGACAGTGGCAGTAAAATAATTCAAGAAAATTAATTAGTAACAAAATGCCAACGAAAGCGACTAATTGAATTGTCAAATTACGAGGGTTGTCTGAAAAGTTTCTTGCATATACAAACTTATTTTCATTTGTCTATCACTCGACAAAGTTAGGAAACTTTCCTCGGTGCTTGTCACCGGAACTATTCGGTCCGCTTCTTCTAATCGACTTTTTAATTGGATCCCATTGGATCTTCTTACCAGACACAGTGCACAAAGTTGGCTGCTGTGCGGTTGAACACCATCGAGAGATGGTCTAGGACTGGCATTCGTCACTCTAGAATTCTTTAGCTGTACATCAGAATCCCCTTAGATAGATAGATAGATTTAAAAGGGCTAGTTACACTGAGACCAAAGATGATCTATTGTGCCCCCCTACAAGTTTTACTACGTTTTTAGAGAACATCCCCTAGTCCCACCGACCAAATGAAGTTTAGTACCTCACGGGGGTTTAGGTGTTTGATATTCTCTTCTGCAACCCAGTACTGGCCTCGGGAGTCTCCTACTATTTACGACATACCGCATCGCAGTATAGTATAATGTGCTCAGAAGTCTCCTCTGCTGTTCCACAGAGTCTACAGACTTTAACCGGTTCTAAACCGATTGAATGCGTTTTTTGTTGAGTCTGCAGTGCCCTGTTAGTAGCCCGGTAACCTTTCTCATCTGGTTTTTCCCCTGTCTAAGACATTCTTCACTCCATTTGGAGTTATAACTTTGATGGAGATTTTCCATTTGCTAAGGCCCGAGACATTAGACCAGTGCTCTGAATTCCTGGTTCTTTCCTCAAGTCTCAGTGACTCTGGTAGAGTGTTCCTGCCCAGTCCAATGAAGGGTTCCGGTCCAAAGGGGACCATTGCTACCGCAGTTCTAGCAAGGCTATCCGCCTCCTTACAACACCCTTACTTACTTACTTAGCTGGTCAAAACAACCCGTTACTGGGTTACGGCCTGACGCAAAAGTTTTCTCCAGACACCTTTTCCAGTTGGTCACGCCAAGAGATGGTAGGGCGCCCCCAACTTGGTCCTTCAACCGGAGACACGGTGGATACATTAGTACAATTGGCTCATTGGTCCTTCAACCGTAAACACGGTGGAAGAGCCAAGACCCACCTTAGACATAGATTATGCAGTTTTCGTTCTCATTGCAACACACACGTTTGCCACGGAAATCTCTACGAGAGAGGACAGGCTAAACGGCCGGCAATCGGTGACCCATGCACTACAGGTCTATACCCACGACTTATACCTGAATTGCAGTGTCTCGGTTCTGATGTTTTCTCTTAAAGGTTGGGAATCAGCGCGCCTACCCAATCACTGTAGCGTCTTTTTGTCCGGCGAAAAGCCATGTAGACTCCGCATTGATACTCCCAGCATTTGTAGATAGATTTCTCAGATAGTCAGACGATCTTTAAGTCACTCGTCGGGTTGTAAATCTCTTTGAACCTGGTCGCCAGGTGCCAGGCAGCTCTGAATAACTTATGGCAGCGAAGAGAGGTTCATCTACGATTAGTTCCTGGTTACAGGGACATCACAATTGTAAAGCTCATGTTGTCGTACGTAATTAAACCAATTGGTGCATGACTGGCGTCTGTCATATAAGGCCTTAAACACGCTTGGAACGCTCTTGTAAGGTCTCCAGGGAAACCTGGGTCGAAACTAAACCACAGGAGAACCGAATGGCTCCTGGGTTTAGGGCATGGCAGAAACGACTCTATTATAACAGTTCTAAATGGTCACTGGACCGTAAGAAGGGCCTCCTTTTCAATGAGCACTGTCGCAACTCCGGCTCGGTGAATAATGATGAGAACGTTTCATCAAGCCCTGACGATAAGGAGACTCCGCTATCGTGGAGCCCCTTTTCTAATTGATATTACCCGTTGGTTGAGTGGTTGCTGCCACAGCTAGATAGCACAATTGGCACATAAAGTACCACACCTTCATTTTATGTTGGTATTGGCAGGAAGTTTAAATCCACTTTGAGAGATTCAAGAAGTGTAAACGCCACCGGATTCTCCTTTTCTGAGGTCTTCTGGGAAAGGAGGAGTGCCGAGCGAGCGTAACCTGCTCCTTGCTAAACCTGGGCATGTACACAGAGTCTCTCTGGTCCTGCTCCCTATAACTGCGACAATGATTGTTGCAACCGGGCCGTTTGTTTCCCACTGGGCAATGACCCGGTATTGTCCCGGGTGTTACCAAACAGTTGCCTCATCCTGTTCTACTTGTATTTTGTCTAAGTTTTAGAAAATCGCTCCTTAATCTGCTGAGCGGATTTCATAAGGGAGCTTTAATGACTTTCCTCTTCCGTCCGGAGGGGTTTGTGGATTACTACAGACTATGTGAGCACCGCAAGCTGCTACCCTAACCTGTCCTACAGTGTCTCGTTGCAAGTCTACATACTGTTCCTGCTACTGCTTTGGAAATGTTAACTCGAATCTGGACATAACGAAGACGATAGAAATCCCTAACCTCTCCCTTCTTCGTCAACTTGACTAGCCTCAGTTCAGTCAGCATTAAGGACTTGCTAGGCTTTATCCACAATTCGAATTGGCTTGTAAAGGCTCTTCGACTTCCGTTCGGTATCACAACGGGCCCAGTTCGTATCATAAGTGTGTTTTTCGGCCAGTCTCATTACCAAACAGGCACCTAACCTAACCTTTCCGTCCTTGTTCACTTCTCTCGAGAGCATAGGGCGTCCACAAGACATTGCCTTGTGTTGGTTACTTTAATCGGTTGTTTTTTATCATCTAATGGCCGGAATTTTTGAACTGAGTATGTTTCTGGACTAGGAAATATTTATAGGACAGGAAAAGTTGTAAGAGTGCGGGACTACCATGCAACAAATAGGAGTCGAACCCATGACCTCTGGTATGATAGTCTAGTGCACTCACGCTAAATTTTACTAACAAAATTTTCACTTCAACTGTCACTGATTGTTTCAACTGTTTCACTCTCCGAATATTCACAAATTATCACTGATTTATTGCTAGTCATAGCTTTAATTAATGCAATTGTTGATTTGATTACATGCAGCCAAACGCACAAATTTTCAAATATATCGTAGAATTGATCGTAAAACAACGCCATTAGGCCCACAGTGTGCAGGCATCGTCGAGTTGCAGCCTCATAAAATTGTTTACGCCTTGCAAATAGCCAAAGCTTTTGTATTTACGTTTTAATTTTCGTTTATAAGTGTTGTAGTTATTTGTGTTATTGTTGTTGTTGTTATTGTTGTTGCTGTTGCTGTAGTTATCTATTCGTCACAGTTTGCAAGGTTTAGCAGCTTGTTTTGTCGGCATTTCATGCTTAACGTTGGCCAAATTATTATTATTTTTTTAGTTACATTTCTCAATTTTTGTTTTTTTTTTTGGTTAATTGCGTACGTTGGCTAGTAAAATTTTGTTTGTTTTTGTTGTTGTTGAAAAAGGCAATAGCGCCCAAATATTTACAAGTAAAGCAAAAATACGAACGTAAACAATCAAAAGATTTTCTTGTAAAATCAACGTAGAAAATTGTAAACGGTAACAAAAGTAACAAAAAAACCAACAACAACATGTACAACCAACATATAAATTATGGCGTAGTTGCGTAGCTGCCGTTGACTTTCAATCTTTTTTGCATTTACTTTGGCCGTTTGGTGCGCTTCAATTTGCTGTCAACAACAACAGTTTCAAAGAAATAAGAAAAACTTACAAAAACAAAATCAAAAGGAGGGGGCAAAAATATACACAAACAACAACAAAAATAGCCAGTTTTCTTGCCGTAGCTAAATTGTTGGCTGTGGCTTTTATTATATTCGCACATGCTGCATGCGAACATTGACAACAACAATAACAACAACAACGAATTTAATTTCAAGCAAATTACAACAACAACAGCAACAACGATATCATATATTACGCTCTCAAACGTTTGGTTGCCGATTCATTTGCATTTTTATGCTAATTTGTGCGTGTGTGTGTATTTACAAATATTTCTAAAAACATAACAACAACAACAACATGAAAACGCAACAACCGGAACATGAGCAACAATCGGCTTTTCGACGCACGCTACACGCCAGCAGTGGGTCCCCCGCTCGACTTGTCGAGTTGTCTAAAAGTTTATATACAAAAATTAAAAAAATATATACAAAAAATTCTGCAAAAAATTTCAAACAAATATTTAAATCTTGTAAGATGTTGTAAGAATATTAAATCAAAATCTTATCAAACCTAAAAGCAAAAAATTAAAAGTTATAAAAAAAACAACAACACATTAAAAAACAAATTAAATTTATTTTAAATAAACTAAAAATTTTGAATTGTAATAAAAATTAAAAAAAAAATAAAATTATAAGCAAACTTAAAAAACTCAAAAATTAAAAGAAACAAACTTAATAAGAAAATGTTTTTTACTTAAAAATTGTACATTATTAATATAAGAAAACTAATTTTTTTATACTAAAGAAATTGTGAAATTAAAAAAAAACTATTTACAAAAACACAAAATAATATACAAAAATCTATTAACGAAATTGTATAAAAACTTTTACATTTCTTGACTATTTCTAAAAACATTAGAAACAAACTGGCATACAATAAATCCAAGTTTTTAATCAAAAGAAAATAAAAATAATAAAGTAAAATAAATGTATTGCATTAAAACAAAAATTACTTTTAATTAAAAAAATTAAACAATCATAAACAAAATTCTAAAAACATGAACATTTTTTTAAGTTAAAAGAAAATACTCTTTTTTAAAAAAGATTTCAAAACTAAAAAAAATTAGTATATAAATTTATAAAAAAACATTTTTTGTATCATTCACTGTCATATTCCACAACTTTTTATGCAAAAAAAATTAAAAAACTCTTTTTGTAAAACAAATTCAATTTAAAAAATATTAATAAAAAAAAGTTAAGTTAAAAAACCAATCTTGAAAAATAAAATAAGATATTTTAAAAAAAGTATAAAGAAGAAATAAAAATAAAAAAAGAAAAATGAAAAGAAAAGTCATAAAAATAAAAAAATTTCATCAAAAAATAAAAAAAGCATAAAAAATATATTTAAGAAAATGTATGTCAAAAAATTCAAATCTCTTTAAATATTAAGTTGTTTGAAACATATTAAAAAAAGTTTGAAAACAATTTTTAGGAAATTTACAAAGGAAAACATCTAAAAAATTCACTTTACAAGTGATTTATTTTTATATTTTTCAACTTTTTATACAAATATTTATAAGTAAATTTTATAAAAAACATTGATGCCAAAAAAAATGAAGGCAAAAAGAAAGAAAAAGAAAAAATTATAACAAATTTAATTTTCAAATTGTTTTCAATTAAAAAACAACATTGAAGCAACGAAAGGGAAAAAGAAAGAAAAACATAAATTAACTTTTTTTTACTAAGAAACAACATTTTGAAAAACTGTGCAATAGTACAAAAAATATATTAAAAAAAATTTCCCAATTTCAAATTAGTTACTTTCATATTTCTTATCTGCGACTAACTGAAAAAATGTTTATTTAAAAACAAAAAAATATTCAAAAATTAAGAAAAACATAACAATTATATAAAAAAATTTCTAAAAAACATCCAAATTTTTCAAATTATTTACTTTAATTTTTCTCAACTGCGACTGACTGTAGCGCCCCACATTGACTTACTGCAAAACTGTTTTCATTGTTTGCAACGACAACAAATTTTTGTTGTTATTCCACCTCATTTGCTTTTCTTGTTGTGGCGTATTTTGCATTTTTGCTTCCTTTTTGCAAAGCTTTTGTCTGTTTGTTTTCTTTTCGTGTCGCACAAAAAATGCATTTCATTTGTTGTACTGCTCATTGTTGTTGTTGCTGTTGTTGTTGTGCGGTAGCTGAAAGCTGCACAGAATCGGTCACACTGATGTAGAAAATCGGCGAGTAGTCAAACGGCCTTGGCCAGCATGAGACGCTTTGATTTTCCTCATATTTTATGCGTTGTTATTGTTGCAGCTGTTGTTGTTGTTGTCAAGATTATAGAAGATCTAAGGCGTTTGGTGGCCAGTTAATGACTCGACAGCTGCCGAAGCACACAAAACTGAACTGATGTCATTGGCGGTTAGTCATATCGACCGCCTTAGATGGCCGAATACGGTGCGGTCTTTATGGTTGTTGTTATTGTTGCTGACAATGATGCAAGTTTTTATAATTGAAATCATTTTTCTTAGTTGTGAAATTTCAATTGATTTACACAAATTTATTTATGGATATTTAGAAAAAAGTTAAGCATTTAATTATGGTTCTACAAAAGAATAACAAAATGGAAAGATAGACCGTCAAGTCTATTAATCACACAACTCATTAAACTGCAGTAATAGTCAGCAGTGTTGGTGGCACCTTAGCTCGATTTTATAGAAGTCATTGCGACTGTCGCCTTTTAAGCGCCGCACAAATGGAATCGGCATAATTTTTCTTAAAAGATTAGTGTAGTGAATTGTTCAGTGGATCAAGAACTAATTTACTTACTTTCACTTTTTTAAGCAACGCAAATATTCAATAATTGAATAATAAGAAATTATTTGTGAAAAAAAATTTTAAAAAACAAAAAAACTATAAAAAAAAATTTATAAAAAACATCAAAATAATTATGAAAACATTGTATAAAACCAATTGAAAAAAATGTTAAAAACTATTTTATAAAAGAAATTTAATTTTTTAAATTAAAACAACATCTATAATGTAAAAAAAACAAAACAAAAAGTATCATTTAAATTTATATAAAAAACTTTTTTCTTTACATTTACATTATACATTTTTTAAATATTTTTTCAGAAGTTTAAACATTTATAAAACAAAAAATTGAAAAATCTAAACAAACCTATAAGAAAAAATATAAAACAGTTATAAAAAATTCTTTTAAGAATAAATCAAAAAAATATTAAAAAAAGTATGGAAGCATTCATAAAAATAAAAATAAAAAACTTAAAATATTCCAACACAAATCATAATGAAAAATTATAAAACAAATCATTTTTAAAACTAAATTTACGAAAACAACCAAATCTATAAAAAACTATTAAAACAAAAGTTATAAAAACATTTATGAAAATAATTATAAAGAAAGAATGAAAATTCGTATTAAAAAACTGCTTTCACCTTTTTCATCTTTTTCACCTTTTTCATTTCAAAAAAAATTTAGCACTATAAAAATTTTGAAATTTAACAAAAAACTAAAAAAAATGAATTCAAATTGAAAAATTAAATATATACACAAGTTATAAAAAAAATTATTTTAAAAAAATCATTAAAAAATATTTCTTTTAAAATAGACGAGACTACATTTTTAAATACTTTTGAAAAAAATTTAGACAGTTATAAAACAAAAAATTGAAAAATCTAATCAAACCGATAAGAATATATAAAAAAAATTAAATCATAAAAAAATTATGGAAGCATTCATAAAAATAAAAAAAAGTTTAAAATATTCCAAATCATAAAACAAAGTGTCAAAGAAAATTTATATAAAAATACTTTTTTCTTTTAAACTAAAACATATTACAGTTTCTAAATATTATACTTCTAAAAAGTTTAGACAATTATAAAACAAGAAATAAAAAAAATTTAGTCAAACCTATAAGAAAAATATAATAAAGTTAAAAACAATTATTTTTAATTATAAAAAAATTATAAAGAAATTTATGGAGGCATTCATAAAAACAAAGTAAATTTTTTTAAATGAACAACAAATTTTTAATATTATTAAAAATTATTTAAAAATAAAAGTTATGCAAGCAACGTATAGAAATATTAAAATTGTATACAAAAATTAAAATTAAAAAAAATTAAAATTAAAATTTAAGAATTAAAATTAAAAAATTAAAATTATGTAGCAATTTAAAAAAAATAAATATCAAAATAACAAAATAAAATAAAAACATTTGAATTATGTAAGCAATGCCCAGGTGGGAAATGGTCGAAACTGAAATTCTGCACAATCGCGATGTGTTTTGTGAGAAAAGGGCAGATTTCTCCTATTAGAGAGAAATGATCTTCGTCTATGATCGATACACTAATTCGACCAACATAACAACTCAAAAACCTTAAATTTTGAGAAGAGGCAAACAACTATTGAAGCTGCAGAAGCAACGCAATTAAATGTTAAAACAGATGTACAGTATTTTTTTTAGTTAAAGAAGATTTTTTAGTGGAAGATGTGTACAGTAAATTCATTTATTAAAAAAAAATTTATTTTGGAAATTTTTGAGTTGACTCCATTGTGTTTAGTGTGCAATATGGCTAATATGCCAAACAATCTCTCTCTGACCTTCTCAGTTTTTCTTTAAAGAAACTAGAAAGTTTGAGGAAAGTGAGGATCCCTAACCCCTTTCACAAATCTTATCTGCCATCATTGCTTTCCACTCTCCTACCTTCCCTTTTTGAACAGAATTCAATGAATGGTCTCAATAGGCTGAGGGCTATGGAAAGCTTGCAGCCTCCCTTCAAATCATCATCGAGTCATAAAGCTAAAGATTCAGCCTGACACAGTGGATTTTCTTAAAAAAAAAATAACCAATTACATGGTGCGACGCAACAACAACCGCCTATAGATTTTAAACTAGAAGAGTTGTTGTCCTGAAATATGGCTTGTCGTGTAGTAGAACTCTCTTTAAGGGCACCCAAGCAAAGTGAATAAGGAGAAAAAAGTGTTTGAAATACTATAAAACTATCTCAACAATCACTAATGAAATTAAATGCCTGCTAACTTAACAAGCAACTATAAATAGATAATTGCTTTTATAAATCTTTCTTTAAGAGCAAAGAGCAATTTTACATGCCACATACATACAAATTAAATAACCCAAACGGCTGCCTACGCATACATCAACACAACGCCCACATCTGAAGGCTTTGTGTATTCATGACGACGGCACATGAAAATGGCAGCCTTACACAAGAAAATCACATAATTACACACAATAACACAAAATCAGATAAATAAATTTGCCCCAAAGCCCTTAGCCACCCACATGTCTCTGCATGTATGTGTGTGTGTGTGTGTGTGCACTGCTTTCAATCCGTTCTTAATTAGCTTAAAGAAAATGTCTAATAAAGTGAATGTCACCATAATTCTTACTTTACAAACTGAATTTATAAAAACTTCATAGAAGAGAAAATTTTTAATCAAATGATACTCTTAAGGCAAAAAACCTTAAAAGGCCAGAAAATAATGTGTAAACAAAAAAAAGGCAAAAACAAAAAAAGTAATCGAGAAGACAGCAAGACAAAGGCATAAATTACAATGAAGATGAAAACACAAACACAGAAAAAATATGGGTTGCCTATCCTTGGCACGAACAACTGCGCGCATGTGTGTGTGTGAGTGTGTGACTGAGTGTGTGTGCAAAAGCGCACTGCGTGAAATACGGCAATACAGCGCGCCAACTGCCAGCAGCTGTGAAAATCAGCAAGCAGCGCCAAAAGGAACGGCAGCACAGTGGCGGCAAATAAAATTAAAAAGATTCCTTGGCAGCACGGCCGCTGCTGCCGTTTCCGCCATACATGGCACAGCAACTCAGTGGGTATTAAATTTTTGTTCAGCTTTTCGCTTGAATTTACAAAATTGGTATTGGAATTTCAATTAAAGAATTGCGCACACACACTTGCACACTTTCAGATACAAACATATGTATGAACATAAATAAATCAATGCGTGTGCGTGTGTTGCGCATAACTCGTGCGAGTCAAATATGCACGAAAATGTTTAAATGTTTTTTAAATGTTGAACAAGCTTCCACTGTGTTTATTGCATGCATGAATAGTTGTAGTTTTTGTAGGCATGTTTGAAGTGGGAAAACGGAAGTGTTACGTCAGTGGAATTGTGCTCAGCCGATGCTGTATGCTTTCTATGTAATCTTTGCATGGATATTTCAACGGTGAAATATGCTGCGCGGAACACATCTGCGAACCCAATTGAACCCAGTTGAAAAGCCAAATTACGTTGTACAACAAGTTGGCTGAAAATTTCATAATTTCTGGCACTGAACGGCCTCAACACCTGAGCTGTGCATAACATTTTCAGCACTGAAAAGCCGACACAGACAGTGCACATCAACGATTTCAGTATTGAGGAGCCAAAACAGTGCACTCCAACAATTTCAAACGAAACTTTCGCCTTGACTTGAGTCTTGAGATTTTGTTCAATCTGAAAATATGATAGCAGATAACAACAAAAAATATAACTATGCCAATTGAAAGCATATAAACCTTGAATATCGTTGCCGAATGGGAGTCTTCAACACGTTTAACGCGCAACTGTGGGCTCTCATCACTCAAGTTTGTTCCAATGTCTGTGGCCATAACCAATACAAACACAATACATACCTGTAATGAAAGAGAGAACAGGAAAAAGGTTTATTAGAAACAAATTGATAGCATTTTTTATTATTAATTTAGAGATAATTAAATAATATTTAAGAAATATTTAAGAAATACTTAAGATTTCGCTGCCTGGTTCCAGTCAAATGCGATCTCCTCTTAGGGATATCACCATTTATACTGAGAGCCAGATTGCAATACAAGCTGCTCATCTCCACATGAAATATCTGAGAGATAACGTGCGCTAGCCAAGTCAATATATCAAAATTTTGGAGAGATAGCAAAGTGCACTGTGAACAATAGCGAGTTCACCAACCACATCAGCACCTTCATCAACCTTTTAGACCAGATTTAAGGGCCACAAAACTTCCAAAGACAACACTAGTATAGCACATATAATCTACCGAGAACACTGGTATCAAAATGGCGCCTACGTGCTAGTTGGATGTTGGTGGATTGCCACTGGAACCAACCATTCAAGAGTGTAACTTAAACCTCTATTCGATGCCTGGGCACAAAGACATAGAGGGACATTATATAGCCGATGACCTGACGAGAGCCAACAAAAGGCCACAGAGGAAGTTGGCATACTTTATCCACTTGCAAACTTCATTTAAAGAATACCTAGACAGCGCAACACTAGATGACTCCATCAATAGACATGCAAGACAGATGTGGCCTTCGAATGAACAGAGCAGATCCAGGGATCCAGATAGGGATTGTCGTGGAAGTCATAACTGAACACTGCCTCACTATCCACTTGCAAACTTCACCTGAATAATGCTTACGCAGACAAAGCAAACTCTAGATGGCTCCAGGAAACAACATGGAACACGACAAGACAAATCTGCCCATTGACCGACCTAAGCAGATGAAGTGAATTGATTCTACTAAATAAATTTTTCATAAGGATTGTCGTGGAAGTCATAACTCTGAACACTGCTTCAGTATCCACTTGCAGACCTCTTCTGAAGAATGCATACCTAGACAGATGGCTCCACGAAGAAACATGTAATATGGCGAGACAGATCTGAGACCCTTAAAAGATAATCTCAAAAAAGGGGCTTGTGGTGAGTGAAGGCAAGACGAAGTCAGATATGCTGTCTACACGTAGAGATTCGCCGCAGCTAGGGCCTTGCGTCGCGACAGGCAGGTACAGGTACCTTGGAACTGCCGTAAATAGCAACAGTGATGTCAACATAGACAAAAAAAGCGTAGGATTACACTTGACAATAGGTGCTAGTACGGCCTCAGTAGGCAATTGAGTAGCAGAGACCTCAATCGACCGAGAAAATTTTCACTCTATAGGAAGCTTACTCTGCTCGTGTTCCTTCATGGCACGGAAGCATGGGTCGCGAAACGACTTAACGATCCTTCGAGACGAAGGTCTTTCGCACGAACTTCGCCCCTGTTCGTATGCTGCATGAGCTGTTTAAAGATGTGGACGTAGCACAGCAAATCAACATCCATCTCGCATGTGGACGATAAAGTTCCAGCGAAAAAGGACTTCGATGCGGTAATTGGAGATCGAAGGGGGAAAACGTGCCTTCGATGGAAGAAGTAGAAGTTGAGAACACCCTATCTTCTCTGGTGTGAGCAACTGGAGAAGGCGCGTCTAAAGCAGAGGCGCCTGGAGAGAACTTTCGAGAAAGACCAGTTAAATAAGTAAGTAAACAAACCCTTCATAGGGATTTTTGTGGAAGTCATAATTGGACGATCCCTCATGGACCAACACGCCAAAAGACTGGGTCTGCTGTACAACAACTTCTTTTATAAAACTGCAGCAGGAATGAAGACTGCAAGAAAACCGTTGACCAGCTTCTCTGCAAATGTTCCACGGCTGACTATTCACTTTGATAAATTCATCAGATCCCTAGCAGGTGGCTCTAATCTATTGGAAGTGAATAAGCAGAGCCCCAAGGCTCGTAACTGGACCACATGACCTAAATGTTGACTTTTACCCTATTCAGACAGCCAGCTAAATGGAGTAATTAAGGAATTTTGTCAATTTAGGTCTAAATTGAACTGAATTTGTCATACAAAAATCTAAATTTAACTAATTGCAATTGGCGATAAATTTATCATAAATTGAGCTCGATTCGCCATGCAACCCTGAGTCGTGTTGTTATCGATAAACAAATTCATTCACAATGGACCGAACCATAATGCTCCAGAGAGGAGTAAACAAGGAAAAAAGACCAGACCGAACCAAAGCAAAGTTGAGAATCTTTAATTTTTTTTGCTTTAAAATTTTGTTCAAAGCTTGTGGGCATCAGTAGGGATGTTGAATAAATATTACTAAATGTTCAATAAATAAAAAACATTACTTCCGTTGGGATTTGGCGTTAAACTGTAATCCCCCATCTGCTTGAAATATTTGTTGTAACACATACACATGCATACAATTATCAAAAAAAGTGCAATATGTGGCATCACAATGGGCTTCTTAGGCCTCCGAGTATGTCCCCTACAGAGGCAGCCATAACCTAATCTTCATAACCTAACCTTACCTTCTTCCGTCAAACCATAAACAAGGTCGATAACATTTTCGATAACAACTAAATTGAGGTGTGTGAACACTAAAAGTGATAAATTCTAGAACTAAATAGTCTCAAATTATTTGGCTGTCTGAACAGAACATTTGAGGCGGCCACTTAACCTAATCAACCAAGAATTCGCTAAAATTTATAGGCTAGAATTTGTGTACTTGAAAGTTTCTAATTTCACCAAAATTCGTTAATAATTGCAACGAATCGCTGACAACAAAGCGACCGCAAAACGAAATTGCACGGCGCGCATGAGTGAAGCGCAAACGCACAAATTTGGCGCACAATCGATTACGATTTTAATTAGACACCGAATACGAGCCACACACACACAGACAGCAGAACGAATGGAAATGATGAGCGCGAGATGGGAGGAAAATCGTGTGTACTTCAATTACAAATCAACAATAACAGAAAACATCAAATAGCAACAGCAACAGCACCACCAATTGCAACAACAACACATTAATTCGTGTTAATACTATTTTGGGCGTTTTCATATATCAACAACAGCAACAACAACAAGAACAGCCACACCAGCGACTAATAACGTGCAACCCGAAGCCGGCGGCGCACACTGCAGGCCATCGATATGGTTGTGAACGAACATATCTCGCACATACATACATACATACATACATATGTACAGTATTTACATGTGCATGTATGTATGTATGTCTATGTCGTCCCACAACACAAACTCGGACTCGGCAACAAATAGTCGAAGGTGGCTGGTGTGGCTGTCCACCGCTCGATTGGACACTCCTTTGACCATAACTTTGTTGTTGTCGTTGTTGTTATTGTTGTATGTAGACTCAATAGAAGTAGTTTGCTTGTTATTGCAACGATTTCGGCTTTAATTAACTGTCACTTGCATATTTAATTAAATTAATTAGAATTTAATGCGGTCGTTGTTGGCGTCGACGACTTGAAGCGCCACCAAGCGGAAGTGCAGCGAGGCGAAAAGCTCTCGTTGCAGACAGTAAACTCCTAAATGCCTTTGGTGAATGTTCGTTGGCCATGGACTCGAATCAGCGCAGTGAAATCGCTGGAGCGCTGGCAGACAGTCGGGCGTAGCAATGCTCATATATCATCGACAGGTGTGCTGGTGCTGTGATAGGGGGGGAAATTGTTGTAGCGTGGCATGAGGGGGGAGATGAGAATGGAAAGGGGGAGCAGGCGATTGTCTCGAATGTTTTGGGACGCTGGCAGCATAAATGGCTAATGACTGGTGACGGTGTGTGCGAGTGGGAGTGTTGTCTATAGTACAAAGAACTTTTTCCGGCTTACTTTTATGGCATCGATTGTGATTTCAACACGAAAAAGAGTCGTTGATGGCGTTTTGGGGAGTTTAAAATGTGCTTAGGAAAAGTCAATTGGAGCAATTAAAATTGCTTAAAATGGGCAAGAATTAAGATATAATGGCCAATAAAAATAAACTGCTGCAGGAAATTGCTGCAAAAAGATGCTGGAAACATTATCTGTCCAGAAATAGTAAGAATCAATTCAGATGGCATTCTAAGGTTACATTAGGTTAGGTTGGGTTGGGTGGCTGCTTCTTCTTCACACTTAATTACGACCCAAAAACACTTTTTCGGGAACTCTGAGGTCAGGTCAGAGAGTAGAAGGATATCACTAGATTCATACGAAACTCAAGCTGACTTGGATCAACACGAAACTAAGAACGGCTGTGGTATTGTTACACTCTTCGGTCAAGACAATTTTTATTTTTATTTAGAATAAGTCTTTCTTATGTCTTTTAGTTGCACATCAATCAGAAATAAATTTCATCCGCCATATGATCCAGACTGATTCTTCTGATTACTGGTTGTTCCAACGGTACAGAACAATTTGACAGGCAGAAATCCAAAATTGTGGCCTCAAAAGACATGCAATTTTTTCGAGATGAAATTCGAAAATTGCCTGAGAGATAGGAAAAAATACTAACCAGCAAAAGAAAATACTTTGATCTGTCCATTCCTTTTTGTTTTAAAATAACTTCACTTTTTACCACAAAAAACGCAGTGAACTAATTTGCACTTTCAATATTTCGTGTCGTTTTGAGATCTATTGGACAAATGGACATGTGGAACATGGAAGATGGTTAGCACTTTATTGTATTGTCATTTCATTTTATTTCAATTTATTTCATTTTATTTCAATTCAATTCATTTAATTTTATATTCTTTTATTTTATTTTTTTTGTTTTTCTTTACTTTATTTTATTTTATATTATTTAATTTTATATAATTTTATTTTATTTTATATTATTTTATTTTATTTTATTTTATTTTATTTTATTTTATTTTATTTTATTTTATTTTATTTTATTTTATTTTAGGTTAGTTTATCTTAGTTTATTTTATTTGATTTGATTTTATTTTATTGTATTTAACTTGATTTTATTTAATTTAATTTTATTTTATTATATTTTATTATATTTTATTTTATTTTATTTTATTTTATTTTATTTTTTTATTTGATTTTATTTTATTTCATTTTTCTTTATTTTATTTTATTGTATTTTATTTTATTATATTTTATTTTCTTTTATTTTCTTTTATTTTGTTTTGGTTTGTTTTATTTTATTTTATTTTATTTTATTTTATTTTATTTTATTTTATTTTATTTTATTTTATTTTATTTTATTTTATTTTATTTTATTTTATTTTATTTTATTCTCTGGCTCTGAGAACCACGAGGATTCCAGTATGAAAGTCAAACTGGTGAAGAATAATGAGGCAAGAAACTGAAGCCTTCTTCTGGCAGTGGAAGAGTATTGACACATTAGGTGAAGGTCTCTTTCTCTTCTTTCACAGCTTCGGCAAATTTTGCAACTATTTAAAAACTTTGACAAAATCACATCGCTCTCGTTTAACTTTAAGTAAACTCAAATCTCATCCGAACCGCTGAATATTATGTAAATTTGGCATTTGAAAACCAGCAATTTCTAAGCAAAATATTTCGCCGTTACGCCCCTCAACTCGTGCAGCTGTCATCCCACAGCAAACATAGCAGAAATGAAAAAAAATGCTTTTGAGCAAAGCCAAATGCCACGCGAAAGGAAGCGCACAATGAAGTTTAATGAAAAATCGCTTTCATTATTCATCAAAATATGCTGGATTGCGAACTGGATGACTGAATGACTGACTGACTGCACGGGGCCAGTTGACTGCCTGTCTGGCTGCCGCACAACGACTACAGATCACTGCAGACTACAGATTACATACTCGTACAACAACAACAACAAAATTGGAATGTAGCAGTGGTGGGCAGACGGCGGCTGCTAAGCGTTGTCGCTATTTAGACAACGTGTTGCCAGCAACATGCGCCCCATCATCATCAACATCGTCACCAACAACAGCATTGTTGTTGTTGTTGTAGCTTGTGTTGTCGTTGTCGTCGTCAACAACTCTCGCGCAATTTCCAACAGCAACAACACGTTCGCTGTTCTATCAGCGACAGGTAGTAATTTTGTCGTAATCGCCAGAGTTACGGTGGCTGTTTTTATTGTAGCGAGTGTTCTCTGCACATCCCCCTTTCCCACCAAAAACTCACACATTACAGCACAGCGACCAATCACCAACAGTCAGCCAGGAATTTTAAACGCACTCGCACAATTGTTGAACAAACACAGAAATATGAAACAAAAATTGCGCTGGAAAAGTGACTAATTCGAAAGAAATAAAATTTTTATATATTGGAAAAAGGTTTCAGAAAATAATGACCTTTTAAGATTAGGTTTTTCCACATATTTTTGAATTTTTTTAATTAAAAAAATTTTTTTAAAACTGATTATTCGCCCGACCAATTATTCCAACCGATTATTCGCTTTCAGCTTCGGTATTCGGCCAATTTCAAAACCTCTATTTCGGCTTCGGCCAAAATAGCCGAATACTTAAGCCGAAGGTTTTCGCCCTGATTAAATTATCTCTACTCGATAAATTATTTCTAATCAGCTATTTATGTCAATTGAATTGTTATTTTTTTTTTTTGTTTTTTAAGAAACTGAACTGTATAACTGTGTTTTATATGTATTTATGTATATATGTATATTCTTTTATAAATTCATAAGTGAAAAAAAAAATGCATAAATAATGTCAATTCAATTGTTTAGATTTTTTTTCTGTAAGAAACTGAACTCTATAACTGTTTTTGGTTTTTTTTAACTAAAATATATATATTTATGTATATATATTATTTTATTAATTCCTAAGTGGAACAAAAAATGAATAAATAATGTCTATGGAATTGTTAAGTGTTTTGTTTCTATTAGGAACTGAACGTTAAGACTGTTTTTGATTTTTTTTATTAAAATATATAATTTTATCATATTCTTTTATTAATTCTTAAGTGGAACAAAGAAAGCAATAAATAATGTCAATTGAATTGTCAAGTTTTTTGTTTCTGTTAGAAACTGAACTCTATAACTGTTTTTGGTGATTTTTAACTAAAATATATATATTTATGTATATATATTCTTTTATAAATGCTTAAGTGGAACAAAAGAAATAATAAATAATGTCAATGGATTTGTTAAGTTTTTTGTTTCTATTCTATTATTAATTCTTAAGTGGAACAAAGAAAGCAATAAATAGTGTCAATTGAATTGTTACGTTTTTTGTTTCTGTTAGAAACTGAACTCTTTGACTAGTTTTTGCTTTTTTTATTAAAATATATAATTTTATTATATTCTTTTATTAATTTTTAAGTTGAACAAAGAAATTAATAAAGAAAGAACGGTTAAATTTGATCAGTTTTTCCTCGAACGAATATTTATTAGTGTTCAGCTGCGGCTTCGGCCGAATATTTTAATTATGCCGCATATTCGGCCTCGGCCAAAAATTCACCTTCGGTCGGACATTAGTTAATAGTGATGTAACATTTTTTCATTCACATTGAAATTTTAAACGTCCAGTGAAAAAAATTTCATTTTGCTTCGCTTGAATGTTTTTAACGCTTTGCGGTTCTAGTTCGGTCGCTGGTCTGCAAAATCTGACAAGTAAGCAATGCATATTAATGAGCAACTACAACAACAACATCAACACAACGAACAATATCAAAAACCAAACATAACCCAAATATATTCACAAATTCACGCACAACTGAAATTTAACCAAGTTTTGCGTAAAATACAAAATTGGCCTAGCGGCTAATTAATTAAAACAAATCATGTTTGTAAGTCTGTTTGTTTGTATGTATGTACATATGTCTGTCCGTGTGACCAGCACAAATTATATGTACATATTGACAATTGGGCCGCGTTCGTGTTTGGTCTGACTTAATGCTTTTATTAGCCATCAATGCTGACAGTAGCAATTGTTGTTGTTGTTCTTATTCTTGTTGTGCTGACGCATTTATGCTGTCAGCGTTTTCTATTGTTTGGGCTGAGTTTGTTTTCATGTGTTGTTGTTGTTGTTTTAGTTATAAATGAAGTCGATTGCATGTTATGCCGAAAAGCGCCACAATCAAAGCACAATCGCCACACACACACACACACACACAGCGTCGGTGTGTGCGTGTTGGTGTTGGTGTTGGTGGCGGAGGCGCGTGGGGGCGTGGGGTCGGCCGAAAGCAATGCATAATTAATTTTGAATGAAGATTTCGAACAGAGTCCATCTGTAAAAGACGCTAATGCGCCAATAACATTCGTCTGTGTGAATTAATTACAAACTTAATAAAACAATTGTGCGCTTTTAGGCGTTTATGCTTGCATAACGGATTTATTAGCGCAACTGAGGCCAGTAGGAATCATTTTCCTTTTGCTTGAAAGTAAGTAGAATTATTGCAAGACAGATGTTGTTGGTCTATCTGAGTCTATTTGAGAACTGAAACCAGTCATGAGGTCAGGCAATATTTAGGGAAATTACGGAGATTTTGAACGACTCAAAATTGGTTTCTAAAAGGTTGAATAATCGTAGGCGGAAAGGGGGGAAATAACCAAGGCTTGGCGTCGGTTTGTGTGTGGTGTTGTTTATTTGCGGAGGTGAAATAACGAAAGACAAGTATGAACAATAAACATTGAACGATACAAACGGCCGAGGCCGAGAAGCCAAAATAGGGGGAACAAAAGTACAAAAGAAGAAGGAATGGATGGATTAGAAATGGGATTGACAGAGCATTGAAGGCAGAACTCATTTAGCCAAAAGTGCATACGAAAAAAGTGGTCGAAAAGGAGTCAAATCCACATCTATGAAAGCAAATTAAAATCTATCCTATTTCACTGACCGATGCTAAACTGTCCTATTGGCACATTTCGTTCAACAATTTCAGACAACACAAACATTATTAAAGCAAATTAACAAATCAATAAATCAAATGGCCAAAACATTAAGTTAATACAAATGGAAAATGAATGAACACACATAACAACTGATGCCTCTTAATAAAAAGTTATGCAGCCAATATGATAAAAAAATACTTTAAAAAAAATATAAAAAAAGCTGCACAAAAACATTTCATAACATAAAACAAAATAAATGAAAAATTTAATGTTATGATAGCAATTGCGCCGACAACTTTTCCAAAAGTTTTCAATATAATTAATAAACGTTATCAAACTTCAGGCCTCTTTCAAGTTTTAATTGCATAAAAACTTCAATTTGCGAATATAAACCACAACAAATGGCGCAAGTTGAATGGCTTCAATGGAAACGATACAAAAAATAACGTTAATAAAATTTAAGCAAAAAGAAAAAATCAAAGCGAAAACGAAAACGAAACACACGAAAGACAGTGGAAAAGCGCGAAACCCGATACAAATGCCAAATAAATCAAATTAAAATACAAAACGAAAAATAAAAGCGAATTAAAGCGACTGTCGGTGCGGCACTCGAAAAAACTCCGCCATCGCCGACCCGGTCGCCGTTCTCCCCCTTGGCGACGATGGCAGACTTGTGCGGCGATGCTGTGCGCTGCGTTCACAGCGCCGCAAGCAAAGGTGGCACAAAAAGGCAACTAGACAGACGAACGAACGGACACACTGAAGCGACAGCCAGTCAGACGGGCTTTGCTCCGCTCCGGTCTTTGCCAATGTGCGCAATAAGTTCGAAATATTGTAAGCGACAGCGCGCTCCCTAGAAAAATGTATGTAGGAATGAAACAAGCCAACAACAACGCAGTATAAAATAAACTAAAAAGTAATGAATAGACGCGCAGAGCAACAAGCAAACAAGCGCCGCACTGCACAACTCGGAAAAGAAGTCAAGCGGATGAGGTAACAAAACTATGAAAGCTCCAAAATGCTCACAAGGGCGATTGGGAAGTGTGGAGTGTGGCGGGTGGCGAGGGACGAGGGACGAGCGACGAGGGGCGTCAAAAAGCGGGCAGGAGAGCGTGTGTGCTTACACAAAAAACAAAGTTAAACCAGAAACGTGACGCTTTAACCTACAAATCACACACACACACACACAAACCAATGCACATCTGTACAAAATAGCGAAATAAGACTAACAACAAAAACAAGAACAAAAAGCCGCAATTGAAAGCAAAACAAAATAAGACGTGCTAAAAAGTACAAACGAGAAAAAAATTAGACACACACTGGGAACAAAAATTCGAGCTTTGTGTAAGCGGGTCAGGCAACTGGAAAGAGCGAAGAGAGTAGAAGAGGCGAGAGTTACAATTTTTTTTATAGAATTTTAAGAAAATGGAAAATGAAAAAATGGTTTGAGGAATAAAAGAATAATTAAAAGGAAATGCAGAAGAGAATAAGAAGAATACAGCAATTGAGATGAGAAGGAATAATGAGAAGTGAAAGGTAGTGAGAAAAAAAGGTTAACGAGAGAGAAAGGAAGATGAGAAGATAATGAAAATGTAAGTAATGCGTATGAGATGATGATAGAGGCAAGGAGAATGAGACGAAAAGCAGAATTAGAAGCAAGGGATTAAGAGAAGCAAAGCATGGTTGGAGGCAAGCGGTAATAAGAAAAGAAGAAGAATGAATACGAAAAGTTGATAAGAGCAGAGATGAAAAGTATAGCTGAATAAGAAGGAAAGGAGGATGAGAATAAATTGAGAATAAGATGAGAATCAAAAGAGAGTTACAAATAGGATAGCAGAGCGGGTGTAGTCGGAGGATGAAGGAAGAAAAGGTATAGCTGAATAAAAAGTAGTGGAAGATGAGAATAAAAACATAGTTGGGAGGGTGAGAATAAATTGAGAGTAAAATGATACTGAGAAGAGAATTATAAGTAGAAAAGCAGAGCGGAGAATGACATCAATATCTAAAAATAAACATGAATGAGAAGGAAAGAAAAATGATAAAGGAAGAAAAGGTATAGCTGAATAAAAAGGAAAGGAAGACGAGAATAAAAACAAAGTTGGTAGGGTGAGAATAAATTAAAAGTAAGATGATAATGAGAAGAGCGGAGAATGACATCAGTGTTGAAAAATAAAGCCGAGTTAGAAGGAAACGACAATGATAAAGGAAAATAAAACTTAATGAGAAGGAAAGGAGAATAATAAAGGAAGATGAAGTTGAATAAGAAGGAAATAATAATTAATGTTGAAAAAAGCTGAATGGGAAAGAAAGGAGAATAATAAAGGATTTGGTAAGGATGAAGTTGTTTGGAAAGCGGATGAAAAAATTAGGATAAGTATGGAAGGACGATGAGCAGGAAAATAGTATGAGAGGGAAAATAGGATGAGTAAGAGAGGAGAATAAAAGGAGAATGAATAGAAGTGGAAAATAAGAATAATGTAATTAATTTTAAATAAAAAAAACGAATACAGATGGACAGAAAATTTGAATTAGAAAAAAGGATGAGGTTAGGAAGATAGTAGAATAGAAAACTAAAATTAAAAAAAATAATAAAAGGGTTAGGAAAATAAAAAGTTTAAATAAATTAAAAGACTAGAATGATAAATAGGTTAGAAAAATAAAAAGATTAAGAAAATAATAGGGTTACAAAAAAAAATAATAGGGTTAAGAAAATAAAAAGGTTAGAAAAATTAAATGGTTCGAAGGACGAGCGGACAAGAGGATAAAAGGTATATAATGAGAAGGATAAGAAGGAGAATGAGAAGAGAAGAGTTGGTTTTTCATTCTGAGATGTTAATAAGAGAATTAATGAATGAAGTGAAAATCAGCAGTAGAAGCAGTAGAGGATAAAAGTAAAGAAATATGAGAAGAGAATAAAGTAAATGAGCATAAAGAGAAAAAGATAAAATGAAAAGGAGGATTAAATAAAGAAAAGATGAAAGTTAAACCTAGATGAGAAGAAAATGTGATAACTTTTTCTGAGATGAGAAAGAAAAGCAGATATAAGTACAAATAAAAAGGTAAGAAGGACAAAGGGAGAACCATAAGAAGGACAGGATGAAGAATACAAGTATTTAAAAGGATATTAAGTAGTATTATTATATTAGATTAAGTATTTAAAAGGATAAAAAAGAGAATAAGAAACCACAGAAGGCTTCGCATATTGAGAAGTTAAAGAGAGGAGGACAAGGAGCAGAAGCAGTAGAGGAAAAAAAAATAAAGGGAAATGAGAAAAGAAAAGGAGATTAATACGCAAAGAAAGATTAATAAAGCAGAAAAATAATATGGAAAGAAGGTTTAAAAGAAGAAAAAGATGAAAGAAAACAGATGAGAAGAAAATATTGTAACTATTTTTGAGATAAGAAATGTTTGGTAAATTTTTCTTTTGAGAAAAAAATTTTGGTAAATTTGAGAAAAAAATTGGGTAAATTTGTCTTCTCATCTGACTGCCTTACGAGAAAAGGAGGCTGAAAAAGATGAAAAAGAAAGAAAACGAAGATAAAGTGAAAAGTAGCACATGAAAAGACAAGGAAAATGGGTCAAATAAGTGTATGAAAAGTAAAAATATGAGAAGAAAAAGTAGAGAGGAAGAGAGAAATAAATCGTAACTAAAGTTGCCAGAACAAGTAAACGAACATAGTAAGAAGGACAGAGAAGACATATCAGAATAAGAAGCAAACAATAAATTGTGTGTGAAAAAGTAATAAGTATGAGAAGAAAAAGGAGCACAAAGAAAGGAGTAAAAGAAATTTAGGATTTTCAGGACAAGTGAAGAAACCACAACAACAACAATAAATGACAAGAAGTCAAGAGGAGATAAACCAGGTAGAAATTGATAAGAAGCAAATTCGGACATGAAGGAAACAAATGCAAAAATAGAAAGGGAAGAAGAAGCTGAAGAGTACGGTACGATAGAAAGTGATAGAGGATTGAGATGCAAAATTTGGCAGAAATGAGGCAACAGTAGAATGAAAAGCCAAGAGGTAAGATTGTTAAATTGTGGGGAAGAAGAGTCAAAGTCACACAGTCAGAGACAGAGTGACATAGAAATAAGGTACAATTTTAGTAGAAATAAGGGAAGAGTGAAGATGGAATGGTGAGATGTTTGAATTGTGCGGAAGGAGATGAGTCAAAGAAGGTCGGAGACAGAGCGACTTAGAAATATGATTCAAAATCAGCAGAAATGAGAGCATAGTGAATCAAAAAGGCCAAAAGATGGTCGAATTGTGCGGAAGGAGACGAGGCAAAGAAAACCCAAGGATCATAAGGTTCAAAATTAGGAAAAGTAGAACGAAATGCCAAAGGTGAAATGTTTGCATTGCATGGAAGGAGACGTGTCAAAGAAAGTTCAGAGAAAGAGTGACATAGAAATAAGCAACAAATTCAGCCAAATGAATTGTGAATTGAATTGTGTGAATGAATTGTGGGTGAATTGTGCTGAAGGAAAACAGCAGTCAAAGAAAAGCCGGAGACGGAGAAAAAGCAGTCGGAGTTAAAGGCAAAGAATGCGACTACAAGCAGTAAAAAGCGTACAGTGTGACACAGAAATAAAATACACATTCAGCAGAAATGAAGGAAGAGTGGGGATGGAATGGTGAGATGGTTGAATTGGGCGGAAGGAGACGAGGTAAAGAAAACCCAAGGATCATAAGGTTCAAAATCAGGAACAGTAGAACGAAAAGCCAAAGGTGAAATGTTTGCATTGCATGGAAGGAGACGTGTCAAAGAAAGTTCAGAGAAAGAGTGACACAGAAATAAGCAACAAATTCAGCCAAAGATGGGTGAATTGTGCTGAAGGAAAACAGCAGTCAAAAAAAAACCGGAGAGGGAGAAGAAGCAGCCGGAGTCAAAGGCAAAGAATGCGACTACAAGCAGTAAAAAATGCACAGTGTGACATAGAAATAAGATTTAAATTCAGCAGAGATGAAGGAAGAGTGGGGATGGAATGGTGAGATGGTTGAATTGGGCGGAAGGAGACGAGGTAAAGAAAACCCAAGGATCATAAGGTTCAAAATCAGGAACAGTAGAACGAAAAGCCAAAGGTGAAATGTTTGCATTGCATGGAAGGAGACGTGTCAAAGAAAGTTCAGAGAAAGAGTGACATAGAAATAAGCAACAAATTCAGCCAAATGAATTGTGAATTGAATTGTGTGAATGAATTGTGGGTGAATTGTGCTGAAGGAAAACAGCAGTCAAAGAAAAGCCGGAGACGGAGAAAAAGCAGTCGGAGTTAAAGGCAAAGAATGCGACTACAAGCAGTAAAAAGCGTACAGTGTGACACAGAAATAAAATACACATTCAGCAGAAATGAAGGAAGAGTGGGGATGGAATGGTGAGATGGTTGAATTGGGCGGAAGGAGACGAGGTAAAGAAAAGCCAAGGATCATAAGGTTCAATATCAGGAACAGTAGAACGAAAAGCCAAAAGGTGAGATGTTTACATTGCATAGAAGGAGACGTGTCAAAGAAAGTTCAGGGAAAGGGTGACATAGAAATAAGGTACAAATTTAGCAGAAATTAAGGAACATTGAAGCAAAGAGCCACAAATGTGTAACTGAACGACAAAAAGCGTTTAGCATTCACACGTCACACGTGCAGCATTTGGAGTTCAAGTGCGCTGGATTGTGCCGACTGGTACTGGTGAACTTCCAGTAGATACATACTTATATAATATATATATATATATTATATGTTGTTGTTGACATTTGGCACGTGCTACACAACCGATGACCACATTTAGTGGAATTTTGCTGGCGAAGTGCGTGGGCGACGCCAGTTATTGTTGCGCTATGCTTTGTTGTTTATTCTGGCTGGCAAATGGACAAACTGGTCTATTATAGTTTATGGTTGTGGTTGTGGTTGTTGTTGTCGCATGTTTGTTTATTGTGTCACTGGACATTTGCAATAGAAACTGAAAACCACAAGGCAAATGGCATTTTCTTGTAATAAACCACGACCAGATATTGCAGAAACAGATGAATTCCCTTCACACTTGGCAGCAGGCAATTTGTTAGTTGTTAGTGGTTGTTTGTTGTTGTTTTTTTTATTAGTTTACAGCACTTTCTAGACGCAGCGAAATGATGTAAAATGGACATGACGTATGGGCTGAACGGAGCAGAGGTGAGCTGAGTTGAGTGAAGTTGAGTGCTTAGGTGAGAAGAGAAGGGAAGGGAAGGGAAGGGAAGAGGTCGGAGTTATTTTCCGTAAGGCATTTAATTTTAATTAAATAACTGACGCAGAAAAGGTGGACGCAAGTCTCTATTAACTCGCTGTCTATCTGTCGAACAGTCTGTCTGTCTGTAAGTCTGTCTATGTGTCTGTCAGTTTCTTGTCTGTTCAGCATTCAGAATTTCTTGAATACTTATTTTTTTCTCATTTGCATTTTTCACATTATTCACGCTACATTAAGTGGGCGTGTGAATCAGCCCGACCTGTGCCGGTGACTGCTGTGAGAGAGACAGACAGCGGCCGCTGGACAACTGCAAACTGCTTTATGCAAATCTTTTTCATTGATTTGATTTAAAAATGCGCGGCACGTAATTAACATAAAGGCAATTTGTGTGATTATTGTTTAAAATGTTTTCTTTTGAATTTGTTTTGAATTGAAGTTTTATTGCAAACCGTATTTCGAACCAATATAAATGACTGTCTATATGTAAAAAAGGAATGAGGCAAACAATAAAATAAAATAAAACACAAAGCAAGTCATGGAGTTGGGCAGAAAAAATTGCTAATGAAGAAAAATTGCTCGAAGAGAGCAAACTGCCGAACATAATCAGCCAAGAAGTGGAACAAGGCATGGTGGAGGTTGAGGGGAAAATGTATTAAATAGACAATGCTGCAGCGTGAATTTGGAGCATGGCGCAAAAAGGAAACGAATAGAAAAGCGGCAGTAACGGCAGACACGAACAGCCAGCAGTCAATGGGGGGAAATACCTAGACAGCCCAATTTGGCGTTGATGGGGAAAAGGGGGCCCCAACTCACGACGAGTGGGCTGGGTACTAGTATGTGCGTGTGTGCGCCAACTTGCAACGGTGCATGGCAGCAGCTCAATTTTGAATTGTCTGTCTGTCTGGCTGGCTGGCGGCGCATTCCATTAGAAACCGTACAACCAGCGCTTTGGGTAATCATTTTGTAACGTTTCAGTGAGTTTGGCTCTCCTCACCCACCACATCATGAAACACAGACACACGAAGCAAAAAACAAAACAGTTGGCATTTCTTGGCTTGTTGCGGAAATTAATTGCAATTAAACCTTCACAAGCGGCCAACTAGCGTCTAACGAGACTGACTACCGCCAACTAGACACAGTGACAAAAGGCGGAGCAAACAACTTAAGTTGCGTTTAGTGGGAATAGAACCTAAAAGAGTCAGACGGTCACACTAACAACGCGAGTGCTTCGTCAACACGTCACTTGCTGTGAAAATTTCACAGGCCGTTTGTTCAAATTATAACGCAAATTTATTTTCATTTTCTTTTTGTTGCAAGTTATTTATTGATTGTTGTTGTTGTTTTAGTTGAGCGGCAATTTGTATGCGCCGCAAGTGCCGCTCGAATCGTTCACCAAGTTTGGCTCTGTTGCTTGTGTTCAGTTGCCATTTCATTCTTTTTTTTTTGTTTTCCTTCTTGTTTGGTGAATAATTTTCAAGTTGCAATTTATTGTTGTTGTATTTTGGTTGCAATATTCGTTCAATATTCATTGCTGTTATTACACGCGCTGCTGACGTTTGTTGTCTTTTGGCTTTGCTTTCGGTTTGGTTTCATTGTTGCCGGGTTCAAGTTCAACTACGCTTCAAGTGTGGCAAGAGCCAAAGCCTATTTTTACTTGTGCAGCCAGCAGTAGAGTTGCCAACTTGCACTAATCACAATAATATGAGCAACAGAAATGGAAATTATTTTTCGTTTGTATGTGTGCCTGGAGACAATTTAAAAAATTGTGCCCCTTTAATTTAATGTGACTGTAATTCTTTTGACAGTTGGCAACTCTGCACATACACACAACCAACATACATATTTTGCTTGTTTTGCCTTGACTGAAATTGCTTTTTCGTGCTTTTTATGCGCGCAAACAAGCAACCCAACGCAACGCCAAGCAACAACTCCGGTCGCCTGTTGTGGCACAGCCGGCAAAGATGTAAAGTGGGTGGTGGAAAGAGTCTCGTGATGGCTGAACGTGTGTTTAATGATGGCAATCAATGTAATTTGAACAGGTTCATTGTGGGCACGTTGCAAGTTTAACTTTGACCGAAATGTAAATAAACGTGTGCGCACGTTTTCCGCTCCCATTTCTCTCCAATGTTCGAAGGTAATAATTTTATAAAGTTTTGCGCAACTAAAAACAAAACAGTTTAAGGTGACCCACAATAGCTAATTTAAGCTGAGTAAGACGCTAATTGTGATAAAAATAGCAAAAACTTTTACCAACTTCTACCACGTGGCACCCAAAGTGAGATACTTTTCCCAAAAAGTGAGCTACTTGTCCCAAAAAGTTTAATACTTGTTTTAAAAAGTAAAACACTCTTCCCCAAAAGTTTAACACTTGTTTTGAAAAGTGTGACATGTGTCCCAAAAAGTGAGACACTTGTCACAAAATATGTAATGCATGTTCCGACAATTTTTACACTCTTTCTCTCCGAAAAGTTTAAAACTTGTTTTGAAAAGTGTGACATGTGTCACAAAATGTGTAATGCATGTCCCGACAATTTTTACACTCTTTCTCTCCCAAAAGTTTAACACTTGTTTTGAAAAGTGTGACATGTGTCCCAAAATGTGGGACACTTGTCCCAAAATGTGGAATTCGTGTTTCGAAGATTTTTAGTCTTTGCAACACTTTAAAATTTTTGTGACTAGTGTCACACTTTCCTATTGCAAAAATTGAAGCCAAACGATAACTGAAAATTTTCGTTTGAAGTATGCATTCATTTTTCAATCATTCGTTGAGCCTGTTATCGCAGTCAGTGACATGTGAAATTGTTAATATATACAAAGCACGCACAGCACAACAAACTTGAAAGCCAACCCCTTTCCCCCTCCCACCCCCCGAACACACACACCTTAGCATCCCCATGTGCAAGCTTAAAATATTCATAATCACACCGAGCAGTAGATGCAAATGAAAATAAAGCACACCAACCAACCGATACCGAACTGAATTGAGCCTGTCTGAGCAGCGCAAGTACCGCAAAGAAGCATAAATCCACTCACACTCGCACACACACACATACAGACGTGGAATTGCAACGCCACAAACTCACACACGCGTTGGCAAGCGCAAATATTTTGTATGGATGAATTTGAAATGGTTTGCGTTGTGGCGTTGTGGCTGTTTTACTTCCGTGGCAATGTATGAAACGTGCCACAAATTTTGTGGCAAGGAAGGTTCAACCGAAAGGCCAGCAACAACGGCCCGGACGGCATACACACAATACCACAAATATCAACAACAACGACGACCGAATGTGTACGCATTTAAAATTCAAAACTGACAAACAAACGAACGGAGAATTGGTGCGTTGCGACGAGGTGCGCAGTGAGATCTGTTCGAGTGGCAGTACGGCAAGTCGACGCAAGACAAGGCTGAGCTGAGCTGCGCTGAGCCGAGCCGAGCCGAGCTGTGCGGCACAACGCCCAATGTGGGCAATGAGATTTTCAATGTTTCGAATGCACAACAAAGCACAGCGCGGCGCACTAACGAAAGCAACAAAGGCGACAAACAAACAGACGAGCCAATAAAAGAGTGCAGCGCCTGACAACTCAGCCAGCCATCCAGCCAGACAGATGAATAGCGCAGCAAACAAAAATCTACGAGGCAAACACAGAGGCAGCTGGTAAGAAAATTCGATTCGCCACCAAACGCGTCTCAGTGCGCAGTGGGCAAACGAAAGCCGCTGCACAAAGCAACAGCCAGTTGCCAGTCAGTGCACAAGAAACGCCAAAAAGTGTAGCCAGCATGGAACGTGCGCTTTTGTTTGCGGCCTGCAGCCGACAGTAAATTCGTCGCTTCCAAGCGAAATGCTGCGCCAGCGCTACTGGGCGACGAGGGTCAACAAATTTGAATTTGCGCGCACTTTAAATTACGCGACAGTTTTGCGTCCCAACGAAGTTTGCATGTCACACTTTTCATTAAATTTCACACTTTTCAAGTTGGCAAGTTTCGATGCGGTGTGGATCTACGTCGCTGTGGTCGCCATGGTTACACCGAGTATTAGTATTGCCACTGAATATTACACGGTTAACGGGATAATTGAAAGTGTGTGACAATTCTAATTGGTGTGTGACAAGACAATGAAAGAGTTAATGAATGCAAGCAACTTTAAAACACACTGGCACGTTGTTTCAGATACTCTGTGACAAGTTGTCACAAACAAATATTTCAAAATTAAGTTGAAGAAACTTGCACATCTACGTAGAGTTTATAACTATGGCAGAGACTGTGTGACACAGTATCACAAACTACAACCAAAGACATTGTCAAACATAAAAATTTGGCTTTTGCGTTTATGGCTTTACGTAGGCTGTGTGACAAAGTGTCACAAACTAAAACCAACGCATTTTTCTATTAGATTAACAAAAATAAAACAATTATAGGGTTAAATATTATTGCAAAGGCTGTGTGACAAAGTTTTACAAGCAAAATTTAAACATTTTTTCCATCGTATTACCAAAAATATAACATTGTCTATTACACACGTTGTGTGACAAAGTGTCACAAACTAAAACCAACGTATTTTTCTATTCAATGAACAAAAATAAAACAATTATAGGGTTAAATATTATTGCAAAGGCTGTGTGACAAAGTGTAACAAGCAAAATTAAAACAATATTTCCAACGTATTAAGAAAAATATAACCTTGTCTATTACACACGTTGTGTGACAAAGAGTTACAAACCTTACACACGTTGTGTGACAAAGTGGCACAAACTAAAACCAACGTATTTTCCTATTAAATTAACAAAAAAAAACAATTATAGGGTTAAATATTATTGCAAAGGCTGTGTGACAAAGTGTTACAAGCAAAATTAAAACATCTTTTCCATTGTATTAACAAAGACTTAACATTTACATTAATACCTGTTACACACACAGTGTCACAACATGAAACCACAGTATTTTTATATTGCAGCAACAAAAATATAACATTTACATATATTATTACTTACAACGCATGTTCTGTGACAATCTGTTACAAACGAAAATTAAACTAGTCTTCTATCATTAATTTTATCATTTCTTTATTAATAGCTATTACACGCGTTATGTGACAAAGTGTCACAACCTAAAATCAAACTATGTTTAAATTGTACTGACAAAAAATGAAAAAGTTGGTTGTTTTTACTTACATACATTGTGTGACAAAGCGCATGAAGCTAAATCGAAACTATTTTTCTATGGTACTAACACAAATTAAGTTTTCAAAGTTTATTACCATTTTATAGGTTGTGTGACAAGGTGTCACAAACCAAAACCACACCATTTTTCCAACGAATTAACTTTATTTAATACATTTTGCATTCATGATAAATAGTTTTCGTGTTGTATAAGTCAAAATATAATTTTATGGCAAAACTGCTCCTTACATGCGACCATACGAAGAGTGAATCAACAGGAAGAAGCAGTAGTGGCACAGAAAATCGACACCATAAATCAACACAATTAAAGCCATCAATTATACAACGTGCAATGCCGATAACTTTTGGCTTTTCACTCTCTGCCTTCTTCGCAACTTCGGCACACACATTTTTGCTTTCAGTTTTGGCTTCGACATTTTCATTGCCGTCTACAAATTTGCGCACAAACTTTTGTCAGCGGAATGGAAAAATTGAAAGTAACGAAAACGGCGTTTGCCAACCACAACAAAAACAACACCGGCCGGCAATAGGAAAAGTCAATTTAAAATGTAGTAAAATAAAGGTTAAGGAGCATTAAATGCGTAAAATGATGGCAATTGAGAAAATAGGGGCAAGCATTAATTTAGTGAAATAATGTGCCGAAAAACATAAAGCAAATAAAATAAAATAACGAATAAAACGTTTAGGCTTTGAATATGTTTTCTTTTTCAAGAGCGCAAAAAAGAGAACAGATCAAAACAAATCTACAGATATGATTTTAAATTTATGAATGCTGAAATTTTTGAAACACATTCGAATAGTTTGCAGCACTTGACGAGCATACAACATTTGCTATTATTACTTAATTTAGTAGAATATAGAACAGAATATGAAGCTAAACTGTGTATGTGACAAATTTTTATTTTTGTGACAAACTTATAAATGGTTTTTAATACATTAAACACTTTCCCTTTCATAAAATGTATGAATATGGTTAACTATAAAAAACGCGATCTATCAAAATCAAATAATGTTTGTGACAGGTATTTTGTTTTACTATATTTATACAACAGTCAGTATTTCTAGCAAATGTCGAACTACTTTGGCCACTTGAACTTACATTCTTAGTAACAAAAGTTTTATTGATGTCAACTCAGATCACTCAAATCTGTCCACATAATTCAACTCCATTTATTGTTCTCAAAAGTCAGTTGCGCACAATAAAGTTTAAGTATTTGAAACTGTCACACTGTGAATGATGTCACACAAAACAGCTGTTGTCACACATTTCAAACACTGCAACTCATTACTTCAACTTTGCCTAAATTACATTTGTAATCCAACAAATTCCCGTTTAACCCATTCCCCTCTCCCACCATGCAGCAAAACAACAAACACAACAAATCGCGCACTGCATTTTCTGTGGCCCCACTGCCGCTCAATTGCAGCCCTTTGCCCCACTGCAACAAATGCAAATACAAGAAAAAAACAAAAAGCTCACTCTCACTTTTAACTGAGAGCAGCCGCTCCCGTTCGCTCGCTCTCGTTTCAATTCCACTCGGTCCAAGTGTCAAACCAAAGAAAACAAAACTTCACAAATCAAAACATAAAAATACAAAACTTGCACAACAACAAAACCAGCTGTGCGCAAGTGAGAGCGCAAAAAAAGCGCCACTCGCACGTCACCGGTTGGCCCTTTTTCGCCCACAGCCAGAACGAAACAGCACCACAACACAACGCAGCGTGCCTGTAGCTGCGCTGTTTTTGCGCACCCGCTGCACGCATGCAAACGTAGCAGAAAAATTCAATGTTAATTGCGAAAAAGTGAAGAATTAGACTATCTGCTCTTACCCCTTGCACTGGCATACGAAAAAATCCCAACACGATTCCGCAGCAACAGCATCAACCGTATTGCCAAGCGAACGTTTTTCCAGTCTTAATTTATGCACTAATTGAATTCAATTGTTTGAAAATTCGCCAGCCGATCACAATTGCAATGAACGACCGTTCCGCGCACACACTCTTTGATTTGATCGCACACACGTCGCACAGCTGACGACGTTGCGTCGCGCTGCCACTTCACACGGCGTGTGGAACGCACTTTGTTGACTTGAAATTTACACTTTCCTGTGCACTGGGTAGCACGTGCACTGCACCCGGCTATTCCCGCTCAACGATAACGCGACGACGACTGAAAACAAACTGACAGCTTGCTCCACGGCCACATTCAGTGCGCCCCGATTTCACAAAACCCATGCACAGCTGGCTGCTGGTCGTGTGCGCGAGTGAATAGGCACTGCAACGCAGCTGGTCGGAGCGAGTCAGCCAGCTGAAGCAGTGCGCAAATGTTTACGAAATTCGCTGATGAGCGAGCGAGCTCGTACTCGTTCCATTGCTAAATAGTTGCCAACTCGTGCGGTCAAACGTAAACATATGTTTTCAGCTGCAGCGTTGCATGGGGCTCCAGTTGTAGTGCTGCCACGTCAAAGATGACGTTAGGCTCCCCAATTTGTGCAGTTTTCGAAGCTGCTTTTGTAATTGAAAGAGAAATAATAGATTGTAATTGTTTACATTGAACATTACACATAGCAGTTCAAGATTTGCCATCCATCAGGCTGCAAATTTGCGCTTCGTCAATTACAGCGTTGCCATATCAATAGAATGAATCCAACAATCGCTGCACTGTGCGCACAGCTCTGGCAGCATTGTTACAATTGTTGTTGTAACTCTAGTTTGTGTGTTTGGCTTTGGGTTGCACTTTTTTTGTTGTGAAAAAAATCCCAGCGCGTTTATCAGGTCTGCCGGAAAAAACGTAGTTCGAACTGTGCCTGCCGGCACAAACATTCGCAAAAGCACCGGCAAAGTTAATCCGCGACGTCTGGTTGTCAAAGAGTCGCGCTACTTAGGATTTACTTTGGGACCGGCCAGCATGGACATTGACACCGTGGCCGATGTGGTGTTCACCATCGAGGCCACCGCCATAAACGGCGCCTACATCAACGAGCTGAAGAGCAACTACATTGTGCCCACCATCGAGCACTTCACGCAGGGCTGGCAGATCGACGAGCGCGAGTACCTCATCTCGGAGCGCTTTGCCACGCAGTACGGCATTGTCATTTACCGCACCGCCGCCAATCTGCTGGATCCCGTATGCAGCACTTTCGGTCCGTTCGTGTCGCCGCAAAAGGTAATGGACACCATTGAGCGTCTGCCACTGGTAGGCGGCGGCATGGAGTCGCTCGCCGCCATGGCCGAGGGACTGGCAACGGCGCACTGCTGCTTCGACGACATGAAGGAGCGACGCGCACGCAATATGCTCGACGCGCTGAACGTGCAGCGCCACTGCATTCTCATCTGCAATAGTCCGCCGTATTCGATGCCGGTGATGGATTGCTGGAAGCATGCTGGCAAGACGGTGGAGCAGATGGCAACGCTTTTCTATGAACATAAAATCAATCTGTCCATCATAGCGCCGCGCAAAATTCCTGTGCTTTTCAAGCTGTTTGTAAAGGCGGACGGCGATCAGTCGACGGGCGCAAAGAATCACGCCAAAAATTTGCGGCACTTGGTGCTGCTGAAGGGTTACCATCTCAAGGAGCGACCGCCCAGTCCGAATGCAAATAATGTGGGCGCCCAGCAGAATCAAATGGGCGCTCCTGGCGGCAATCCGCAGGCGCAACAGCAGCCACAACCGCAACAGTCTTCCATGGGAATGGACAGCGCGCAAGCACAGCAACAGCACCCGGGCCCCGGTGGCATGGGCCCAGGACAGCAGCAGCCCGGTCCACAGCCGGGCATGAATGCACAGCTTATGCAGCAGCAACAGCAGCAGCAGGCACAACAACAACAACAACAGCAGCAGCAGCAGGCACAACAACAGCAATTTGCCAATCAAAACGCCAACCAGAACCCCATGCAGAATCCCAACTTCCAGCCAAACGTGAACCCTCAGAACCGTTGGCTCTTTCAGCCGAACCAACAACAGCCTGGCCAGCCGCGACCGCCGTTCATGGGTGGCGGGCCGGGTGGCATGCCGCCAGGTGCAGGCGGTCCCATGGGCGCCGGCCCTGGTCAGGGTATGCCAGGCCAAAATCCTAATTCAGCGCTCATTTCGCAATTGAGCGCACCACCCAATCAAACGGTGAATCCGCTGCTGCAGCAACAACAACAGATGCGGCTGCAGATGATGAACCAACAGCAGCAACAACAGCAAATGCAGCTGCAGCAACAACTGCAACAGCAACTCAATCAACAACAACAACAGCAGCAGCAGCAACAACAACAACAACAACAAAATCAAGCACAACAACAGCAACAGGGCATGGGCAATGTGGCCGGCGGCGGACCTGGTGGGCCCGGTCCTAGCGGCGCGGCCAACCAAAACGCACCAGGCGGCTCCATGCAGTCAGCAGTGTCGTCCACCTCAGCAGAGCCGCCGCATATGCGCGACCGCGAGAAAATCTGGACTGGCACTCTGGAGTGGAATGAGAAGACCAAACCCGACCAGCAAAAGATCACACGCTCGCTGCAGTGCACCATCTCCACCAACATCAAAGATGGCGAGCCAGAAATCAAGGCGGACAATTGGCCCTCCAAGCTGCTAATGCAGCTCATGCCCAAACATCTGGTTGGCAACATTGGTGGTCAGTTTCTGAAGGACTCGAAAATGGTGGTCTTCCGGCCCACGCCGTGCGAGGCGCTCGAAACGCTCTCGAAAGTAATGACCACCGGCTTTGCCGGCTGCGTGCACTTCACAGCGCCCAATATGCCCGCCTGCGACATCAAGGTGCTCATACTGCTGTATACGGCCGAGAAGAACGCCTTCCTCGGCTTCATTCCCAACAATCAGACAATGTTCGTGGAGCGACTGCGAAAGGTCATACAGCAAAAGCAGTCCATGGGCCAGCAGCTGCAGACGGGCACCATGCAACAGCAACACCAACAGCAGCAGCAACAACAACACCAGCAACAGCAGCAGCAGCAGCAACAACAACAGCAAATGCAAAACGCGATGGGAGGTAATTTAAAACGTCCGTCCAACCCCACACTGCACCAAATGTAGACTCTGCCCTTAACTTGAACTTCTGCTTCTGTGTTTCAGGTCAGATGCAAAACACTTTGCCACCGAATGTGATTGCACAGCAGCAACAGCAGAAGCCCACGCCCATGGACGTGCAACATCAGATGCAGCAAGAGCAGCAACAACAACAACAGCAACAGCAGCAGCAGCACTACAATCAGTACGCACAGCAGATGAATATGCAAATGGGTCCCGGTGGCCCCGGCGTAGGCGGCGGTGGTCCCATGTCCAGTGGCCCGGGCGGCGGTGTCGGTGTCGGCATGCCGCTGTCTGATCAAATGGGCGGCGGTGGGCCAGGTGGCGGTCCCGGCGGCCCCATGCATCAGCAGCAAATGTCCATGCTGCAACAGCAGCAGCAACAACGCATGCCCATGATTGGCCCCAATGCGCAGCAACAGATGCAGCAGGTGCCGCCACATGCAGCGGCTGCTGCGGCCGCAGCTGCCGCCATGCAACAGCAACAACAACAGCAGCGCATGGTGCGGCCCATGATGAGCAGCAATCCCGGACTGCGGCTGTTGCTGCAGCAGCAATCGACACCGGGCAATCAATTTCGGCCGCAGATGGGCGGCGCTGGCGGGCCGGGAGGACCAGTAGGCCCTGGCGGACCAATGGGCGGCGGACCGCCGAATCAAATGGGCGGTGCGGGCGGTGGGGCAATGGGCCCCAATCGGCCATTCGACGAATCGAATTTTGACTTTATGTAAGAAGTTCAGTAACTGCAATTCCACGTAGACCAAGAAAAGTTTATAGGTATTGCAGTTTGATTTTACGCGCCTAACGCAAATTACATCGCAATAAAAAGGTGTAATGGAATGGAAATTTGATTAAAAGATAAATCAAAAAGAAATGTT
The DNA here is from genome assembly GCA_964056695.1 of Melieria picta. NCBI lineage: Eukaryota > Metazoa > Arthropoda > Insecta > Diptera > Ulidiidae > Melieria > Melieria picta. The sequence continues at coordinate 121,436,284 of OZ057400.1, read as the reverse complement.
GTGTTTTTAAATTATCGACATTACAATGAATTGAAGACGAGTTGCATATAAAAATTGTATATTTATGTATGAGAAAAGGCTGAGGGTGAGAAAACTCTAACCTAAGCTTTAAAAGTAATTCTGTTTGTGTTTTAAAGTAACTTCTGAACTGTGTTGAGGTCCTATCGAATTTTGGGACACACTTTAGTTCCGCATTAACGAAACGACGGTTATTAGTCAAATAAATGAGATCACTTTGTTGTAATGAAATTAAAAGCGCTGCTCATCCAAACCGTGGGGAAAGGGTAAACTACGCCTATGAGATTGTGGTGAGCACTGTAGGGCGCCATGGCAACGGCCGGCCACAATCGATACGGAATCAACAAGATAACCATAAGAATTTCACGGCCCAAACACGACCACCGTAACAGATGGACAACGCGGAATAGCAGCAGACAGCAACAACGAGTGGACGACACCAAAACTTACGACATACGAATAGTTGACCCAGTTCTGCGGCTGAATGGGCGAATTGAAAGCGTGAAAGCGAAAGGACTGCTGAATGGCAGAGCAATGACGATGAGTTGTTGAAAAGTGGACCAAACAAACGCGAAAGTATGCAATAACCATAAAAAAAAGTGCCAAGCAGCAACGTTCAGGTGGTGCAACGCAGAGCTTCCACAGTGCGAGGATAATGGCCGCAAAACGACAGGACGACACGGCGCGTCGGAAAGCGGAGCATCTGCGGCTGGTGGAGGCGCTGGATATGTGTGCGCTGAGCGACAGTTGCTGCGAAATCTGCCACTGTGATTGCTACAATTCGCATCGCAGCGACGACGAGCCGAGTGTGCGGCCGCGAGCAGCAGCAGCCAGCAGGAGAGCAGAGCACTGTGATGACTCCGAGTACAGCTTTCTTGCCGATGTTGCAGTCGAAGCGAGGAATGTCAACAAAGATACCAACAACAACCACAGCACCGCAAAGCGCACTGAGCCGCCTGCCAGCAGGGAGAGTCGCCCCAAAAAAGCCAAATCTACCAAGAAGCGCAAGCAAGCAACGACGCCTTCCACACTGGACGCACAATCCAAAAGCGCCAAAACCACGCCCACACACTACTGCCACAGTCCGCCGCCAATCACATTAAAGCCGCAAGCGCTCGTGCGACGCTCCAAGAGCGTCTGCAGCCTGCGTAGCCGCACACCATCGCCGTCGATAGTGTCAGCGGAGGGCACCAGCGCCGCCAACCCGCCTAGCTCCTGGTCCAAATACTATACGCGCGACTGCAAAATTCTGCAGCAGTTGCTGAGCGCCCTGGACGACGCGCCCAATTTTGAAATTAACGGCCAGAGCGCCTTGAAACCAAAGCCGCAGCACATGAAAGCTGCCGTTTCCTGCGAGACACTGCCGCGCTGCAGCGACAAAGCCAAATCGTGCGCCACGTCGCTGAAGCTGTGCGCCTCCATGGCCAGCCTGTGCCTGGCGCCGACGGTGCGTGCCGCCTACCAGCAGGTGCCCGCGCACGACAAGCGCATTCTCAATCGCATGGCCAGCAAGCGCACCGAGAAGCTGCTGGCCAAGGAGAACGCCTGGCTGGCGCGCAAGTACTGGGAGAACGAGCGCTACGAGCGCGAGCTGTTCAAGTGCGCCCAAATGGAGGAGTACAAGCGCGCCGTGCGCGACAAACAGTTCCAGGACTACCTGCTGACCAAGGCGCGCCTCAACGAGATTGCACAGCGCGACCTGAGCGAGCTGCGACGTCTGCGCGAATCGCTGCAGCAGAAGGACGCGTGCGCCAAGCGACGGATAGAAGCTGTACGCCTCGAACGAGGCATTGCGCTGTGTCAGCGACGCTGCGATGAGCTGCGCCGCACCGAGGCCGTGGCCGTGCAACAGGAAGAGCAACACCTGGACGAGACGCTGCGCAAGCAGGAGACCTGCGCCCGGCTGACAGAGCGTCTGCAGCGCGCCGAGCACATACGCACGCAAATGCTGGACAGCTACCTGCGTCGACTGCGCTACGACAACCACATCGAGCAGCTGCTGCACGAGGAGCACCGGCGCGAGACGCAAGAACTGGAGCGCTACAAGCGCGACCAGCTGCGGCAGCAAATCGAGGACAAGCGCAGCAAGACACAGCGTTTCGCCGAGACGCGCCAGCGCCGCAACGAGGCCATTCTCAAGACGGCCAAAATATCGGCCAGTTTGCGCGAGCTGGTGCGCAGCTCAGTGACGCCCGAGGGCGCCGAGGCGGGCGGCAGTGTGGGCCTGGCGAACACTACGCCCCTGGCCAAGGTGATGCTGGACCGGCCATTTTCCAAATTGTCCAATCAATAATTCCCAATAAAATCACTGAAACACAGGTGCACTTCGATTTGTTATTAACTTTATGTGGCAACTCCAAAGGGGATTCATTGCTTGAAATTCGTCTCCTTTTAACTGTACTGCACGAGCGGGTAACTGATGTATGAGTAACCATTAACTGGAACTAGTATTGCAATCAAATGGAATTGCATCAAATTGGCTATAATTTAAAGACGATCTTCAGGCGGGGTTTGTGTTTTTTTTAGGTTATGTAGTACAAACATGTTTTCTTATCTCATGGATACTTTATAATTTTTTTTCTCCTTAAATAAAATCTTACACATAGTTTAAAATATAACAACATTTTACTTGCAACTCAAAACCAAGCGACTTGGTAACCCTAACAGCTGTGCATAACCGGCGCTGGGACCCAATCGAAGAAAAATAATACAATTTTCCAGTACACCGACTGGCCGGCACAAAACTCCGGAAAAATGGCGCTGTCACGCAGCCGAACCGACGAACTGCCCAAAGATGCAGTGGTCATCAGCGAGGAAGAGGCCTTTGCCTATCAGTGGAAAATCATCTCCAACTGGGAGCCGTCGCGTGAAGTGTGGAGCCTGCGTTATGCGCCCGGCGCGCTCGGCGTAATGTCCGCGGTGACGGGTGTTTTCGTCAACAATCACTACCGCAGCAAGCTGCGACTGGGCAACTACGGCAAACTGTCCACCTACCTGCCCATCGTTGTCATACCGGCCATGTTCTCGGTGCTGGCGCACAAGTTCTTCGTGCAGCGCTCCGTCATACTGAACAAGCTGAGCGAGTGTCCGCTGTGCGTGCAGGTGCGCGCCGCCGCCTTTCAGAGTGGCGTGGGCGTGTGCTATCCCACTGTGCTGGCGCCCCTCGCTGCGTTCATGTTCGCCACCCGCCACTACACATACCGACTGCCGCTCGTGACGCAAGAGCCGCTCGAGGTGCTCAAGCTGTGGCGCAAGATGACGCTGCCCATACTGCCGACGCTGGGTCTCCTGCTGGCCGGGCAGGCATTCGCGGCCATGTATCTCACCTACAAGGAGTCGATGCAGAGTTTTCGAGTGCAGCTGAAGATGCAGCAGATCGAGCAGAGTGTGGAGCAGGAACAGCAGCACCTGGAGGCGGCAGCGCAAATTTAAGTGAACTTGTAGTTTTGTTGTTGTTATTGTTATACAATAATTTGTTTTTAAAAGAAAGAAAAAAGTGCAAAAAGCTGAATGAACAAAAGTGGTGTTTGTTGTGGCAGCTGGAAGAGCAGACGTGGCGGAAGTTTAGAATGCAGTTTGTAATGTTTGCAGTTAAATATGTTAATAAGTGGAAGAAGTGTGGGACAGCGATCGCTGGTGCTGGACACCTAACCTCAAAATTGTTTGATGTACAGCCAAATTGGAACGGCCCGTTTATTCAATGGAATCACTGCCATTACCAAAAATGTAAAAAAAAAATCGGAATTGTTTTCACTCCCGGTTCCACCCACATGCCAACAGTTGTGATTCTTTAAAAATTCAACAAGTTCTCTTTATTCCTTCGAGATATTCTATGGATTTGCTTTTTTGTGTTGTATGTAGATTTTACAATTAAGTATGTAGTCACATATGTATGTATGCGTATATATAGTCGTTACAATATTACACCGATATTAATGAAACATTAGTTTTAATTATGTAATTTTAAAAATTCATTTACTTAAGTCATTTTACATTTGTTCATAATTTATGCTTTCAACTATTAACAAATTCCTTTCACAAATTGTGCACAACAATATGCAATTAATTAATCAATGCAATTTCCAATTAAAATTCATTTTCATTACAACTAATTGAACAGTTTAACAATTGCTTAACTTATTATTAACAATTATTGTTTTTTATGAATTTTAAAATTTGCTTGAAAAGGAATAATAAGGAAACTATGGAGCAAAAAATGTACTACATAGTGATGAGCAAAGTTTGGACCAAAAGACTAGTTGCAGAAAGGTGTAATTAGACATTTTGAATTGCTAAAACTTGCCTTAGAATATTTGTTTAAAATCAAATAATTCAATATTAACTGTCAATTATTAGTCACTAAATGTTTTTATTCTTCTGCTTCTAGTCCAACTAGACTCTTGGTCCAGCTTTGTACATCTTGCATACTTTAGTCTACACTAGAGGAGCTTTAATTATTGCATCAATTTAGTGAATTAATTGTGTAAATTTATTCAAAATCAGTGCGTTGCGTATACGGGATTTTTGTTTTTAATGATTTTAAACGTTGGGATTGTAGATCAGAATTTTTGGGATATGCTGCCAGCGTTACGATCTACGCGGCAACAAAAAATGGCCACAAATCGGCATCTGGGTTAAGGTCCAATAAATTTTCAAGTGATATTTGTAGGTATTGTTTAACCCATATAAGCCCAGCGATTTTTTGTGTCAATATTCGAATGAAAAAGTTTTTTTAAGGTTAAATGAGGTCGGACAATTCAAATTTGGGGTGAAAAAATTTTTCCGATTTTTGGTTTTCGAGATATTTGGTGTTTGATTAATCGAACACGTAACTATAAATTTATATTCTGGCTATAATATTGGTTTTATGCGAAAAGTGTAAATATGTTTTCAAGAGTTTGATCAATTTTTAACAAGACTGCATAGTTACGTTTTTAAATATTATTGTTTTTGAATGTTTTTCGATGCTTTCAAAATTATGTCAAAAATAACCTTTTGTTTTGGGAATTTATACAACTGGGAAGAGGTGTAAGAAATGAATATATTTATCCCATATTACACAAAATATCCCATATTAACTCATATTATCCCATATTACAAATCATACCATCATATCATGCAAAACTTTCGCGTTTAAAGTTTAAAAAAGAGCCCAAAAAAATTTATGGAAAATGCTAAAATTTACTGTTCGATTAATCGAACATTGGGCCGATATGGGTTTATGATTTAATCGAAGAAGAAAGGATTACATTTTGATCTTAAAAACTGCAAAAACTTAAAATATCACAATAACCTTCTTTCAATTCAACAATTCATGAACCGTTTATTTTTAATACACAAAATTTATAATTAAAATTGCTTCAACTTGTTCACCTCCTTTATTCTTCATATACAACTTAAAACACCAACACTTTGCCAAAAGAGAAAACAGAGAATTGCTAACATATCAACACATAAACCTCATAGATCTTAACGCTAGTTCAGTTACATATAAAATCCACTGCGGCACACCAAACTCAAAACTTAATACATACATAGTCAACATTCAGAAAACCAAGAATGCAACATTACACATAAAATACTAAAGGAAAAACATTTGCCGGGAAGAACATTGCTAGCGTGAGTTGTATTTCGGTTTGATATGAACTTTAAGGGGGTCATTACAAATTATACTACAACAAATTCTTGCTCTATGTATGTATGTATAATTATATTATTTGCCGAGTTGTGTGTCTGCTTCGATTTAATATTACAACAAGCTTTAATACTGCCATTGCATTTGTCGTTAACTCACAAATTGCGCTCATTAACGTTACAGTAATAATGATATAGAATTATACCGGATTGTGTATATTAGTGATAACTGTATAGGATGAGGTATATTATCAGCTATATATTGTATGCATATATATATAGATATAAATTCATGAAACACATATATGTTTAATTACAATTTCGGTTATGCATTGTTATTATTACTCGTATTGGTTCTCGCTGCGTACACTCATCACTGTACAATGTCTACCAACGAGAATTGCTTTCTTGAAATCTCACGGTTGCAGAATGAAATGAGTGATTTAAAAAAAAAGAAACAGAATGGTCATTTTGCTACATAACTAATGGTTAGTAGATAGAATAGAATCAATACGCAGACATAGACTATGCGGTCGCAGCCGTTGTCAATGTCGGCGATAACTGAATGTATGAACTGTGCCGTGCTACAACGAAACACCCTCAATCGAAGGTCAGTGCTATTGAGGTAAATGGAAGTACAGGACATGTGGGCTCTAATTGCAGCGCAGTCGCCATGCAATCGGCAGAGGCAGTGTAGTCGCCCAGCGTCTCCATCACTTTGCCTAAACTGAACCTGCAACGAAGCAATTCATTTGACATAAAAATGCCAAAGCTTCAGACAACATGCGTACCATATTTTTGGACAGCTGGGATCTAATTTGGCAGCATCTTTCAGCATTTTCTCGGCGAGACGCGGCTCGCCCAGCACGTGGTGCGTTTCGCCGAGCGCGCGCAGCGCCTCCGTGTGATTGGGATTGGCAGCGACTGCATTCAGAAAGCATTGTTTGGCATCGTTCCATTGCTCCAAATAAACGTAAATTTGACCACGCTAAAAATAAAACAAAAGTATGAGCAATTGACAACAAATGTAATTAGAGTCAACTCACCATAAACATTATTTGATGCGACAGCGGATAGATTTGAGCAGCTTCCTGTATGCAGTTCAACGCCTCATGCGGCTGTTCGATATTCAAGTAGACGTCGGCAAGTAGCAGCCAAATCTTTAAATAAAAAACCAATTTAAAATGATGTAAAAAAGCGGTGTAACTTACAAGACAAGCACCTTGATTTGTATCATCCAGGGCCGTTGTGGTCCCGGGCGTGGCGTGAACGAGCTCAGCGAACTGGCGGCCTCGCTGAGTGCCTGCTCCACACGCGATACTGCCGCCAAGGAAGCCGCATACACAGAATCTTCAATTATACACACAAATATTAGTTTCCAAGTGAAAATAATTACATTAGAAATATTCAAAATTGTTACAATTAAAGTTGTATCAACTGTAAGGAAACAGTAACTGTTGCAGTGTGTTAGTGTGTGGACAGTGTGAGAGTGTCCTACAAGCCTAAGCAATAGCAGAGCAAGCGCAGTTAAAGTGAAATTTGCTGCAACTTGCATTTGATTCGAGTTGAATGAACGTCAATTGTCAACGACTACAAAAACGATAAGCAACTTGAAAGTATTTAAAAACTATAGAAGAACAAAGGGTAAACTTACAATTGGATGGAGCAGTTTATTTTTCCCCAATATAAATATTTGTTATTGGTAATGAGGGAAATTAAGATAACGCGATATTAGTTGGAGGCGAGTTAAAAATATCAAAGAAACGATTGAACTCTCTTCATCTAGCAGAGAGATTCGTTGTTTAACTGAACTACTTTTACATGCAAATTATTAAAATATTAATCTATCCTCAATCAAAAAGTTTACATAGATTTGCCATGTTGCAATGAAACAATCAAAATAATCCAGCAACTCACTTGAATCCTTGTCGGACATCTGCGACGACGCCACGTGCACCACAATGCTCTTCGTGTCCGAGTGCTTCTCCTCGTCGGCGCACACCTGGCCCTCGTACAGCTCGCGCCAGATGGCCAGCATGCGCTGCACCGTCACCAGCGATACCTCGGCGTCTTGTAAATGCAATTGCAGGTGGGCTTTGACATGCAGTAAATTCAGGTTGTCCGGAAACTCGTCCAGCGCGTCCTCGACCACGGCGAGCGCCTCGCGCGGCCGTCGCGATGCAGTCAGCAGCAGCGCAAACAAATGCAAGCTGTGCGCGTGCTCGGTGCGCAGCGCCAGTGCGAAGCGCACATGCGTCATTGCTTCGGTGACATTGCCGAGCAGCGCATACTGCAGCGACAGGTAGTACTCGCATAGGTGATCGTTGCCGTCGTTCTGCACAGCCTTCTCCAGCGCATCCAGCGCCAGTTTATTGTATGAGTCACGTTCGGACTTGAGCGTGGTCTGCACGGCGAGCTGCTGATAGCCAATGCCAATGAAGAGTTGGCAGCGCGACGGACGCAAAACTGCAGTGAAAAATTAAATTAAATAATGCAAAAAAATATACAAATGCCATGTGAACACACGTTTTGTTTCGCGCTTGAGCGCCTGATGCGCATAGTCCAGGCCCTCCTTGATCAATCCCAGCGATTCGTAGCAGATGCGCGCCGCCAGCAAACAAGGCAGCGGATCGCCGGGCGTCAGCTTCATTGACTCCTGCAACACTTTCAGCGCATGCAGATGCCTGCCTGCCGCCATCAGACTAATGCCGTACTGCCGCCACACGTGTTGCTCGCCAAAGGAAAATTTCAGCGCCTTCTCGAATGACTCCTGCAGCAGATTGACCAGGCCCCAGCGTATGGTGGCCAACGTCAGCAGATCGTACACGGCCGACGCATTGCCCATGGCGTGCTGCCGCGCCACGCGAAACTCGGGGCTCTGCGACAGCACCGTGTCGCGCACAGCCAACGCTTCCGATATGAGCAACAGCAGCAGCGTCTCCTCGTGCTGATTGCGCGGCGTAAATTGATTACGCGCCGCGTACTTGCGCGGCTTCCACAACCGTTTGGCGGCACTGCCGCGCAATGCCTGGCCCGCTGGCTTCTTGGCAAAGGGCGGCGTGTAAATGGTGCCCGACACACCGCGCAACAGCACCTCGGCCAGCTGGCGCGCCAACGTCAGACGCAGCGACTGCGTGGTCTTTGTCTCGATGGCGTTCAACATGGCGCGATAGCGTTCGATAGCATCTTGCAGTTTGCCGGCTTTGATGAGCACAATGGGCGCGCGCTGTAGCGCCGTCTCCAGAATGGCGCCCATACGGCGATTGAGCTCCAGCGGATTGGCGGGTATGGTTGAGCTGACGGCCATATTGCTGCCACAGGATGAGGACTGCAAGGTACTGCCGCTGCTGGTCGCGTTCAGGGCCAGCATTGAGCCGATGTTGGTGGCCGAGTAGCTGGCAATGTCCTGCTCCTGCAGATACAGCAGGCCCAAGTCGGTGGCGCGCTCGAAGCAAGTGATCTGCAAGTGAATACAAAATTTTAGCAACGAAATTTTTAAATAAAAACAAGAATGCGTGTACCATTTCCGCTTCTTTCTCGGCCTTTTTAAACTTGGATGTGGGTTTGCTGGTTTGATTCTCCAGACAGAGTCCCTTGATGGCATACGATTCGGCGAGTATTTTCAAGCTGCGTCTGTGGCAAATAAGTAAAAAATATTACAAAACTGTTTAAGCTTAAAATCTGGCAAAATTTCCTTACAGCGTGAGCTCCTTTTCGGCCAGCGTATTCAGCTCGGCTTTGACAAAATTCTCCAGACTTTTCTCGTACTCGCCGCAGGCGTAACACAGCTTGGCAAGCAGCAGAAATGCGTCCAGTGCAATGCCCGCCTTTTGGCCATTCTCGCCGGTGACCAGTTGCAGGCAACGTCGCGCCTCCTGCAGGCCGGTTCTCGCTTTGGCAAAATTGCTTTCGATGGGTGCATTTTCTTCGAGGTAGTTTTCCAGGCGCGCCTCGCCGACCAGAAAATTCGCTAGGCATTCTGCAAGAGAAGGAAAGTGTATAGTAGTTGTTTAGCTGGGAACAGTCTCCACGTTGTGAAAGCCAACTCTAATCAGGACTAGAACAATTCTTTCGTACAAAATATAAGTGAAAAACTGTTCTGAATAGTTCACTGAAGATGTTATTTATATGAGGCGTGGGCGTGGTCGCTGTGTTTTGGCTTGACACCAGCCGTGTAGCCTGCTTTGGCTGCTGGTAGGGTACCGAATTGTTTGCCGCTTTGCATAAATTCGAGTTTTTAAACTTAATGACAATTAAAACATCATTAGCTCCGTTTTAACTGTTGCACAGCGTTGGAAATTACTAGTAATCGCCTCAACAACAACTGACTCATCAACATTGAAAATTGCCCCAATGCGTTATCAACCTCAAAACTTTTCATGTTTTGCATATTTTTTTTTACAAAGCATCCAATGTTTGATGAAACTCTACAAATTTGGCACAAAAAAGTCCAAGTTCGGGTCAGCAGCAAATGCTCCATGAATGTTTGTGATGTTGTTGTAGCGGTGGCCGTTGTCACTTTTGTTGTTTTGCACGCAAAGTGGAGGACAACTACTGGCTGGATTCATTGTGGTTATTGTTGTTGTGGATGACATAATAGTATTGTCATTATTGCATGTGAGCTGTTGTTGTTTTTGCGTTTGTCACTTTTGTGTACAAGCAGCGGCACACGCATTGTTTTTGCACTTTTAGCCTCACATCTCGACGGGCGTATTGCGGGGAGCATTTTGTGTGGCGCCCGCATGACAATCGAAACAATCACTAATTCAATTAAAAATTCTGCATTCAATGGCACATTTACCATTATTTGGCGAGCCTGTCTTTAGCTCGTCCGTCAGCTCGATGACACGCTGCCACTTGCCCTCGCTGCGGCAGCTCTCGATGAGCGCCTCGACTTTGGTCGTATTGCGCACACGGCCGGTCATTTTTTGCGTGCGTTATTTCCTGCTTTTATTTATTTGTTTGTTTGGTTTAATTGCATGTAGACCCGTGTATGTGTGTTGGCGTAGTACGGAGGGGTCGCTCTGCCTTGGGACCTGTCGTGCTGCTGCACTGGGGCGGCGCTGCGCCTCTCGTTTGTTCCGCTTCACTTTGCACTACCGCCTCCGAGGCTTTGTTGCTGTCCTTTTCAATGCAATAATATTGCCCAATCACTAATTGACATTTGCTTTCGTTTGCCGCACGGCCGCGTGTTATTCTTATTACTAATTTTGGTGTTTTGCAAAATGCTCTAATCAATTTTTCGCATTCGGCTCCACTTTTCACTTTTCGCAGCCAGCGCTGTCATTTTCGTTTGACAGCAAATCGTATTTTGACACAGCTGAAGTCGGCGCCACTCGTTGCTGTTTCGTTAGCGGTGCTGCCAGTTCAATGGTTGGCAGCGCGCTCGCTGCTTGTTTGAAATGCAACGAGTTGCAGCGCCAGAGCGAGTAAGCGGCAATTGAACGTTAAATAATTTTAAATTTGAGTAGACAATTCAAAAACTGATCAATTTCATAGCTAATAAATGAATGCGAAAAGGTTATCTTGAAGTGGCAATGAGTTAGGCATGTCAGCACTTTGTATTTTCATGTTAGTTAACCTTTGTTTTGCTGAGCGAGAATACCAGTTCTAAGCGATTAAAATAATGTAAGCAGATTTAATAAAAATAATAATATAATTTTTTTGTATGGTTTATATTTTATAATCAATAAGTGTCTGGCAATTTCTGCACTGTACATGCAAGCTTCACTTTTAACCCACAGCTTCCAATCAATGCAACTGTTTACAACACTTGACTTGACTTGTCTTTGGGCACGTAAACCCTCAGCCATGATTAATTACGCCTTCTCGTCGATAGACATTATCTCGAAAGTATAACAACGACACTATCAGTTTGTATCAGTTTCACTAAATCCATTCCAAATTCTTAGAAAATTCGCGGCGCAGAGTTCAACGTTTGTTTAATTATGAAATATTTATTGTGAATGCTGATTAGTCTTTTTCTAGTGCGGTCGTAAGCTTATCTGCTGCTAATCTCAATTAAAAATCAGAAACTGATCTGCTTTCACAGGTCAGCTGTGATACTGATAATGAAATTCTCCTACTTTTTTGTTGTGATTTTTTTTTATAATTTCATTTTCAATTGGGGCTGCATGTTTTTTTTGTAAAAAACAAAAACTGTCGTGTGCCATTAAATTTAAGAAATAAAAGTCATGAACGCTTATCAGGTTCGTAAGTAATTATGACACTTTGCGCAAAGACTAAAAATAACAAGAAAAATTAAAGATTAAAAAAACAAATACACAGAAGCCAAAAACGCAAAGCTGTTTACAGCTGCTGCACATTTCTTTATTTACCATTTTGAAAAAATTGTAAAAAACAAGATTGCAAAATGTTTCTGGCCGATTATTGTAAAAAAATATGGACTTGCTTGACTTGGCTTTCAACTTTGAATGGCATACAATTTAATATTGCGATTATAATTAAATGTAATCAATTGAATTCTGCTGCAAAAATATTTGTGCGTTCAGCACTGCGGTGAAAGTTCAGACTTGGAATCAAAAGTTAATTTGTAAATATTCTGATAGTTGGATTTTCAACCATATCATTGAATACTTAATAAGCTTTACTAAGTTGTGCGAACATGGACTTTGAATTTTAATAAAACATTAATTAACAAGAAAAAGATTTGACTAGAATCTCTTCAGATAATTCCAAGCAATCTGAGAAAACGTTTTCAGCAGATTTCAGTGGGAATCTTTTGCAATTACTTATCAGTTGAGTATCTGTTATTTAGAAATCAAATATATCATAACGATTTAAGAAACTGTAAGCTTACGAAAGCTCTAATATTTTGGTATGTGAACAATTTGCTTCGTTAATGGTTAGAAAATCAGCAAATGGGTTAACTTCTGAACGCGTGTAGTGGTAACCATTCGGTTGTCTGGTTTTTAAGACCATTAAGACCAGATAAGAGGTATTTGATCTTTCGGCAACATATTTTAAAAATTAAATAAATTTTCCATTAGCAGGAGTTTTAATTTTCAATAGTATTCAGTATTTTTAAGCTGTTTGAAGATCTGTTTTTTAGTTCACTTTCGGCAACTTTGGGCACTTTTAACAAGAAAGATTTGCCACTTTTGGGACAAATTTGAAAAATTGAAAATATTTTCCATCAGATAGATTCATCATGGTTTGAATTTTTCATGATTTCCCGAGTTTTTGGGTTGCTTGAAAATGGATTTTTTTTACAATAAACGAGTATATCACATTGATAACATATTTATAAAATAAAAAAACAGTTTCCATCTGATAAAACCAAAGCAGTTTATATTTCGAATGGTTTTCAGTATATTTGGGCAATTTAAAGATCTGTTGTTGTATTGACTTCTTTAACCTTTGAAATGTGAACTTTTAGATTGTGTGGACGTTTTTTGGCTTTTAACAATAGAAATTTCTCACTTAGAAAACAGACATTTAGACAATTCAAGAAATTTTCTATCAGACTAAAGCACTGCAGTAGGAATTTTCAATGGTTTTCAGTACTTTTGGACTCTTTGAATATTTGCTGTGATTTTCACTTTGACCTCTACAATGTGAACCTTTTGATTGTCTGCACTTTTAAAGCATTTAACAAAATTGCATAATTAAAAAAAAATAAATAAATAAATACATCACATGAAACCATTGCAGTTTAAATTGTCAAAGGTTTTCAGTTTTTTGGGCTATTTGACAATCTGCTGTTGTGTTAACTTCTTGACACCTGAAATGAGAAACTTTAGTAGTTATTTAAATAAGATATTTTCTACTTTGAGAACAGATTAAGAAAATCTCTGACATTTTCCATCAGATAGAAATTAGAAATAGAAATTTCTCACTTTGAAAACAGACATTAAGACCATTTAAGAACTTTTTATTAGATTGAAGCACCGCAGTTTGAATTTTCTATGGTTTTAAGTATTTTTCGGCTGCTTGAAAATCTGCTAATGTGTTGTCTTTTTGATCTTTGAAATGCAACTCTTTCAACTGTCTAAAAATTTGCCATCACATCAGTACTCGACAGTTCAAATTTGTAATGGTTTTCGTTGTTTCTGAGTTATTTGGAAATTTTTCAACTCTCTGCACTGTTTTTGACATTTAACAAGAAATGTTTTTCAATTGAAAGACAGCTTAAGAAATCTGAAGAAACTTGCCATCACATCAGAACTCGACAGTTTAATTTTTTTATGTTTTTCGTTGTTTCTGAGTGGTTTGGAAATTTTTCAAGTCTCGTTACTTTTTTGTTATTTAACAAGAAATGTTTCTCAATTGAAAGACAGAAATCTGAGATTTAGAAATCTGAAGGAATTTGCCATCACATCAGACCTCGACAGTTTGAATTTTTGTATGGTTTTCGTTGTTTCTGAGTTGTTTTGGAAATCTATTATGCGATTGAACCCTAACAATTAAATGTTCCGGTTTTCTAAACTTTTCCTTTTCATTTTCAGTGCGTACTTGAAGTTGTGAAATTCTTGAAAACTGCCAACGAGGCTCGCACAATTTGGACTATTTAAAAAATTCAGACACTCAAACAGTTCAACTGCAATAGAATTTAATATTTCGAGAAAAAGCAAACAGCGTTGCAGCATCGATGGTGTAGGAATATAAATAAATATTTTGGATTGAACTATATACATTGAGGCATATATATTTGAGTACCAATTGAGTCGGGCTCAAATGTTCGGTTCAACTATAACCAACCAAAACTTGACACATTTGTAGGACATGAACCCAACAGAGTCAAACACGCTTCTGCTACATGGAAACCGTCAAACGTCTTCCATCTTCGATTCTCGACAACAACAATCGATCGCGTCTAGTTTGTGATGTAAACAACTAATGCAAACAAAAAATCTTCCACGAACACAGCGAACCTTATCGCTGCTTCGCATTCATTGAAAGAGTCAAATAAAAACATTGAAATTTAAACAAAAGTGAGAAGGAAACCAGCGCCAATAAGAAAACTAGAAGATCGAAGCAAAACATAGAAGTGAAAAAGAAAGCGTTTTTTATTCGCGTAGCATACAAACAGACATGCACACAAAATATGTACATCTATATGTTTTATATAGCGATTATATGGAATAGGCTTTCACTTATCGACGCCCGGCAATTGGCGATTGGCAATCCGCCAACGCTGCTCTACTACGGTCAAGGGCTATCGGCGGCAAACATTTCATGTGAATGACAACGACCACAGCGACGCGGGTGCATGCAGCATCGGTGTTATCAGCGCGCCGGGACCTTAGATTGTGCCGGATCGATACGACCCATTCGAAGTTTAAGGCACGGCACAGCGCGGCCGCATTGCAGTCGCCGACGGTCGAGCGTACGCGGACGCGTCTCTAACGAGTCAAAACGGAAAGTGAACTTGAAGCGAACAGAAGCAGAAGCAGAAGCACTCAATGGCGATGACGACGATGCAGCCGCTGGTGTGCCGCTGCTGCTTGCGCGAGAATCCGCCGCATGCGTACAACCTCTTTGCCGATGCGGGCCGCCTGGCCGCCGAGCTGCTCGAGTGCGCGCCCAATTTGCAGCTGACGCCGCATGACGGACTGTCGCCGGTCATGTGCGATGTGTGCAGTGGGCGGGTGCGCGAGCTGTTGGAGTTTCGGCGCCGCTGCGAGGAAAGCGAACGCGAGCTGCGACGGCGCTGCGCCGAAACGAAACGCGCCCACGAAGAGGCGCAAGGACTGCACGAACTGTTGGAGTGTGTGGCTAGCGGAAACATGACTGGAATGCCGGAGTCGCCGCCGGCGGACGATATGGATGTGAATTTGCCGCTGGTGCAGTCAGCGGCGGATTTTGGTGAGTGAAAGTTTGTCCAAAAACCCTTTTTAACCTAATCGAAGTTATGAAAATGCAATTCTAACTCGCTTTAGGTCCGCTGGAGTTTGCGCTGCTGGGCGATCTGCTGCCGCAGGAGTACAATTTCGACAACATACTCGACTTCAATGGCAGCGTACGCACACCGAACGAGGAGGATCCCGTCATCAGCGAACTGCTCAGCCAAGTCAACAACGATCCCAACTTTGTGGTCAGCGATCAGTCCGATGCGGACGATTCGCCTCACACCACAACAGCAACGACGCCAATCGCACAGGCAGCCACCGCCGCAGCACCGCCGCAACAAACGGCAAAGAAAAAACGCATCGCCACCGCAAAGTCGGCGCCCAAGTCGCTGCATCCGTGCACGCAGTGCGAGAAGAAGTTCACGCGCAACTTTCAGCTCAAGCTGCATCTGATCTCCGTTCACAAGCTGGGCGACGGACTGCAGTACAAGTGCGCCGAGTGCCAGAAGACGTTTGCGTCGCGCAACAGCCTCAACTACCATCAGCGCTCCGTGCACTCGGAGGAGCGGCCGTTCGCGTGCGAGCACTGCGAGCGTCGCTTTGTGCTGCGCACGCAGCTGGCCTCGCACTCGCGCATGCACACCGGCCCGCCGAAGCCGCGCGTCCTCGAGTGCATGGAGTGCGGCAAGTGCTGGCCCACCAAGTCCAATCTGCGCACGCACATGCGCTCGCACGTGCCCGCCATCGAGCGGCCCTTCCAGTGCAACGAGTGCGAAAAGTCGTTCTTCACGCGCGGCCACCTCAGCTCGCATCTGCTCTCGCACAGCGGCGAGAAGCCGTTCGCGTGCGCCTTCTGCGACAAAACCTACCAGAGCATCAGCAATCTGAACAATCATCTCTCGCGGCGTCACGCGGACGTGGCGCCGTGTGTGCGCGGACGCGGCGCCGATCGAGAAATTTAGTGCACCTTTTATTGTTGGTATTGCTAAGCTACCTAAATAGTTATCGTCTTTGTAAAGTATTATTAAAGTCAATTATTTATTAATATTAATAATAATTTTGTGGTATTAAATTGAAAAACAAAATATTAAAAAAAATATTTTTAAAATTACGAAAATAATAAAAAATTTTGTTATTAAAATTAAAAAATTTAATATTACAATTAATTAAAAGAATATTTAAAAGTAATATGAAATTAACAAAAAATTATATCATTACAATTATAATTAAAATTGAAATATTTAATATTACATTTAATTAAACAAATATTTAAAAAATATGAAATTAACCAAAAATTATATCATAAAAATTAGAATTAAAACCGAAAAATTTAATTTTACATTTAATAAAAAAATAGTAAAAAATATTTAACCAAATATGAAATAAACAAAAAATTATAACATTCAAATTAGAATAAAAAAAATTTTTAATTATTTTTAATTAAAAAAGTATGTAAAAAAATACGAAAATAACAAAAAATTATATAATTAAAATTATAATTAAAAATAAACAATATTTAAACTATATATAATTGAAAATATATTTAAAAAGATATGAAAATAGCAAACAATTATAAATTTAAAATTATAATTTAATAGAAACAATTTAAATTATATTTAATTAAAATAAATATTTAAAAAAATGAAATTAACAAAAAATTATATAATAAAAATTAGAATTAAAAGTAAAAAAAATTATAATTAAAAAATACGAAAATAACAAAAAATTATATTATTAAAATTATAATTAAAAATTAAAAAATTTAATATTGCAATCAATTAAAAAATATTGACCAAATATGAAATTAGCAAAAAATTTTAGGATAAAAATTATAACTAAAAATAAAAAAATTTTAAATTATGGTTGATTAAAACCATATTTAAAAATTTTAAATAACCAAAAAATCATATAATAAACTTAAAAATTAAAAATTAAAAAATTTAAATTATATTAATTTAAAAAATATAAAATTAACAAAAAATAATGTAATAAAAAATAGAATTTAAAATAAAAAAATGTAAAATTGTAGTTAATTAAAAAAATTACAATTTAAAAAAATTAAAAATTTTAATGTTTATTAAGAAAATTAAAAATTATAATATGTTTATTAAAAAAATATTTAAAAATCATACGAAAATAACAACAAATTATATAATTGAAATTATAATTACAAATAAAAACAATTAAAAATATATTTAATTAAAAAACTATTTAAAAAAATATGAAAAAACAAAAATTATATAATTAAAATTAGAATTAAAAATAAAAAAGTTTTAATTTATATTTAATTCAAAAATATTTTAAAAATGATATGAAATGAACAAAAAATAAATATAATAATATTTAGAATTACAAATAACATTTTAATTATATTTAATTAAAAAAATATTTAAAAAAATATTAAATAAATGTTTTTTTAATTTTCATTTTTTAAATACAATTTTTTAAATTTAAAAAATTTAAAATATAATTAAAAGCAAAAAAGAATTGCAAATTATATTTAATTTAAATAATAAATTAAGACATTCAAATTAAGAACAACTTTCAAGGAAGTTTAACGAAACATTTAGTATATAAAATATAAAAGTTGTTATTGTGCAAATTTATTTATGACCATAAGAATTATCTACACATTATCTCTGATCGTACAAAAAAACCACAGCTTTTCTGTATTCTCAGAAAATTTGCTCAGTTTTATTTACCATTTTTTGTTAATGTTTTTGTTGTTATTGTATTTGTTGTTTTCGCATACAGAAGAAAGAAATTACTCATTAAAGTCAATGAATCAATTTTTATGCCCGATTGAGTTGCAACAAAGCCTGAAGGATGATGATGATTAAACATAGCGACGACTGCACGCACCGACGCGTCGCGTCTCGTTCCAGAAAGCAGTCAGACGCCAAAGACAACAATGCGTTGTACTCGTATGCGTCAATTGTTTCATTGCAATGTCCCCCAAGTTTCAGGCCGTGGCTGTCGGATTCATGGGCTTTGTTCTGGGCAGAAGAAATAGCGGAATTGCACTAAAGCAATGCCACTGATGAAGCGAGCTGTCAACTGTCTGCCGTGGCGGTCAGTTAAGTGTTGAGCAAATTGACATTAAGAAAAACTGACATGGGCAAGTGACAGTTTTTGTGACAGTGGGCGGTCATATTGACTGTTTTATTTTGAATATAAATGTAATTTTAAGGAATAGAAATCTATACAAAAGATCGCAAATGGTTGTTGATAACAAGATATTTACATCATTGATTAAAAATTGAAAAATAATAAAAAGGTAATGTAAAAAAATACATTACTCCAAAAAAATACATTAAGATTAATTTTAAGAATAATTTTGTTAGTTTTGTTTTGACTATTATTTATCAATTTGTATAAGTTTCATGAAGAAAAAAATCTTAAAAAAAATTATTTTTACAATTTGCTTCTGACAATAAATTTAAATAAAAAATTTGATTCTATTTAGTTCTATGAAATTTTTTAATTTTCCACAAGATTCTGTTTACTGTTAGCAAGAAGTTTTTACAAAAACAATTTGCAGAATTAAAAAAAATTAAAAATAAAAAAATGTGTAAAAAAAATTAAAAAATTTGAATTAAAAATTAATACAAATTAATACAAATTAAAATTAGCATAAAATTCAATGAAGTTAAATTAAAATTAATATAATTAATTAATAAATTCATTCCTTTAAGATTGGTGTAATTATTTTGCATGCAACGTTATTGTTAAAAATTTTTCAAAATTTTGTTCAAAAAACTTGTTTAAAATTTCAAGTTTCTGTTAGTAAAAAGTTTTTTTAAAACATTTTGCAAAAATGTTTATAAAATATTATAGGTTCTTAAATTGTATGCAAAGTTTTTTATTATTTTTTATTATTTTAAGATTTGTGTAATTCTTTTGTAAGCAAAGTTTTTTATTAAAAATTTTCCCCAATTCTGTTTTTCAAATGATGTTTGCTATTTTCTGTGAACAATCAGTTTTTATAAAATTTGTTAAAAGTTTAATGTACATTTTTTAATACCCAGAAAATTATGTTTACTATTCTCCGTTAACAATATGTTTTTACAACAATTTACTAAATTTTTTTTAGAAATTAAAATAGGTACCTTTAAGTTTTGTGTAACTATTTTTCACAATTCTGGTTTTAAAATTATGTTTGCTATTTTCTGTTAACAATATGTTTTTAAAAAAATTTTTTTAATTTTTTTTATAAATTAAAACAGGTACCTTTAAGTTTTCTGTTCAATTCTGTTTTAAGAATTTTATTTTTTACAGTTTTTTGGCTAACAAAAAGTTTTTATAAAAACTATTTGCAAAAATGTTTATTAAATAATATATGTTTTTCAATTGTAACTATTTTTTATGCTAAGCTTTTTATTATAAAATTTTCACAATTCTGTTTTAAAAATACTGTTTTACTGTTTTCTGTTAGCAATAAATTTTTGTAAAAGTTTTTAAAAGAAAAATTCTGTTTAGTATTTTCTGTTGGCAATAATTTTGGCAAGTTGGCAAAATAATTTTACAACAACAATTTGCAAAAATTTGTATAAATGAACACATAGATACTTTTAAGATTTGTGTAATTATTTTTTATGCAAAGTTTTTTAATAGAAATATTTCCCAATTCAAGTTTTTGTAAAAGTTGTTAAAAGTATTATAAAATATCTTTAAAACCCAGAATTTTTCTTAAATTTTCTGTTACTAATAAGTTTTTATGAAAACAATTTGCAAAAAATTGCATAATTTAATATAGGTTTTTCAGTTATGTGTATCTATTTTTTATGCTGAGTTTTTTATTAAGAAATTTTCACAATTCTGTTTTAAAAATGCTGTTTGCTATTTTTTGTTAACAATAAGTTTTTTTTAAACAATCTTTACTGACTGTCTGTCACTTTTCTCGTCTTAAGCGCAATTTCAACCCACAACAACATTCAGCAGATTTTTATCAAATTGAGGCACTCGAACTTCAGCGCAACTAACTAAATTCCAAGTGCAATGCACTCTGACAGTTTCAACTTCAATAAAACAAAAAACGACAACAACAACAACAACCACTTCACTAATATAATAAAACGTACGCGACGCAGATAATGCGAGTTAGTCCAGACTGGTGGCCACATGGAGTAGCAAAAGGTCAGCTTAACTACCTACCGGACAACTGTTGATTGAGCGAACGGGCGAGAAAATTATCACGAAAATTCTTTCATTCACATATGCGAGTAAATATTCTTTGCGTGAACTTACAACTACAGTAAGTGCTGCGAGTTATGGTACAGTGGGACTAAGTGGTGAGTTAGTAAGTAGTGATAGGCTAAGTAATGGACTACACGTCAACAAGAGATCAAAAAGTTTAGCGCCCCAAACTTTGGGTTTTTTGCTTATCAAAGAAGTGCAAATATCTGTTGGGTCGTTTAGGCCCATTCCTAGGCTTCTGTGCCCTAGACACTCCTTGTAATTATTAGATTTTATTGAGAGTGTCCATGAACACTGTTGCCTCCAACCTTTTGACTAGCAAGTAACCGGGCTCGCAACTACTGGAAGTAGATCTGGCCAGCCTCATTGCTGAGTGATTTTGGGGCCTTCAATAGGCGGTACTTGACATCAAGATTCCCAGATACTCCGGATCTCTTTTAAACGGTCCGTCACTTTTGTAAAGCGAAGCATTGAGTTCCAGTAGCTCATTCTCCATTGAAGTCCATTCATCCTCCTGGAACGTTCGAAAGCTTTGAGACGCCTTATGAATACACCAAGTTTTGGCAATGCATTTCGTCCTTTTGATGAAGCTTAATCAGTTTTAAATCCATCTCAACCTAAACTATTTTACAAATTAATAGAAAGAGTAGTCGAATCAAGAACAGTGTTGCTAGATACCTGAAATGACTTTCTCATGAATCTTTAAAAAAAAGCTCCCCAAGAATTTCCTCGCAAAAAATTTTAAAAATCTCCTAAAATTTGTTTGTATAATTTTTGTCTTTATAAGTAAACTAAACGATTAATCTTCTCGTAAAAAAAGAAAAATTTACGAGTATTTTGTTTTTTTTTATTACAGCCGTTTTATTCATTCAGCTTCAGCTTAACCCTTTCGACCCCAAAGTTGCCTGAGAGCAATTTCTCCTATTTGTCATCATATAGCAAAAGCTACGATTGATTTATGGGTTTAATTTAAGTAGGCACCAACAAATTAATATTTTTAGAAGTGAATTCCAAGCAAATTACAAAAATTTTACTGTTATCCCCAAAATAATTTCCAATAATTTGCAACGATATCAGGGAAAGTTTGTGTTCTAATTGAAGTCTACAAATTGGGAGCGTTTGATCAATACCCGGTTTCTTTAATAATGGTAAAATAAAATCAAAAAGTGATAATTTGGATTTTTTCATAAATATTAAATAATTTTTTTTTTAAATATTGATACAAGGTTTATTTAACCCGTTTTAAGCTAAAATTGTTCAAAAGTAAACTAGCTCTAGAACTCTAACAAAGAGGCGTGGCGACTTTAAATGTCGTGTGTACACTTCTTAGCGAACTGTTTCATGATTTAAATACCAAAAAGTTATATCGAGATACAGGATAAAATTCGGGGTCGAAAGGGTTAATATTCCTTCTTTACTGTCTAACCTGGTGGAGGATATTCGGAGTGGACCACACCATGGCAATCAAAATAAACCCTCAACAAAGCCTTAATTTTGAATTGGCTCTGTCATGGTTTTTGGAGTTTCAGAAAGCATTCTTAACCCTTTCGAGATGGAGTTGAATTTTAAAAACCAAAATACTTTGGTAAAAATGTTCCGTTGCTATGAAAATTGGGACAAGAAAATTATGTTGCATACTTACAATTCTGAAATCATCCTTTTATCCGGGGACATATGTACATATAATTCAATTAAATATTTTGTATGAGTCATAAGATTCGAATAATTGTTTTGAGGGATCTTAAAAACTTGGTGAGACGTATTATCCCAGTAGTCCTGAAAGGGTTACGCGACATCAATTCGATAATGTTTTTTTTTAAAATTCAGACAAAAATCTTTTCTCAACTAATTTTGACATTGCGAACACAACAATCATTGACTTCCTTTCAAAGTTTTCAAGCTCTCGACACATACTGTGAGCGTCAAAAGAAAGTCAACACCCATGCACATGTTCCATGTCTTCGCCGATTTATTACAATGTTATTTTTTACTTAAATTAAATAGTAATATCGCAGATTTGTGAGCTTATTCAATAATAACTTAATTGCTTTTAAACAAAAAACAGAACACAACAGAAAATATTTTACATACACCAAAATAACCACAATTTTTACGCGTAAAAAAAGTAAACAGTAAAAAAAAGTCTTTTTTATTTTCGGGAAACCACCGGATAAGCTCCGCAGAAATTTTACAACTTGTCTAGGATTTGCTTTATTTAGTTGTGTCGAATTTTGTTTTCGATTCTTACAACAAATCTATGTGCAAATTTATAAAAAATAAAAAGTATTTGAGCATCAAATGGCGGTTGAACCAACCCAGAAAAAATATTTTGTTTGGTTTGTTTGAAGTATCGGCAACTTTATTGCGACCACAAAAAGGACTTAAATGAAATGAAGAATTTATTATATTATTATATTTATATTTATTATATTATTATATTTCAACATTGCCAAATAAAAACCTAAAATGTCTTCAGCAGCACATTTCATTCTAATGCCGCTTCAACTAATCAAAGTATTTGCACCACTGTGCAACCAAGTTGAAATGTCTGACCGTTGTGTTGCCCACGTCCATTTGTCCATTTGCCTCTGTCCGTGCGGCGTTTGTCGTTTGGCTCTAATTAGATTAACACTTTTAAATTCGCACTTGCCACTGACTTTTACATTTCACTTCTTTTTTTCCTCGTATTTAAGTTATGATTATGTGTTGCATTGCATTGTTGTTGTCTTGTTACGACTCGTCCATCATCATAACTACAATCATTCCATTTTTTTTGCACATCATAAATTGTATTATGCGATGATCTTGTTATTGTTGTTGTTTTTTTTTGTATTCTCATAATAATTACCGCATATTTAATGCTGTTCTCTTCCGCTCAACTTGATATGTAATATGTGCGCTTTTAAGCGAATTTAATTTAATCATTGCAGTCACTAACTCGTGCGGCCAATTGCGATACTCGAATTGCCAACTCAGGACATAAACTCGACAATGAATTCGGCGCCAACACATCCAAAAGACATTCAAGCGTACAAACTGTCATTCCAGCGGCTCACTTCTGTGATTTAACGTTTCAACTATGATTTGTGCTAATTTCTTAGAATTTGCTGGATTGAAAAAAAAAATATTTTTGAAGAAAAGATGTGAAAGGAAGCATTTCACTACAACGAGAATAACAAAAGAATTTTGCCAAATTGATGTGGCAAATTCTGGCGAGTGAAGCGTGCAGCTGAACACGAGAGAACTCATTCAGTAGTAACTAATTTGTTCATTTATTCAATAATTTAATTCACGATGCCCACAAGCGCAATGCAAAAGTTGTATGAATGTGTTGAAGGCCAATGAAATCAAAATCATGTATGAAATTTTCAAAAAATTGATGTGTTTCTCATCGACAACACCCACTGACCCAATTACCCCAAAACGTGGCCGTAAACAGTCAAAAGTGACTGCATTATTGACAACATTCAAGATGGGCTCGAACTTGTAATCAGCGAGCGAAAAATACTTAAAACTTTGCTTCATTACCTAATAACGACTGGACAACCCTACGCTTGGCGGCTGTCGGCCGGAGGGACTTGAACTCAACATTCATTGCAGCATTCGATATTCAAACGTCGTTAAAACACAAACCTTAATTTTTTTTGTTTTTTTGCGTATTTTCTTTTGGCATTTTTGGGCGAATGCATTTTCTGTAGCTTCAGCAAAAGATTGGCGCTGAAGCATGAAAACGTTTTGAAGAGCCGCCAACGATCGCATCGAGTTTTATGTAATAACGAAAAATGCCTAAAGAAAAAGACGCAGACGCTTAAAAAAAATGTGTCTTTTTTGGAAGAGGGGGAAATACAAAATTTTATAATTGAACGACCGGAATTCCCCGTACAAGACAAGTTGGCAAGTCGATGAACGACTTGTTTTGGAAGTAATTCAAGTTCAATAATCAATGAAGAGTTAGTGTAAACTTTTTTGGATAGCAAAAATATTCAATGCTTTGCATAGACGACACTGATCAATAGCAAAAGGCCTTTTCTGATTTTGACATCAGTTTTAGGCGGATTAGAGGTCGCTGATTTCGAATCAGAAATCATCAATATTGAATTTCTTGTCCTGTGTAATGTCACAATGAAAATATTTCCCATGTATTTGTTTTCGATTTTCCTTCAGTGTCAATTAAGTTCAGATCATAGATTAACAAAGTGATAGATTGACGTTTGCACGTTCTAAATTCAAAAATTCACTGAGATCATGTGACAATTGTCCAAATCTAAGAAAACCCAAACTCGGCCAAAAATCCTGTGACACTCGATACGGCAACTGTTATGAGAGAAATGCCCATCTCACTATTACTTTCTTGTTTCAAATGGACTACTTGGACCCATATGGTTCGTTATGATGCCACATGATGAAAGGTGGAACGTACATATTTCCCACTTTCCACCTCCACTTCTTAGTCCTTAATAGTCGGAACAAACCGTTGTGCGCTTGGATCAAGTTTTTACTGAAAATTATTATACAGTCAGAGGTTTTATTTTACAATCAAATTAAGGAGATTCTTGGCCTTTTAGGAGAATTTTTATGAGGTAGAATTGTTTAGGAAAAAGTTTATATTTTATGTTAGGGGATATTTCGTATCGTTAGGGGATTCTGGGATTTGGGGATTTTTGGGAGATTTTTGTATAACGAAGTATGATGTATTGGGAACACTGCCAACAAAACATATTTTGGCAACTATAACCCTTTCGCTATTTTGTTGCCATATGGCAACATGCTACTTTGTGGACGTCTGCATCCTCTATGGTTGCAAGAATACATTTTTTTGTTGGTCTTTAGAATAGTTTGAAGTTTTAGGAAAAATACGAAATTAATAAACTGAATATTTAAGTTTCAGTCTTTCAAATTAGATAATTTTTGTTTTTAATTTTGGCTGAAGTAAATGAGAAATATTCAAATTTTCGTTATGAGTAAAAAGTTTTATGTTTAAGTAATTATTACAGCCACAACGATGTGGTTGCTCTCATAGAAAAACACTCTAAAATACAGGGTCCGAGTATAAAAATTAAAAATTTCTTATGGAATGTTGCTAATATAACCACATAGAAGCCTAAGACGTAAAATTTATAATTTCAACTTTCCCCAGTAAAAACCTGTAGCGAAAGGGTTAATAGTCATAGCAACCTATTGTGTTAAAAATTTGTAAGCTCGTTCTCACTTATTGCTGTCACAATGAAATTCCGCCAATAATGCAACTTTTTATTCAATTCATTATATGTTATATGTTTTATTTTTGTTAATTTTTTGTTGTTAAGCCGAAGATGAATAAAGAAAGGCTGCATTAAAAAAAATTATCTGCATATATTTTTATTTTTTTATGAGAAGTTTAATTCCTTTAAAATTACGCAAATTATAAAAAAAATTTAGGAGAGTTTTTTAACTTTTAAATAACACTACTCGACACGAAAAATACTCCTAAAAATAAAAGTATTTTTTAGACTAATCTTCGGCTGCTGAACACGAAACTGAATATCAAAACATTTTCTTAAGAAGCGTTTTCGAAAAATCTTCGAAAAACACGTTTTTTCCTCTTATATCATTTATGAGCACATATCTCGGAAACCAACCATCCGACTAACACAATTGGCCCGTCGTTGAGGAGGTAATTAACTAACCTAAAACATTTGGATGGGTCTCGGAAAAATAAAAGAATTTGTTCGCACGGTGTAATAAATGAAAAGTTGATGTTTACACTCCGTGCTTTATAACTTTGTCATTTTTCCTTCGATTCAATTGATGCTAGGCTTAATATTTGCACAAATAATATATCTCTCATCTAAAATTTTAAAACCTGAAGAGATATTTTTTTTATCTATAAAAAAACCATTCGAAAATGTATAATTTTTGAAAATGGTCAAAAAATTAAATTTTTCCAACTTTCACCGTCAGTAACTTCCCCAAACCTCATCTGATTTAAACAATCTATATATCGTTGGAAAGGTTAGTTAATTACCTTCCACTTGTGTCAGTCGGATTGTTGCTTTACGAGATATGTGCTCATAACTGAAATAAGAGGGAAAAACGTGTTTTTCGAAGATTTTTCGAAAACGCGTCTTAAGAAAATTTTTTGATTTTCAGTTTCGTGTTCAGCAGCCGAAGATTAGTCTAAAAAATGCTTTTGTTTTTGGGAGCACGCGATGAACCCATTTTTTGTCGAGTAGTGTAATTTAACGACATTTAGATAATTAATTTTTTATGAAAAATTGTCCAAGTGTTGCTGAGAACAAAACATTGAACAAAAGAACTAATAAACTTCCAAATGCCTCACAGTCCTAAACCGTTTTGTCTACCTTCCGCATAACCTCGACATTGAAAAAGCCAACATTGCCGTCCGCACACTTGTTCGAAGTCATTCAACACGATCACAACGGTCAAGTTGACAGCTTAAGCAAAGTCAAACGGTCAGCTGCACTTGGCGACGGCGCAAAACAAAATCCATTACTCATTAGTCGATTTCGTTGATTCCGTCTGCACAGCCGCAGCATCAATGTTGCCTCCGCACTGCTCGCGCCGCACTTTTATTTCGCCTTCACTGTTCGTGTCTGCCTGTTTGGGTTTGTGTGTTTGCATTTTTCTTATGAGCAACTTTCACTTGCGTCTGCGTGTCTTCATCGCCGTTCAAAGTCGAATCGTCGTATCGTCGACAGCATTTTGGCCGAAGTCATTGCAATTTTCTTTCGCTCTTGCAACGTTCGCTCATTACTCAGCCATTTCGCTTATTTCGTCTTTTTGTATAATATTTGTTGTTTTTTTTGTCAGCTGCTTTTGGCAGCATTTTTGTTGTTGTTGCCGTTTCATCATTACAGCATCATCGACATAGCGAAACTGTTGTTTTTTCGCTGCTTAAATCTTATTGACTCTTCGTTGCGTTGTAATTTGGCAAAATATTTGCTGTTGCTTGGTCAGGCGTTGAATTTGTGCATATTTAATGTTTTTATTAAAAATTTCCAAATTACCATTAACACATTTTTTCGCTTTAATGTTTCACAATTATTGTTTGGAACAAAAAATGGAAATTTTTATTGGGAGAAACACAGAAGGTAAATTTTAAGGTTGCAAGGTTGAATTTGCGAGCTGATTTTCTCAAAAGCGATACCAACTTTCCGTCATAAATGCGGTGCGGTTTTCAATAAATTAATAAATGAAATGTTAGGTTAGTTTAGTTTAAGTTAAGTTAGGTTAAAGCGATTATAGATATTGCCGAGGGCCAACCTTAAGCCACTTTTAGACCACAGATTGGTTAATGGTGACAAGTATTTAAAAAGGGGGAAAGTACTTTCTGCAAGTCTTTGCAAAGACTTCTCAAGTCAGTGTGATTTACTGTGGATTGATTTGAGATCATTTTAGTCATTAAAGTATGGGAAACCCAAACCTACCCACCTGCGTCGGACAGTGGCAGAGTACACGAGTCTCCTCGTCTTCTCAGTCTGCAACAGTCTGAACTGGAGAGAGTTAGACTTCTTTTGACTACTTTCGTCCAAAAAAATCAAATAAAGTTAAAATTTTCTGTGGTGGTAAATGTGTGGTAAATTTTTCCGATGTTGAAAATTATCTGAGCTTAGCCAGTACTCACTCTGAGTCCATTCATGTCAGTGTGATTTGTGAAAGAAACTCGACAAGTCTCTATTGTGGAATGATTTAAGGTCATTCAATTCACTGAAGTAAGAGAAACCCAAAGCAGTCCACCTTATTAATGCTGATTTGAGGCCTTCCAAATCATTGAAGTAAGGAAAACCCCAAGTTTTCCACCTAATGTGAACTTATTTGAGGTCATCCGAACCCTTTAAGTAAGAGAAATCCAAATCTGCCAAGAGAGAGAGTCGCACAACGGCAGAGCAATGACTCTGCTCCTCTTTTTAGTCTTCAATTGTCAAAAACTAGACGTCTTTCGACTACTTGTGTCCAAAAAAAAAAATTAAATAAGCTCAGAAACTTCTGCTGTTTCCGTAAAATCCGTTGTTTGCTTGTATCAAATTTTTACTGAAAATTATTTCACACACACACAGAAGAAGAAGTTTTATTTTTTTTTGACCTGAGATGCGATTCGATCTCATAACCCTTCGACTGGAAGTCCAATGTTACGACTCAGTTCAGATTTACATTCTTAACTCTTTCGACCCCAAAGTTGCCTGAGAGCAACTTCTCCTATTTGTCATCATATAGCAAAAGCTATGATTGATTTATGGGTTAAATTTAAGTAGGCACCAACAAATTAATATTTTTAGAAGTGAATTCCAAGCAAATTACAAAAATTTTACTGTTATCCCCAAAATAATTTCCAATAATTTGCAGCGGTATCAGGGAAAGTTTGTGTTCTAATTGAAGTCTACGAATTGGGCGCGTTTGATCAAAACCCTGTTTCTCTAATAATGGTTAAATAAAATCCAAAAGTGATAATTTTGTATTTTGCCATAAATATGAAAGAATTTTTCTGTATTAAAAAAAAAGATTCAAAATTGATTTAACCCGTTTTAAGCTAAAATTATTCAAAATTAAACTAGCTCTAAAAGTGTAACAAAGAGGCGTGGCGACTTCAAATGTCGTGTGCACACTTCTTAGCGAAGTGTTTCATGATTTAAATAGCAAAAAGTAATATCGAGACACAGGGTGAAATTCGGGGTCGAAAGGGTTAAGATTCTAAGGTCATTATATAAATTTTAATAAGTTGAACTTTTGAAATTGAGTAAAGAAAAAGCTCTGAAAACATTACTTTGATTAAAATAATTTTTTTGCTAAAACATTTTCCACCAGGAAAAAATAAGTAAATTAGAAATATTCGTAGAAAAGTATTCAAGTAATTATTTGAAAATTAAAAACAAGTTGTAATCCTAAATTTCAAACCTTTGCCAAAATGACGACGTTGTTTTATTTTTTTTTTAAGTTTGGTCAATTTCGAGCTGATCATTTTGAAGTCAAAAATGTCTCACTTTTTGAAAGGGCAATTGTTGAAAATGTCAATAAAATCATGGAAACCATCGAGTTCAAATTTCATGTAAGCATTATTTCGATTGTCCAGAAACTAAACATTGCACAACATAGTGTTTTGAACCACTTGAATATGGCTGGATAAAAAAAGCTCGGTGTATGGGTGCCAAAAGAATTAACCCAAAAACCCTCATAGACCAAATCGCCATAAATTCGACCCATTTCTGTAGCTAATGGTGACTTATAATGAAAAATGAATCGAAGAGTCAACTAGTGGTGAGTCGTCAAAAACGGCAGCCAAGCCCGGATTGACGGTAATTCATGCTAATACCAACATTTTTTTTTCTATTATTTAGTTACCCACATCTGATTCATATTTCTATGAAATGACTCAAAGCTCATCTCCGGAACTTATGTTATTAATTATTAAATGCGTCTCAAGTCTGAAATGTTTATTGTCACACTTCCATCACATCACACAAATCATAACAAATTCAACAATTGCATGCAATCTGTCGATTTATCAAAATGTCTGAAATCATTCAACAAACTCAAGTAGAACACGTTCCAGACAGAATAGTAGAACTTGCTGAATCTTACGAGCATCAAATTGCCACAAACACGAATAAAATTTGTCAAAAACTAAAAGCAACAAAAAATTCGGTAGCCACTAATCGGCTGGCAAAATCAAATTAGTACATATAACATATAATTTTTTTGTACTTTTTCTTGATTTGCTTAAATAATTTCATAAAACGAAACACAATTCAGAAGCAGCAACAACATTTAGAGACAAAAAATAATACAAAAAGTGTACTAAACGTGCTCAATGTGTGACATTCTAATGCACAAAAAAACACACAAAATGTGGTATACATTTTTGTACAACAAACCTAATCATAAAAGTGATGTCTTAATCGAAATAAACGCGTTGACAACAAGCGGAAAGGGAGCGAAATACCAAAGCTTCCAGAACTCATGTGATAATTTTATATAGTAAATTCAATTATGCCGAATGGAACGGGAATGTGTGCGCTTTTATGTGTGTGTGTGTGAAGTAATGTGAATGTGATTTATAAAAAAAAATTATACTATACATACATGAATGGATAAAAAATTCAACAGAAGTCAGAAAAATACACTTGGAAGAAATTTTGAAGTAAATATGTACATTTTTAAAAAATTGTATAATATGACAGACGGTATTGAAATTAGTTGGAATATCTTCATGTAAGAAAGAAGATTTTTATAAAATTATAAAAATTTGTATATATGTATTTTATTGTTAGACGAATAAGAAAATACTAAACTCAGATTAGATCTTAATTTTTCATACTCCAAGATTGAGGCATTTAATCATACTTCTAGCAGAGCCAACTCAGAACAATGTGCCATAGAGATCCTATGAAGTTAAAGCTACGAGAAGCAGACAGTAGAATACTTTGTATGTCACTGTCCAGCTCTACAGGATCCTCTTTTGTGGAATTTTTTTAACTAAGTTCCTGTCTGATCTGAGCAACAAGCCAAAGCTGAACTATCTTATCTGATCTACTCAATTTCTTTATCAAAGTCGAATTGATTTGTTGACTGAATGGACTCATAATGAACCTTTTTTCACCTACAAATGGAAGTGCTGTCTAACCTAATTGAGATACTGAACGTTTTTCATTAAAAAATATTTGCATAAAAAAGGTTTTCACATAAAAATGCATTAATATCAAAGTTTGATTCAGATTTCCGTATCTTAACACTTTCTATGACAATGGACATCTCTACGGAGATGCCGTTGCTGCTTCTTGGGGTCCAGGTTTCTGTCAAAGTAATCTGACCAAAAACCTGAAGCTAAACATTAGAACATGCCAAGTTTCAACTTCAAAGTCGAATTGACTTACAAGTAACTAAACTTACTTACTAAATTGTTGGTGAGAGATAGTTGACAGGAAGTGACAGTGAGTCCTCAAGTAGTCAAATTAGAGGTTATTTCTCCATCTATACGACAGAACTCACAATGAAACCACCGAGTGAAAGGACTACTCCCATGATTCTCAATCTAACCGAATCTTAGCGATAAATCGAAAGTTTCTAATCGATGTTCCCTTCTACAAGTATTACTGTCCCCTGGCCTCGGTCTTTCGTATCATTTAATGTTTGTTGTTCATACTTTGTTATACTCCTCACTCTTTATTCAGCAACCGACGAAAAATCATCCACAAAACCCGAAATCCAACTGTAGTTTATTCACCCACTTCGTCGACGATTAAACCCATTTAGTGCAATGACCTTTTACCATCTTTCTGACAACTCCATGATTCTGCGCTCATAGAACTTCTGGTCCTCATCAGTGAAAAACTAAACCCATTACGATTTCAGATCATCGTTATTAGTAAAGAATTTACCATTCAAAGAGTTTTGCAAACATCAGAATAAATGGTAATCAGATGATGCCAGGTCAAGCTCCAAGAACTTTCTACAAGACAACAAAGATGTGAGGCACACAATTCTTTGCCGTTTGCCCATTCTTCAGTTGTTCACTGAAAACAACAGAATTAATTGTTTGGTTACTCAAAATACACAACACCCATTTTTTTCTTTGTCAGAACAATATAGCAAGCACAGCTCTCCATTGTACTACGACTTGAGGTTCCCTGTTAATTTGCTTAAAAGCTACTTGGCCTCCGGAGAAAAAAATTTAATTTTTTTTTATTTTATTGTAAACCGGCCTCGATAGCCCAGCGGGTAGCGCGCTGGCTTCTCATACCGAGCGTCCCAGGCTGGAAAAAACGCTCATCTACTTCTATCGCTATCCACATGAAGCAGATGAGAATTACAAGAATCGCCTGCCAATCGCCGTTCGGATTCGGCGTTAAACTGTAGGTCCCCTCCCCTCCCCTCCCTCCCATCCGCTTGAAATGTGTGCTGTAACATATGTTGAAAAAAAAACAGCCACCATAACCTAACCTAACCATTGTAAACCAACAATTTTCATCACCAGGTAGGATGCATTTCAAAAAAGTGTCGACTTAGCATTTGAAATAAATATTTTAAATGCTCATTCGTTGTGTCAAATTAATTTCTTTCAATTAGTGCCGAACCCAAATACCAATCTTAACTAATTCAAAACGTTCAAGTAAGTAACATGACGATCCAACAAAATTATTCTACTAAATTATCGGTCGTCATCAACTTTGGTAGGTCAACCAGAACGTGAGTCATCTTGGAGTGCAAAATCTTCAACAAGGATTCTGATACACCACAGGTAGGTAGGTAGGAGGGTTGTAGTGGCTGCCTCTGTATGAGACACACTTAGGCCTCTTAGGACCCATTGTGATACCACAAATTCACGATTCCCGAGCTGGGAATCGAACCTAAGGCCTCTGATATGTGAAGCCAACGCACTAACTGCTGAACATTCGAGGCGTTTGACACACCATAAGGTTAGGTTAGGTTAGGTTCAGGAAGGGCTATGAGCAAAATGCATTTTTACTCGGAAACCCTGTTTGGTCCATTGTGATTCCCTTCATTTTAGAAATACGGTGCCCTTCCCCATCTGTTGACGGGTTCTTTGGGCAATCATTTGATCTTTGCAAGAAAATTCTGTTGATCAGTGATCTGTGTAGATTAGTCAACAAACTGGGATAAAATAAGCTAAAAGTGACAGCTATCAAATGTCAAAATGGGAAAAATTATAACGTTGACAACAGCGACAAATTGTGCAAAAAAAGAAAATTACTTTCTTGAAATATGTCAGCAAAGCTGCACAAAAAATTATTTTAACCCTAGAAGGGTAATTATACTTTACATACGTTGTTGGTAATCCCCAGTTTTTGGATTTTTTTAACTTTATAATTATACTTAGATTTTATTTGTAAATAATTCGCACAATAAAGCACATCGCCAGCTGAGATCACACGAAAAGAGAAAGCAATCAGATCGGAGAATGACGAGAAGTTTGAAGAAATGTATGTGGTGTTCATCAAATCGACGAAGGTTACCCTTCCAGGGTTAAAAAAATATTACACAAAACTAAAAACTCGACACTTTCTGTTTCGCGACAGACATCTTCAGCTTTAGATCTTAGTCACACATTGACTTACCTTCGATTTCGATTTCAAGCTCAGCATCGTAGTCATCAATCCGGCGAAAGCCCTCGCTCCATCTTCGTCTGGCTTCATGCTTTCGGGCTCTTTCTGTACCGAAACAGACAACACAAAATATGTTTTCAACTTTGGGCCTTAGTCCCATATTGACTTACCTTCGATTTTGCTCTCACGTCTGGATGCGGAATCATCAAACCGGCGAAAGCCTTCGCTTCGTCTGCGCCTGACACCTTTCATTGGACTGGATTCAGCAGGAAAAGTTGCTAGTGCTTTAATTTATATTCACCAAGACTCAGACAAGTGACACGTGACACAATCTTTCACTGATTTTCACACCTATTACACTTTTAATATTTATTATATTTTTTGCAACTTGATCACTAAATATTTGCAATGCTAGTCAAATCAACTCGTCGACTGGTTAGTCAAATTAACTCTTCGAATAGTCAATCGAATCGACACTCGATCGCAGACCGCATTTCAATTGCAACTCGAAATTTCTTACAGCGTATTTTCCGCACAAATTCCACAACACTTAATCGACGCTTTCAACACGCATTTTGTCGCACCAAACTTTCGCATGTTGTGCTATCGGCCACCGACTATCGTCGTCTGTCCCACAATGCTCCCTATGTACGTGTGTACGTGTGTGTGTGTGTGTGTTGTATCTGTTCATGTGATAAAGTGAATTCAATTCGGTTGTGTGCTGCGCGCTGATTATCACTGATTGTGCACATCGCACTTATCATCGCCATCGCCATTGCCGCTTCGGTCGCGTCAGTCGTCGCATTGTTGGCGATCGCGATTTGTCACAGTTGTGCTGCTCTGCTTAATTCTCGAATCTGTGCTGCTGATCTCGGTGCGATTTTGTGTGTTTTTCGGTTCCTCACATTCGGCCATTCTGCCGGTCGCTTCATGCTTCGTGCGCCGGCACCAGTTTTCAGTCGTTTTAGGTGCATGACGTCTCGCGTTCATGCTGCAATTTTGCGTCATTCTCACTCACTCCCACACACTCGCGCTCACACTGTGCTGCGTTGCGGTTCTTCGTTTTCCCGTTTTCCATAGATAATTTTATTATTTCATTTTTGTGTTTGCATTGTGTTCACCTTTTTTCTGGTGTGCGCACTTTAAATGAAATTCAAAAATAAAGATTTTTATTGAAATTTCCGCTAACTAAACTAACCGAAACCGAATCGACATACGCGCCGGCACACTGTCACAACTACGAGTACATACAGTTGTGGTCGCAGTCGGATTGGCGAGTCGACGCGTGTGGGGTCGGTACTCCACTGCGTCGCCGGGCGGCCCAAGATTGCGGCTCGCAACCGCATCCGAGCGAAGATTTCGTGCGATTATCCAATTGTGAACGGAGCAGCCGAGTTTCGGCACTGACGGCGACAGCGCACTGGCCAACGCGCCAATGGGCCACTGGGCGGGTTGGTGGGCCGACGGGTGGCCGTGTCAATCTGCATGCATTAAACGTTAAGTGGGGAGCACAAATGGAATTGTGCTGGAAAAAGTGAGAAGATTCTCAATTTTTCACTGACGTTTGAATTTGGAAAAAAAATCGTTCAGTTTCTGAAAAGTTCGAAATGCATTCGCTGCAATTTTAATGAAATCTAGAGACTTTTAGAAATGCAAATGTGTTCAGTGACTCTGAATGAAACAATTCTTGCAGAAAACTTAGGTTAGGTTCGATTTTATTTGTCTTTCACCCCAACGTGTCTTTATGGAGACATAAATTTTACTACATAGCGATATTTCTTAACCATTTCGATACGAAAGTATTGAAAGAATATTGAAAGAAAACTTTCTTTACAATTTGATTATTTGTTTATGGTTAAAAAAAATCTTGAAGAAAACTTTTTTTGCAACTAAGATTTCTTTTACGGTTTCAATAAAAAAAATATTGAAAGAAAACGTTCTATATAATTTTATTATTTCTTTATGGTTAAAAAAAATTGAAAGAAAACTTTCTTTCCAATTTAGATTCTTCTTTACGGTTTCAATAAAAAAAAATCTCGCAAAAAAAATTTCTTTACAATTTTTATATATCAATAATACAAATATTTAGAGAAAACTTTCATTACAAAGTAGACATTTTTTCACGGTTTCCATAAAAACACAACAATTCTCAACAAAAATTTTACAATTTCAATATTTCTTTACGGTTTCAATAAAACTAAATATTGAGAGGAAACTTTCAATAAATACATACAATACATGAAAGAAAACTTTTCGATTCCGAAAACAATTTCGATTTTTCTTTACGGTTGAATATAAAAAAATTAAAAAAATGCTTTCAATAAAAAAAGAAATATTTAAAGGAAGATTGCTTACAATTTCAATATTTCTTTACGGTTTCAATAAAACCAAATATTGAGAGGAAACTTTCTTTAGACTTATGATTTTTCTGTACAGTTTCAATAAATAAATATTGAAATATAACTTTCATTACAATTTCGATTTTTCTTTACGGTTAAATAAAACAAAATTGAAAAAAATGCTTTCAATAAAAAAAGAAATATTGAAAGGAAAATTGCTTTACATTTTATATATTTCTTTACGGTTTCAATAAAAAATATTAAAAGACAACTTTCGTTACAATTTCTATATTTCTTTACGGTTAAAAAAAAATATTGAAAAAATTGCTTTCAATTAAAAAAATATATTGAAAGAAAAATTGCTTTATAATTTCAATATTTCTTTACGGTTTCAATAAAAAAAATGTTGAAAAAAATTCTTCCAATTAAAAAAATTATAAAAATTCAAAATTAAAAAAAAATATTTAAAAACTTACTTTCAATAAAAACAATATTGAAAGAAAAATTTACTATTTCGATATTTCTTTACGGTTTCAAAGAGCGCTGGAGCAGTTTTTTGGATTCGTCAAATACCGAAGTAAGTTCTTAAATTTAAACAATTTGCAGAAATTACAAAATTTCTCATAAGAAACAGAAAAATAACAAAAGACCGACATATCTTGAAAGGTTTCCACAGTCTTAAAATAATGTGGAACCATTTTTAAGTACTAAAAATATTCATAAATTCCAAAATAGTCTAAAAAAAATTTTGGAACCGTTTTTTTCTAAATATTTTCATAAATTCCAAAAGAAGCAAAAAACTGATACACCTTAAAAGGTCTCCAGAGTCTAAAAAATCGTGTGGAACAGT
Organism: Melieria picta; assembly: GCA_964056695.1. Classification (NCBI taxonomy): domain Eukaryota; kingdom Metazoa; phylum Arthropoda; class Insecta; order Diptera; family Ulidiidae; genus Melieria; species Melieria picta. The sequence goes on along the minus strand of OZ057400.1, from coordinate 121,399,377 downwards.
TTTTGAATTCTAAAAATTTTCATAAATTCAAAAACAGGCAAAGGACCGACAGCCGACACCTTGAAAGATTTTTACAGTCAAAAAATAATGCGGAACAGTTTTCTAATGATAAAAATTTTCATAAATTCCAAAACAGTCTACAAAATCTTTTTGTTCTAAATATTTTTATAAATTACAAAACAAGAAAAAGACTGATACAACTACAAAAGATTTTAAAGCCTAAAAAACCATGTGGAACAATTTTTGAATACTAAAAATTTTCATAAATTCAAAAAAAGTTTGAAAAGTCGTTTGCAATAGTTTTTTTAGTTCTAAATATTTTCATAAATTCCAAAACAAGCAAAAAAGTAATACATCTGGAAACATTTTAGAATCTAAAAATAATCATGTGACAAATTTTGTATCTCTAAAACACCCTAAAAGGTTTCTTGAGTCTAGAAAATGGTGAATTCTAAAAATGTTCAAAAATTCCAAAACAGAGAAAAAATGGTTCCTGGAGTCTTAAATAATCGTGTGAAACAGTTTTTTTAATTTTAAACATTTTCATAATATCTACAACAAGCAAAGGCAGGCCGATACACCTTGAAAGGTTCTCAGAGTCTAAAAATAATAAGGAACAGTTTCTGAACTTTAAAACATTTGCATAAATTCCAAAACAAGCAACGACCCGATACACCTTAAATGGCTATTAGAATCTAAAAAAACGTGTGGAACAATTTTTTAATTATAAATATTTTCATAAATTTCAAAATAAAGAAAAAATGGTTTCCAGAGTCCAAAACAATCGTGTGGATTAATTTTTGAATTTAAGAAAATGCATAAATTCCGAAACTGAGAAAAATTGGTTCCTAGAACAGTTTTTGAATTAAAAAAATTGTCATAATTTTTACAACATGCAAAGGATCGATACACCTTGGAAGGTTTTCAGAGTAGAACAAATTATGTGAAATCGTTTTCGAATTCTAAAAATTTTCATTAATTACAAGCTTTTTGATACAAAATAGAGAAAAGCCAATTAGGAAGAAGAAACTAATTACTGAACTCAAAACTGTTTTGGAAAATGTAACTAGTGAAGTGAACAACAAATCAAGTCAAAGTCAACAAATGAACTTTTTATAATAAAACGAGGTGCTGGGGTCGCTCTGTTGTCTTTAAATATTTCATGACTGCACCAGGCACTGTCGCGGCAATTATTCAGACAAATCGAGCTGTTCCCACGTTATCGGCTCGCGAAAACATCTGCCGATAGCGAATAATTATAGAAAATCTAAAGTTACGAGGTAGAAAACTGAAAAAGGTGTCGCATGTCGGGCGGCAAACAGATTTTCTAATTACTTTTGTGCTTTTGTGGGCGCAGAATTTGGCAACACTTAAACATTCAAACAGCTGATGAAAGGCGGAACTGCCGACCAGCGACGTTCGACGAACTTTCGAAACTTTTCGTTTTGTTGCACGTGGCGGTGGACAGACGATTGACAAGCGATAAGTTGATGAAGTGATTGCTTAAATATTTTATTTAGTTTTTGTTGTTGTTGTTTCTCAAAAACTAAATGCAAATAGCGCCAAAACGAGCACAAAGCGTCCAAGCGCTGCCATGAACGAAGCAACATTACCGACGACTCGTGGAAGCGACGACGACCTTCAAGCACCGCTAACCTTCAGCCACGAGCGGCAACAGGTAGAGTTGCTGCAACAGGTAGTGGAAGGAAACTGCGCGCACAGCAACATTTTCCGATTTTCCGCGCAGCACGTGAGGAAAATTGCGAGCGCGACAGCCACAAACCGGCACCAGCGACTGCGCTCTCAGGCGATGCTATTCTCTCTCTCGCGCAGCGCGTCCGCTCGCTCGTGACGCCAGTTGCAGCCGCGGCGCATTTGGGCCGCGCAAGAAGTACGCGCAGCGCACACTTTACCGTCGATCGCAGCATTGTGCGGACGTTGGCTTCGAGGCGCTGCGCGTAGTTTCTGCAAATTCGACTTTCTTCTCGGTCTTTGCTTTATTTAGTCGGACGAGCTTGGAACCAGTGAAGCAAGTCTTGCAAAACGCCACATTTGCGATACGAAAAGCGGCGCGTACAACTCGACGTTGAAAGGCCTCGATGTCGGCATGATTTTTCGTAAATTTGTGTAGCACAGTGTACAGAAAATATTAGTAAATTGCATTAAATTGAACGCTCGAGGAGACGTTGTGGAAGACAGTGACCGCGAGTGGCGGCGCAATCAGCGCTCATTAGTTGAAACGCAATTTTCAAATTTAAATTTTCTGAATATTGGTCGTCGCCGTCGCTGCCGTCAAATCACTTTTCGGTGCCGCAACGTAGACGTCGACAGTGACCGCAGCAGCGGCCACCCCACCGCCAGTCGGCGCCGCTCGTGCACTCGTGCGCGCCCTGCTGCAGCGGCCGCCCGATCGTCGATCGGCACCGTCGCCGCCTGGTATTTGGCGATGCGCGCCGCCCGATCGCAATCAGTCCAATTCTGTCCGCTTGGCCGAGTGGTACGCGAAAACGGAAACGACGCAGACGACGCAACGGTAACGCCGCCAACGGTTGTGTGCAGCGCTTTCTAATTTCACGCTGGCGTCGACTCCTTAACTGGCGTGCGGATTACAATATTTTTTTTTTTGTAATTTTTAATAATTGATTTTAATATTTTTGGCATAGCAAATCGAAACTACAGTTTATTGAAAATAATAAAAAAAGTCTTTACAATTCCAGTTGATTCGAGAAAAATCAAAACAAAAATCGGCATTGCAAAAATGTTTGGCCGTTTTCAAGCATTTGAAAGTTGTGTTGTTTGTGTAGAGATTTAAATGTTGCTGCAAGCAAATTTCAGCTTAAAGATAAAAATATTGTGCAATTTTTCACAATCTGAAAAATATTTTGTGCAAAGGTGCTTTTAAAAAGTGTTGGCTTTGACTAAAGTCGCTGCAGGATTTAAAGTGCGCACATTTTTTATCGCAAAAGGATTTTAATTTACAACAAATTTTAAGGTAAGTGTAGCGAACGTGACGTTGATAAATTCGGAAAAAAATATAAATGCAGATATTCAAATCCATATCCATATTCCATTTATTTTCCAAATAAATTTGCAAAACATTGGAAAATTTTTTTAAAATTTTAATATTGAAAAATTTAAATAAATGAGTGAATGAATTTAATATTAAAAAAATTTTGACTCAATCAAAGATCATAAAGTGAACGTTTGCAGTTTTAGAGTTTAATTCTGGTAAATTTGAAAAGTGATGAAAATCACAGTTTAGAGAATCACAACTTGAAGTCAAAATTGGAATTTCTTCTCTCTTCTTTTAACTCAGACTTGAATGTTTATCGGGATAATTTTTTCCCTAAAAAAATGTGCGCAATAAAACATTATTTTTCATTTTCAATAAAAACTACTTTTGGAGCCTAGTTTTGCTGATCACAAAGTGTCCCCAATAAGCCGTAATAGAAAAAGAAAAAACTAAAATTTCCTCAACACTGGACACATAGAAATTATTCTGACTACTTACAATGGTTACCTTCAGAACTTGGAGTATTTCAGCCTTGAAGTATTTCGTTCAGAAAATTTACATTTCTTCTCTCTTCTTTTCACTCAAACTTGGACGCTCAATATTTCTTCGATTAGTTCGGCTTATGTGGCATACTTTTGATAATATCTTTTATAGACAGTTTAGAGACAGTTTGTAGACAACATTAGAGTCTAATTTTACTAATCTAAGAAACCATTAAGAAGGGTCACAAATATGAAAAGTCACAATAAAATTTGTTAGTTCCGTGTTCAGTAAATTGGAATTTTATCTCTTCTTTTTTCTTCTTTTCTCTCTTTTGTTTCTCCCATTAATTTAACTTATGTGGGATACTTTTGAGAACAACTTTTGTGGGCAGTTTCTGTAATATTTTTGTACACAGTCTTTGTTCTTTAAATTGTGACTTTATTCATCTTTATTTCATCTAATTTGATTTTAAAAGTGTATTGAAGGTCACAGCTGTAAAAGTCACAATTGCGAAATGTCACAATTGGAGTATTTCAGCCTGAAAGTCTGTTTCAAGTTTCATCTCTTTTTCTTTCACGTAGACTAAAGCGCTCAATATTTCTCTAATTAATTCGACTTTACTGAATAATTTGGATTTTAAATTTGTAAACTGTTTTAAAAAAGATTTTGGTTAAATGTCTCAAAATGTTCATAACTCATTAATTAATTAATTCTACTCATAGCAATTATTTTGGTAACAATAACGTCGTTTCTTCTCTTTTTTTTTACTAAGACTTAATCGCTCAATAGATCTCCGATTAATTCGGCTTTTCGTAATAATTTCATTAATAAGTTTGTACTTGTTTTTTTTTAATATTTTTCGAGACATTTCTATTCAATTTGTGTTCTATTGACCTTTATTTATTCATTTTTAAAAAAGGCGCTCAAGAGTTTAATTTTGCTTATCTTTGAGAAGTCTCAATTGAAGTATTTCAGTCCCAAAGATGGTTGAAGTTTATTTGTTTTTCACTCAGACTTAAACACTCAATATTTCTCCTATTGATCCGACTTGACTAAATAATTTTGCTTAAAAATTTGTAGATGGTTTTTTGTAACATTTCTGTAAATATTTTTTACAGATTTTTTAATCGAATTTTTTTCCACCAAAAACTCTTCTATATTGTTCTAATTTCATGTTTTTTAGTACAAGTTTGTAAATAATTTTTTTATAATATTTCTTTGGATTTTTCTTAGAAAAATTTGAGCCTTATTATTTCCACCTCATTAATGAGATAATTTTGCAGCAAAACATATTTCAAACTGTTCCAATTTCTGTATATTTTAAAATAAAATTTAAAATATTTGATTTATTATTTATTGCTTTGTTTGCTTGAAGAAAAAACTGTATTAAAAGACCAATGTCTAATTTTTTTCTTGTTCACTTCTCTTGAGAGCATAAAGACTCAACAAGGCTTAATTTTTTTGTATTTTTGTTTTGTATTTTTGTTTTGTATTTTTTGTATTGTAACTGGTTGAAGTTTTGCGTAGACACAGTTCCTAGTGGACAATAGTTAGCGATGGACTAATCAGTTTAGACTAGACTGCACAGACATAGTTTCTAGTTCACTAAATAGTCTAGAAATCGTCATAGTTTCAAGTCGATTAGTCAGTCGTTAATCAGCCTAGACTAGTCAACTAAAAACTATGTCTGTACAGTCTAGTCTAAGTTGATTAGTCTATCGCCAACTATTGTCGAGTACTAAATATGACAGTGCAATTTTCCTAGTCTAGTCTTCAATCATAAGACAAAATTGAATAACACAATGCAATACCTACATTAATATTAACATAGCTACATTAAAATTAAAGTATTGCTCCGTTGTCCATATTTCTCTCTAAAAGGGTTCATAGGTTAGGTTAGGTTAGGTTAGCGGGTAGCTTGCCGTTCACAGGCAAGTTCACTCGGTGGCCTTCGTGGCCCATTGCGATACCCAGTGTTTGGAAAGCCCCCTTGTCATGTTCCCTCCAGGGCTGGTTTGAACCAGCCCGTGCTTCTGATGAATGCCGCCAGCCCACCTAGTGGCACGTTAGCCACAGGGCCCAGATCTTCAAACGTTCTGTCACCCAGAAAACGGTGACGTCTGCTTTGAAGTGCAGGGCACTCGCATAGGAGGTGCTGGACCGATTCTATTTCCTCCTCGTCCTGACAGCTTCTGCAGTAATCCTGGTAGGGCAGACCTAGCCTGTTGGCAAAGGCGCCGATGGCACAGTGCCCCGTTAGAACTCCTATCAGACTGCGGACTGTTCTCTTGTCGAACTGCAGAAGTTCTGTCGTTTTTCCTTTGTCCACTGATGGACACAGCAGTTTTGAGACTCGGCAACCAGGTGTCTCCGACCACCTACGGTTTGTTAGGTTCAACGCCGCTTTCTCTAATTTAGAGTAGAATTCCTGTAGGGGGGGGAATATCCCTCCTATCATTTCCTCCGCAGGCATCTCCGATCCTCTTCGGGCTAGTTCAAAGGGTTCATAAATTTTATGAGATTGTCAAAATTTATTCGAAAAAGTTTGCGCCCCTAAATTGTTTTCCGACAACTCATTTAAATGGGCTCAAATTTTTAGGATTCTTTTGTTATTGTTGAATCTTTTCCTCTACAATCTCCATCAGGTAATCAAAATCGGTTTTATATTTATGCTTAAATTCTAAATTGTGTGTCAAATGCCCTGAAACTAATAAATTTTATGACAATAAATTTACAAACAAATTCAATTGAGCTGACAGCGCAAATCGTATTCGGCTTTTAGCACAGAAATTCGCTTTCCAGCTGTTGAATTTCTTTAAATCATTCAAAACGGAAAAAGCTTATAGCGAAGCAGAAAGATTTATTATTTCAAAGCCCAGTACGGGTTCAGCTTTTTTAAAACTAAAAAAGGTATTGAAAATTTGTTTAACTCTGAATTCATATTTGAACAGTCAGTGAATGTTTTTCGACACTAAATGCCAACATCTAAGTGCAGAGTTTCCAAGGAAACATAGCCTCAATGATTAAAAAGAACCCCATGCAAATATTCCAGAAAAGTCTAATTCAATGCTTAAGCACATAAAACACCAAGTGGTCGAAATGATCTAAGGCACAATTAATTTTCACAGCTTCAACATTACTTCAACACTTAATTATGTAATTTAATAAACATTTTTTTAACTGTTCGATTGGTCCCTATTCTGTTTGATCCAATTAAATTAATTCACATGCTAACACAAACAAAACAAACCCAAAAGCCAAATTAAGCAATCATAATTCTTAATGAATTCAACTCAACACTTTGCCTAACAAACCTTCAAATTGTACTAAGCCCTCAACAAAAAATATTATTAGACCAACGCAATGAATCTTTGAAAAGAGCCGCTTCCAACTGCATGAAAATAAAACTTTTATTTTTAGAAAGGAATGAATAAAATAGACAACGAAACATGAAACCACCTTAAAAACAGAAAAGGTCAACGCTGGTTTTTGAGTATCGTTTGAGAATCATACAACAACGCAACAAAAACAAAATGGTGTAATTTGTGACGGGTCCATTCTTTTAGCCTTCGAGCGCTTTGTTTCGAGAATTCTCTTTGCGCTTCATAGAAACAGGTAGGAAATGCATTCAAGTTGATTTTACGGCCCAAAATATCCTAAACGCATTCGAGATGCTCTAACAATACGCTGACACTTATGACAGCAGCCTTGGCAGCGCAACTTACGCAGCGGCGCAGTAGTGAAATTGTTTGTGTGTATGAAGATTTTTGAAAAATTCTAAACACATTGAACAATGTGAGGGGAAATGCATTTTGTTGCGCTGCAGCAGGTAGTTGAGGTCCACTACTACTTCAAGGTTAGCAAATAGCAACGATATCTTTTTTTGTTTTTAGTGCTGCTGACTGAATCTGTAAGAGCCGCTCAAACATTGAATTGAGAGAGTTTTTTTCAAATAAAGTTGTAATATAGTTCAAACAACTTATTTTTTCTCACATTTATTTTTATAATTCGAAAATGATTGTGCCGAGAAAATCGTTTTTAGCAATTAAAAAATGATTTCGTTAATATGCCAACTGGTAAACTGGCCATAAAAGCAACAATGCAACAAGTCAACTTTCAATTTATATAACCTTTGGCAAGTTGAACGGTTGCGAAAAGCGCTTGAGGCTGCAAAACTGTTGCTCCAGTAGCGCCACGGCGAGCAGACTTTGAGATTTCTTCGATTTCGCTAAAATGATCAATTATTGCCATTTTTGTTGGACTCGACAATTTTTTTAAAAGGCTCAGTATTATTTTTGAGAAAAACTTGGCCAAAAAACAAAGTATCATTAAAAAATCTAAACTTTTAACTTGAAAATTTACCTTAAATGAAAAAAATTTCTGAAATTTTCAACAACAAAAAATTCAAATAACAACAAAATGCAATTTCAATTTTATGTTTATATTTATTAAAATTTTGAAGAAAATAATTTTAAAAAAATACTATAAAAGCAATAAGTTTTATAAAATTAAACTAAAATTTTATTTTATTTCAAATTTTTAAATGCTATATTTAGTAATTTTTTAAGAAAATAACTTTTTTAAGTATTATAAAAGCATAAAAGTTCAAACTTATTCATTTTAAATTTCTTTTTAATTTAAAGACAATCGTTTTCAATAACAAAATTTTTAAAAACAAAAAAATTAAATTTGAATTGTTTTCTAATTTATGTTTAGTAAATTTTTTAAGAAAATTAACAAAAAAGATATTATAAAAGCAATAACTTTAATAAAATAAAACAATAATTTCAAACTTACTTACTTACTTACCTCAATTTATTTTTAATTTAAAAACAAAATTGCTGAAATTTTCAGTAACAACAATTTTTAAAACCAAATTTTTTAAATTTATATTTAGTAAATTAAAAAAAAAAATCATTTTTAAAAATTTATGTATACAAAAGCAATAAATTAAATAAAATTAAACTAAACTTAAATAAACTAAACTAAAGTAACTAAACTAAACTTAACCACAAATTTCTTTCTAATTTTAAAACAAAAAAAAAATAAAAATAAAGAAAAATATAGAAATCTTAAAATTTCCAATATTCAATTTTCAATATTTTAAAAATGTTAAGTATCGAAAATAAATGCAATTTAAAATTAAACTATATTTGTTGAATTTCAAACGAAAAAATTACAATAAATTTAATGAAATTTAACCAAAGTTAAAACTTATTTACTTTAAATTGCTTTTACATTTAAAATCAATGTTTCTGAAAATATTTCATTAATTAAACTTTTTAGATAATAAAAGTGAACATGAAATTTAAAAAATTATAAACCAGTAAAAAAGAAAATAAAATTTAAAAAAAGTTTTATTAAACCATTTAAAACAATGTTATATACACCACTCACTGTCCACCATCTACTATCGTCTTGTCAATCTATATCTAACACCCGCAACAACGCTTTTTCTTCTTCAAACCCTCTAGAAATCCTTTCCAATCTATCAGATAAAAACATAAACTTAATTTACAACTATCTTGTCTCTTTAAAGATTCAAAAAGACATTTGAAATAGTATTCATCAACTACTGTAATATTTATTTATTTTTTATTTCTCAACCCCACTATACCATCTAAGCCGATAGCCCTGGTAGCTAGCGCTTTTGTATTTTATTATAATTTTAATTGCAATAAAATGGAATAACTAACTAACTATATATTAAAAAAAATTATGATATATTAAACAAACTTTTATTAAAACAAAACTTTTAAAATTTGCGTTAAATAAAAAAGGAAAAAAGTAAAAACGAAAATAAAATTTACAAACGATTTATAAAAAATTTAAAACAATTTTGTGTGTATAAAAAAATTAAATTAAATGAAAATTAATCAAAAATTATATTAAAAACTTTTTAATAAAAAAAAAACTATAAAAAATTTGCATTACAAATAATTTATAAAAACAAATTTACAAAAAAAAATTACAAAAATATTGCAAATAAAATTTATCTTTATTTATTATTTAATTGCCAAATTTCTGTGCGCGCAAATGTTTCATATCTATTTTTGTTTTAATTGTTCCATCGAAAACTTCAATGGCCTTACCAAACAAAAGACTTAAGCGACAAACTCTCATTCAGTTCATTCGGTTTGAAACCAAACCGTTGCGTTAGCGCAGCGTAAAACCGGATCAGCTGTTTACATTATTGTTGTTATCAACAGCTACTGGTGTTTGTTGTTGGTTTTTTTACCGTTTACCATGAACGCTCGACCGCAGTCAATTTTGATTTTCTCTCTCTTTTATGTAATCGGAGCAGCTAAAAGCGGACCATGGCAGTCACAAACGCTTTATAAACTAAAAACAACAGAAACAACTGCAAATTGTTGCACGTCAAAATGACAGCAATAAATTTGCAAATATGAAAATTGTTGATACGTTGCTGCCATCAAAAATACAACAACAACAACAACAACAAAACATGCAATGTGCAACGTGCAACCACTCACAGCCAGTGGCAACGAGCCGAGCTGACACGCAATGCGTCTGCGGCCTGCAGGTGTTTTATTGCATTGCAACAACAAACAATTAACAATTGAATTGGTCTTTCCTGCTCGACTGCGACTGGTGGCTTTGTCGTGATTTTCGGTGCTTTTTGTGCGCACATTTCGAAAAAATGCATAAATATGCATGAATCTTTGTTGGGAGAGTGAAGACGGAGGCCGATTTCCTTAACACCAAAAATACATAAACCTATAGCAAAAAAAAACAGGTTATTGTGTCTTGCATACATTCGTGTGTTTGTTGGTGTTTGTGTGACGAAGAAATGCACACTTGTTGCGGGAGCGAGAGAAAATTATTCGAACAAGAGTTTTGCCGCTTCAGCGCCGACTACGGCTGCGCTACTTTCTCTCTGCATGCGGATATTTTTAATCAACTCATTTATTATTGCTTCTCGGTCACTTGTTGCATTTTTTACTATTTTCTGTCTGTGTGTGTGTGTTTTTTTTTTGGTTGGTATTTGCTTTTGACACTTTGCATTATTTATTTACAAAAATTAAACATGAAATTTTTTAAGCAGGAACTTTTAAAATTGGACAACGAAGTTTGCTAAAACTGCAGTCTGAAAAGTTTCCGACCTAACAACGATACAAGACATTTAACAATTTTTTTTTTTAGTAGAAAACATATTCCCTACCTTCTGTTAACGAGTTCGGGAACGGGTTGAGTTCGGGTTAGTTACACTTCCTCGAGAGACCATAAAACTCACTTGATTTTAATGAAATGATAAATCATAATGGAAAAAATAGCAATAGCCCTACCGAAAGTTCTATCACTTCAAAAAAAAAGAACACACTTAATTTTCTGCCATGAAAACAATAACAACAGAAACATGTGTAATGTAGAAAATGGCAATTGTAGTAAAATTAAAAACTCAACAGTTGCAAGATAAAATAAAACAAATTAAAAATATTGCACATATGAGCATACAATCAAATTAGCGGTAAATAAAGAAAATTTATTAGTTAACGTCAGAAGTAGTAACAAGTTTATGAATGACTAATTTGATTTTAAGCGTTTCAAAGTGTTCACAAGTTGAGTGTTAATTGAAAAAGTAAATGAAAATGTGTGTTTGACAAATAATTATGAGAATTCGCAGGGTAATTAGCACTGAATGTGACACATGGATTCGGCACACAATTCCAACAACAATCATAAACACTCAAACTTTGTATGTTTTTCAATTAAAACATCGGAAATGATATTTTAATTTCTTTATTGAGGGAAGTTAGAATTAAAGTTTTCCTTTCTACTGTCACTTAATCTTATGGCACATAATTGCTGTACTCAGGCATAACTTGTGACACATTCTTCTTAGAACCATCGTTAAATATTTTCACATTTTACATTATATTTTTCATTAGATTTCTCAATGATTAGCGCAAATAATGGGGATTTGTACAGCCAATTCAGGAGTTTAGATACTGCAACTGAAAACTAAAACTGAAACTAAAACAAAACTAAAACTGAACCGCAACTGAACTCAAACTGAAATCAAACTGAACTCAAACTGAAACTAAAATCAAACTTAAACTGAACTCAAACTGAAACTGAAATTGAACTCAAACTGAAGTCAAACTTAACCTGAGCCGAAACTGAACTCAAACTGAACTCAAACTTAAAATAAGCTCAAACTGAAACTGAACCCAAACTTAAACTGACATCAAACTGAACTCAAACTGAAACTGAACCGAAACTGAGCTGAAACTGGGCTCAAACTGAAACTCAACTCAAACTTAAACTGACATGAAACTGAACTCAAACTGAAACTAAACCGAAACTGAACTCAAACTGAACTCAAACTGAACTGAAACTGAACTCAAACTGAAACTGAACAGAAACTGAGCTCAAACTAAACTCAAACTTAAACTGGGCTTAAACTGAAGCAGAACTCAAACTGAAGTCAAAATCAAACTGAACCGAAATTAAACTCAAACTTAAACTGAACCCAAACTGAACTCAAACAAAACTCAAACTGAAACTGAACTAAAACTTAACCTGAACTAAAACTTCAACTGAACTCAAACTGAGCTAAAACTGAACTCAAACTTAAACTGAACCGAAACTAAACTCAAATTGAACTCAAAATAAACTCAAATTGAATTCAAACTGAAACTGAACTCAAACCTCAACTGAGCTCAAACTAAACCTGAACTAAAACTTAAACTGAGCTCAAACTTAAATTAAACTCAAACTGAAACAGACCTGAAAATGAACAGAAATTGAATTGAAACTGAACTTAAACTGACATGAAACTGAACTCAAAATGAAACTGAACCGAAACTGAACTCAAACTGAAACTGAACTAAAACTTAAACTGAGCTCAAACTTAAATTAAACTCAAACTGAAACAGACCTGAAAATGAACAGAAATTGAATTGAAACTGAACTTAAACTGACATGAAACTGAACTCAAACTGAAACTGAACCGAAACTGAACTCAAACTGAAACTGAACTAAAACATAAACTGAGCTGAAACTGAAACAGACATGAAACTGAACTCAAACTGAACTTAAACTGAACCAAAAATTAACTCAAACTGAAACTAAACTCATACTGAATCTGAACTCACACATAAACTGAACTCAAAGTTAAACTAAACTCAAACTGAAACAGACCTGAAACTGAACAGAAATCGAACTGAAACTAAGCTCAAACTTAAACTGAACCGAAACTGAACTCAAACTGAACTCAAACTTAAACAACTTAACAACTTAAACTGTACTCAAACTGAACCCAAACTTAAACTGAACTGAAACTGGACTGAACCTAAACTCAAACTGAACTCAACCTTAAACTAAACCGAAACCGAAACTAAACTCAACTCAAATCAACTCAACTCAAACTGAAACTGAAACTGAGTTCAAACTGAAACTGACCTGAAACTGAAACATTCAACCTTTAGTAGGAAGGTAGATACAGCTTTTAGTAGAATAAAAACACAAACCTTTGCAACCAAAATGTTCAACTCTCATGAGTCTAACGACAATTTTTGGTCACCTTGTTAGATATGAAATGAGCTCTGTAACTCAAAAGTGATTGATATCAAACTCAAATCACACTCAGTTCTTGGTCAACCCGCACTCCTCATTTCATAATCTTTCCAACGGTAGCGCTTCTTCAGTGTTTAATAGATTCAATCACTTTCTACACATTCAAACATCATTAGTCACATTAATGGACCAAAGCACGAAATCGTGGACCCATAATCGCACCATGAATGTATTTTTAATAAATTACTAAATTATTCGAATGAAAACGAAATTATGCTAATAGCAGTTGAAATAGTAGGTTTTTCAATAAAATCATCAACAACATAAAACGATACAATTTCGTTGGGCTCCAAATTATGCGCGTCGAACCAGTTTGAAGCCGAAACCCAGTTCAGATTTCGTTTGCATGGGTGCAAGCGGGCCGCAAAGGAAAGCGACACGATGCAGCTGGAAATTCCAACAAACCGGTGGCTGTGGTTAGGAATGAAAACACTTTTACTCTCGACTACGGCACTGAACAACACCGAAGCACACAAAGCCAAAGCGAAGCTACAAAAGCGCTCAGAGAAAATTGACAACAAAAGTGCACGTTGGACTTCAAGTGGCGTGTACGAAATTCAAAGAAGAAATTTAAGTATTGCACACACAAGCAAAAATGCCTTTTATATGCCCATAGAAAATCACAACAACAACAACAAAAGGAATGAGACTCAAACTGAAAAGAAAACGTGGCGCAGAAGAACGAAAATGCCTAAAAACACGCAACTTTGGACATTCGCCAAGAAAGCGATTCCAGATGCATTGAGTGAACATTAATAAATATTTAGCTATCAGCTGGCATTAAACCCAGTAAGTACAACATTTTTGCTATTAAAAAGCTGAACACTGCATTAGTGTCGCCTTTGCATTTGCTGCCTAATTGTTTATGACTTTTGGCTGCCGCTTTTAGTGTTATCATGTTAACGTTTAATGTTTTTATTATCTTTGCGGCATTGGCTGCTTTCAATTCATTTGCAAAAATTTTTAGGGTGTGTGCTGCCATCCAACAACGTCTCACATCCGGTGTTTTTTTTTGTCGCTTGAAAAGTGTTTTTTGTTTTTGTTTTTTGTCGTTTCCCTGAATGCTTTGAAACGTTGACCACCTAATGCGGCGTTGTCATGCAACTTGACACTAATCAAAAATTTCCGGTTAGCGCAAGTGTGACCATTAATTGTCATTAATTTTTTTGGGCAGTGCGCATTTTTTCTGCTATTTGTGCTGGCGCCAGTGTGAAATTTCCATTTCAACTCTTCTTTGCCATGAAGAATTTCAATTAAGGTAATTTTTCCCGTTGTCAATTTTCACTTTCTTTAACTTGTTTGGGAAATTTGTTCGTGTGTGACTAGTGGCGTTAAGTTTAATGTCTGCTTTCCGTGTTTGGGTTATTTCATAGCGTCTCTTGTTGTCGACTTTAATCGGTTTATTTTATGCTGCTTTGATTTAGTTTTCACTCGAGTGTTAATTGCCTGTCATTATCTGTTGTTGTTTTTTGTTATTGTTGAGAAGTTTTTAGTTGCTTTCTTTTGGTTAATGCGATTTTTACTACACACACACACACTTTGGTGATGGTTCAACTCAATTAAAGGCGCGACAGTTAAATGTCTCGAAAATTATTTCTTTAATTATTTTTTCTTATTTTTTATGATACGATTCAGTCAGTTTAATGAAGCAATTGTTGGACCTAGCAGAGTTTGACAACTCAGTGAGCATGTAAAAAAATTTCAACTCCATAACTTTGTTGGAAATATTTAAACTTTTGCTTATTGAAGTTGATTGTTTGATCTAAAAAAAATTTTATAAAACCTTCGGGGAAAATTTTTTTATCAAAATCTTACAAACTAAAAACACTTAGAGGCGTCTTCTTGGACTCAGTCAGTATTGAATAGATGGATGTAAGGGGAGCCGAAAAATAAACCATAGGAGGTCCATTCCTCAAGCACTCAGGCTGGGTGGGCCATTGTATTTGAGACTCAAGAAAAGATGATAGAAGAAAGAGGGGTGAATGATAAAAGGTAATGAAGGCAGGGAAGGGAAGGGGACTCAGCGACTCGGCATTAATTACTAGGTGAGACACCTGTTGAAGCCTATTGAAGCTGCCCTGAAGCAAAGCAAAGAGGTCAGACAGAGGTCTCAGAGACATTTGCAGAACTGATTTGGCCAGACAAGGCACAACCAACATATCAGAGGTCAACACTAAGGGCCTAATATGCTCTATAAATTGTTCAGCATGGTTTCAAACCCACTAATTCGAAGGGACTAGTAATTCAGTGACATCACATTGGGCCTAATTTCTCTCTCGTTGGAAATATGCTGCATTTATGTAAATTTTCTTACAAGTCTAAATTGCTCGTCTGCTTCACACATCAAAACATTGAAACACAACATCAATAAATTTTATTAATTTTAAATCATGTTTTGTATCCATTAACATTGCGTAATGTTTATCGCGTTAATAGTTTACATGGAATTTTGCCAATTGGGATATTCCAGTCAGCGAAACTTGTGTCGTACGCCGAACTGTTTGACCCCGACATGTCTTGCATAAACGACTACGCACACACAGACACACACACACATACACATATTCAGTCAACCTTGTGCCCTATGCACGCTTTGTGACTTTGTGACACTCTGTCACAATGCGCTAAATACATACATAGCGAGTGAAAATTACATTTCCAATGAAAATAAATATTTGCAAAACATGCATGACGCACCCTAAAACTTGATCGAAAAATGTTGACAATTTAAGTTGAACTTAATTGATTGTTTGCATGAGCTATGAAATTTTTGTTTTTAATTTTTTAAAATTGTATGTTAAACCTTAGAGAAGGACCTTCGCTTTGGTAGAGTTCATGAACTTGAACTGAACTGAATTTTAAGACTTTGTTGAACTTTGCTAGAAGCACCGACATTCTCACCAATCATTTTTACATCGACTGGCAACTCTAATGAGTTCTAACTGGTACCGCTAGGGACCCAACCCAGGGTCTATATGTGGCTGATCTGGCCTGCCAGCTTAACTAACCCAACCTATGGTAGCAATAATTGACCTTCTGAGCTTTTGATGGTTCATGAAACACCAAAATTGTACAACAGTTATTACGAGGTTGGTCTGAAAAGTTCTCGAACTCAATGTGGGATATAGGAAGTCCGTTGGCGCCTCTTTTGAAAGGACCTCACCAAAATGTCTGCTATTCTCTGAAAACTTTTTACTCACGTTAGACTAAAAACGTGTTTGAATGAACATTTTCAATGCTCTTTTTGAAATCTAAAAGAAATGGAAGCATCGCTGGCAGTCAAGTGTAGACTTCTAAGAAGACTATAGAGACTAGACTAGACAAATAAAAATAAGTTTGAAAAAAATTTCTTGTATGTTTGTTAGGTGGAATATTTTTCAGACCACACTCGTAGAAACAGCCCAAATGGGCTCGAATAAGTTGTGAACTTTTAGACTAACAAAATAGAACGTCAAGAACAGCCCAAGACCCCAAACCGCCACAAACAACATTTCACTGTGTAATTGACATCCGCGCAAGTGAGTCGGATTTGCTTTCTAATGACTTCTCTCGAAGCTGCATGAACGAGGTGCATTTTTTTTTTATTATAAAAATTGCAGCTGGGTTGCAATTAATTTGCATGCAATTCAAATATGTTTAGTGCAATTCGCTGGCGTCGAGTGCAATTGTGGCGCATGCGCGATGTAAATTGTTGGCAATGCTTGTTCTTCTTCTTGTGGCCTCCGCGCATTGGCAAACGAGCGGCAAATTTTGCGCCCGTTTGACTGTTGTACACACACAAATATATTTCGTTTTCGTTTATTTACTAAAACCAAACTAAAAAAATAAATAAAGCATTAACGAAACAGAAAAATGCAAAAGTGAAAGTTAGGCGCGTGCTGCGCGTTGCGGTGCGATGTGCGATTTTATGGGTTTGTGCTTCTTTATGTTAAACGGATTTTTATTTTGTATTTTTTTATTATTTTGTATTTGTTACTATTAAATTTTTAGCATTTTTTTTATTATAAATTTTCTCTTTTTTTGTTACACTGTAATTTTTTTGTTTATGTAGTTTCCGTTTCTATGTTGAACGATTTTTATTTTTTTTACTATGCAATTATTATTTTTGACTATTATAGGTTTTTTTTATATTTTATTTTTTATGCTAATCTTTTTTTTGTATTTTATTTTTTTTATTTTTTCTTTTTTATTTTTATATTCGTAATTTCTATACGGAAATTGTTTTCTTTTTATATTGACTGAACTTGCTTTTATTGAATAGTTTTCATTTATATTTTTATGTGTAAATTTTAGTTTTGTATTTATAATTGTCTTATTTTTTTAGTTTTTTATTTTTTTAATATTGATTTTTATATTTTTAATTTTTTATACTGATTTTTTCTTTTTTATATTGGCTATTTTATATTTTACTATCCAAACTTTTTTATATTTTATATTTTTGCTTTAATTTGAAAATAAATTTTTAATTTTTATTATTTAACATTTTATTTTTATATTAACTGAACTGGTTTTTGTTGAATAGTGTCTTATATCTTTATGTGTTAATGTTTAATTATGAATTTATATATTTTTTTACTGTTTTATTTTCTAATTTTTGTCATTTTTCATATAGAAATTTTTTTATTTTTATATTAATTGAACTTGTTTTTGTTTAACAGTTTTTTATATTTTTATAAGTTAGTTTTTAATTTTGTATTAAGTATTTTTTATTTCTTACATTTTAATTTTTTAAAATAAAATTGTTTATATTTCAAAATTTTTATACTGTACTATAATTTCTTATTTTTCTATTGATGAAACTTGTTTGTGTTGAAAAGTTTTTTATATGTTTATGAGTTAGTTCTTATTTGTTAATTATAATGTTCTTATTTTTTGTTTTCTTATTGTTTACATTTTTATTTTTTACTTTTTAATATTTATTTTTAGTTTTCTCATATTTTCATTAGTTTATTTTTATATATACTGAACTTGTTTTTGTTGAATAGTGTTTTATATTTGTATGTGTTAATGTTTAAATCTGTTTTTATAATTGTTTAATGTTTTGTTTTTTACTTTTTGTTATTTTTAAACGGAAATTTTTTTATTTTTATATTGATTGAACTTGTTGTTGAAAATGTTTGTATGTAATGTATTTTTATGTGTTGATTTGTATATATTTTGAATTTATTTTGTATTTATAATTTTATTCTTTTATTATTTTTTACTTTTTTATTTTTTAATTTTGACTATAATTTTTTTATGTATTGATTTCACTTTTTTATTGAGCAATTTTTCATATTTTTATGAATTAGGTTTTTATTTTGTATAATTTTTTATTTTTTAATTTTGAAACTGAATTTTAAATACTATTACTTTTTTTTTTTAATTTTTAACTTCTTATTTTTATTTTGACTTTTGTTTATATTTATATTTGTATGTGTTAATTTTATAATATTTTTAATTCTGTATTTATAATTCTGTATTTAACTGTTTATTTTTTAATTTTTGTTATTTTTTAAACGAATATTTTTTTGTTGTTTTTATATTGATTAAACTTGTTATTGTTGAAAATTTCTTTATATTCTTATATGTTATTTTGTACTTTTTATATTTAAATTTTTTATATTTTTAATTTTTTTACTGTAATTTTTTTAAATTGATTAAAATTGTTTTTGTTTAACAGTCATATAATATTTTAATTTTTTCAGTTTTCATTTTGTTTTCAATTTTCAATTTTAGTAGATTTTATATTTGCATTTTTTTGTTTTTGTAGTTTTGTATTTTTAATATATTTTAATATATTTAATTTATTTTTAATTTTTATATTTTGCATATGTATTTTTCTATACTGAAATTATTTTTATAAGTATTTGTTTATTGCTTTAGCGCATTTTGGTTGCTTTGGAATTTTGCTTAGTTTAATTTTTTTTTAAGTCTAGTTCGTTTGACTGTTGTTGCTACCAGCGTAAAAATCATTTACTTTGAGTTTTCCTTTAGACTTGTGCAAACGCTGTAATTGCACAAAAGCAAACGTTAACATGGAGAAACAACACTAACAACAACAGCAGCGGCAGTACCGAAATGCAACTGATTGCTAAACATCGCCGCCGCCAACAACGGCCACAACAACAACAACACCTACAACACGGGCGCACGAAACCTGGTCTGCACTTATTGCAGCTCGTAACCGGACTTAATGTGTGTGCATTTTGACACTTTTGCCACAATAAAAGCAAATATGTGTAAAAATCATAAAGTGGACATGCAGCGCGTTGGCTGAACGCCCGAAATGTGGCACATTTACAATTACAGCTTTTGGTGAGCAAATGACGAGCTAGTTTGTTTAACCACTTAATGAGTTGCTTAACGATGAGGATTTGACAATTGAAGGGCACTACGGCAGCGGGAGGGGCACTTTGACATTCGAATAGTCACCCAATAAAATCTTTTGACTGTCATCTGATTTCCATTCAATGAAATTCGTTCACAACGTTCACCATTTAGATGACTGAAGAGCACCCCACAAGGCCCAGCATTCCCCTAAGCACTTTTACATGCGCACAAATCTCCACACATTTCATTTCCGGCTACTTTCAACTTCCATTATTTCTTATAACAAAGTTATTTACATTTTACAAAGTTACAAAATTTCGACCAGCAAAATCAATGAAATTGAAATTAAAGAAGAGAAAAAAACCGATAAAATTGCAGGCGAACAAACTTTACTTCACTTTCAATTTAATTGAGTTGTGCGTAGTGTTGGCCAAATTGCCGAAATGATATAAAAATAATGAAATCCCCAAATACCTGACACAAATACAAAACACGCAAGCGGCAGCTGCAACGCAACGTCACCTTGACGTTTGTCAACACACGAGAGAAATGAGACGCAACGACGTCGACACACATGTGAGTTTGTCGTCTCAGCGGCAGCCGACGAGACAGACGCACAGGCAGCCGCAAATGCGAATTGCGCGTGCGTGTCAAAGCGGTCAGTTTAATTTATGAGCCGCCAGAGGGCGTCATGAGCACAATTAAAAACGAAATAAAAAAAAAAACATTTATAATATTTAGTGATCGAACCGACAAAAAATTGTTTATTATATTATTTCTAGGTATAAAGTAGTCACAATTGGAAAATGAAAAAAAGTTAAAATGAATATCTACAAATTGAAATTTTACAAATCAAAAAATAAATAAAGCTGTATTAATATTAATTAAAAAACAAAAAAATTTTTCAAAACAAACTCAAACAAACAAAAGTTGTAATAGTGTACAAAACACTTACGAAAATAAGTTTATATTGCTACGTGTGGTTTATTGGCATTTGAAAATATTTTTCAAAATTACAAATATTTATTAGAAACTTATGTCACAATAATTTTCTCTCTTCCTGCGAAATATAAATTATTCTATTCTGCTTTCACTGCTTTATTGATCGAACAGTTTTTTTCTTTGCAAATTTTATCTTCAGTCAAACTTCCGCTTGATGCATAAATTATACAAAATTTAACACACTTCCAACACTCGTCCACCAATTTCAGATCAAATTACGCGCGCATACGTTTAACACATTTACACCGTTCTGCTTTTTTATTAAATATGGCGCAGCGGATTAATAAGCCACAAATTTGCATTTCGGCGAAACAGCAAAAATTCAGCAGTGACCAAAACAAGCGCAAACTTTGCATTTCAGCTGCAATCGAGCGCAAAGTTGAACTCATTTTGTGTTCAGTGCTGTTATGGCAATCAATAAGTTTGTCGCTTAAGTCTTTTGTTTAAGCATCGACATGCGCAACGGTTATGCAGCGCTGAAATGCTTCTGTCTTATGGCGCTTTGTTTGAATGAGCCAAGTGTGATTTTCTTTATGAGCACGCAGCATTTTTGTGCATTCAGAACTTTGTTTACACGGACTTTAATGGGAGCCGCATTGCTTTATTTTATTTGACTTCGATTCAGTTCAGCTTATGTCATTTCTTTTCATTATAATTTTATGGCTATTTACTTTTGACTTTTATTTTGTTCACATTTCCGCTGCGGTCTTTGACTTGCGACGAAATTTCTGTGTGGACAAAGGAAATTTTTGGCTCTTTCTGTGGATATTCTGTAGCGTAGGTAGGTTGAGGAATGTTGAGCGTCATTGTGATGGCGCCGCTGCTTGGTGCTTTGTTCGGCACTAAAGTCGATTAGCATAACTTTGACTGGGTTTATGCTAACTAGTAGTGATTGAAACTGAAACTGTTGTGTAAAATATTTCCTATTCATTGTAACTTTTATTGTGTCATTCGAGTTGTTCTTTCCATATTGAATGGATTCCTGGTGTTCTTTATTGAAGCTGCAACCGAATAAATTATGCATTGAGGCATTTAAATTAATCAAACTCAAACTAATGTCAACTTGAACAGCAATAATAGAGCTTAAAGACCCATTTAAATCAACTCAAAGATCCAACTTTTGTGCCAGTCACCTTTTAATGATCCATAAAAGATCCAAAAGTATCAAACTGTACCCGACGCAACTGCAGAAAGCACTCAACTGTTGAACTCGAAATCAAATCCAATTTGACCCAATTTCTACAAATCATTTTTTGCTCTAATAAATAAATGTTGCTCATTTTTTACTTGCCACATAATGAGCGAGCGGGGACCTGTTTAACTTTGTGTTGTAGCAATTTTTTCTTTCTTTTTTATGTTTTGCCGTATTTAAATTAGATCGATAAAAAGTACATAAATACTCGTAGAAATGTTTGCACACACTCACACTGGCGCAAATGGCCAACGAACATATAAAGAAAAGTAGAAAGTGGACATTTGTGTCAAGTAATTAAATCTACAACAAAAATTCATCAATACTATACAAACACTTGCACACTTACACACACACACACACACATAGTTACATGCTGATTCATTCATTCAAGTCAAATACTTGTCAATTTGTGCGCCAAAGAACTCGCCGTGCCAGTTGTTAGTTGCTTTATAAAAGCAATTTGTTGGTGCTATTGTTGTTGTTGTTGTTTTTTGCATTTTTGGCGTCAATGCTGACCATCGATTGTGTGTGCTGCTAAGCCGGCCAAACAGCCGTCAGCCAGTTAGCAGCCAGTTGGTTGTTGTGAGCTGCGTCGCGTACGCACCACACACACACACACACAAACACACAAAACGTACACACAGATACCGCACGGCAGACGCATTTGGCCACTTTGCATATGGCCAATTGTTTTGTAGCCTCGAAATCGTTTTTGATTTGTCGTTGGGGTCTATGTTCGATTTGTTGTTGTTGTTGTTTGCTGAATTAATATTCAGCACCTCAACGCATGAAGAAATTCAATTAAAACTCGCAGCGCACAATTTCAATTAGTTATACTTATATATAAAACAACAACAACAAGAAAAACAGCTATAACATCAGCAATATTGCACATTTGCTGTGAATATCATTGTTGTTGTTGTTTAATTGCCCAGAAGTTTACGCCACTCGATGCAATTTGAACATTTTGTGGCCTATAACTTCTGCAATAGAATCGCCTTGCATACAGTGTTGCCATATTAATGTCAATTAATCATACATTATTTTTTAAGTATTTAATTGTTGTTTTTTCAATCATTTGTTTAGTATTATTTTTATTGTTTTTGTACGACCGCATTTCGGTGGTAAATTATTTTTTCTATTTGTTTTTTGTTTAGTTGCATACGACTTCTTAAAATGTTGCGCTTTTTCGTTTATTTTGCATTTTGTTGTCGCTTATGTCTTTGCTTCCGAAATTATTTTAAGGTTATGTTGCGCAAAAATGCGCGCATTGGCCATTGGGCCACGTACAACTAGACGCGTGAATGCAAGCCAAATTTTAACTACAGCAAATAAAACAAAAAAACTTAAAGCCAATTTTTTTTTTTGTTTTTAAATTTTAATTTACTAAAGTTAAGTCTAAAAGTTAGGTTAGGTTACACTGGCTGGCCTTAAGATCTCGCATAGACAGATCTATAAATTATCTACAAGCCCTTGTAGGAAAACTTAGTAGGAAGCTGGGCGTTATTTTGGACCCCCAACCCCTCTTCCCTCAATCAGTGGAATACCCAAGTGAGCCAATCGAAATCTTGAGATCTTTTGTTCCAGAGTTCCTCTAACACTTTGTGCATATGTCACTGATGTCACAATGAAGTCTCCTTTCTCCTTCTTCCACCTCAGGTTCGAGTCTAAAAGTTGAAAGCTGCTCTGTTAAAGACATTTGCTAGTCATACCAAATTTTTAACTTTTTATTCATTTTCTTGGCTGGTTGGTTGGTTGTTTAAGTTGGCAATGCCTTCAACATTCAATTAGCAATTCTCTCGGAATTTATGGATTATTATTCACAACATCACTAATCCTGGATGTGTTTTGAAGTCAGTTCAAGGCTTTGATAGAAACCAGCAAATTGTTGATCGCTACTATAAATTTTCGAATATTCTCAAAGAAAGTTTTCCCTGGCTTTTGGAATGGAACTTAAAAGAAGGTAACTGTCGATCAGCGAGCCAGTTCCGGGAGGACCTCTCTGCAATTCCACACAAGTCTAGAGGTAAAGATCGGTAAGTCCAGTGCATTTAGGGCTGGTTGACTGCTGAAGAAAATTTTGATCCTTTCTTTAATGGTGGTGTCTGCTACAGTCAGCCTGAAGGGGTTCTGAATCTATTCAAAAGTCATATTGATTCAATGATACTCAACTCTCCCTCGCCCCACACTTCATTTTGTATTCATCTCGTGTAGATTACTTATGCTTCCTACACTTTTTATTACATCCATTCTCCTCATTAAGATCGCAATGGTGTCTTAATGAAGAACAGTTTATGATTTACTCAAAGTGGGCTTCTAAACATTTTTGTCTAAAATTAAGCCTTTTTATGATTACTAAATATCTGTCTTTTTTATTTTTTCTCATTTTGCTTTGTTCCGTATTTGTTTCTAAATTCCTTTGTTTACTTTGTCATTATTTATTTTTATTTATTATTTTTGGTTTTAATTTTGTTTTATAGTTAAAATTTTAATTTTTCTACTTAGATTATCATCATTATTTTTATTTGATTTTGTTGTTATTTTCTTAATTTTTAATTTAAAATAAATGATTTTATTTATAATTTATTTATATTTTAATTATAATTTGTTCCCCTTTAATTCATTGCATTAACTTGTTATTAAATGTTTTAATTTTTTTAAAATTTGTTTCCAATATTCTCCACACTCGCACAACATAACGAAATGGTTCATTGGCTGCATATGAAATATTTCCAAATATTCTCTGTTAATAAAACTTTTACGGCACGCTTTTGATTTCGGCTCAAGGGCAGAGCATGAAGGTTTACTAAAACGACAAAAACAAAAAAACGACAAAATCAAAAACAATAACAACAGCAAAAGCCACACTAATTTCATGTTCATGTAAAATGTTTTGTAAGCACTAAGCATAGTGTAAATTATTGTTTAGTGCAGTTGAGCAAAAAAAAATATATAAAATTGTCAGACATTTGGCGTTGACGTTCAGTTTCGGTGAAACATGACAAAATAAAAACTCAACTTTGCTTTAGGCCATTAAGTAAAGGTTAGCCGAGGGCTTAGTGCTTGGCCTAATTTATTGCATGCATAGTAAAAACATTGGATAAAGTATAAACCACAAGGAGAGCCAAATCTTGGGGAAACTTGAATAGAGTATTTTACTTTTTAATTGGTTGGCAACAGAGCCACAATTGCAACCTTAAGGTTAGAGGGTTTGATTTTTTTATGTTCATGGACACTAATCGAGGTATGAACTGCAATCTGTCTTCAAGAGTTTAGTTAATTATAACCTTTAGAGATCCACACCATCCACATTCTCTTCTCCTCAGCTTTTACTTGGCGCCTATTGCATTGAAGCCCTCCAGGCATAGTGCAATGACTTGAAACATGAACCTGACTGCACCCAAATCGAAAGCACGCTCACTGCTTAACATTGAAGATCTTGCAATTTTGTTTATTTTTCATTTCATAAATGGCCGCCACGCTTTGAAAATTGCCATTTTAGCATGTCGAGCTCACAACGCTCTGCCAAACCCTAATTACATTTTACATTAAATGAATAACACGCCCCATTTATCAACATTACACACGCTCGAATGCTGTTCGTGTTTGTTGCTGCAATTTCTCGCACAACATGCAAACACTTCAGAAAGAAACCCCAAAAAAAGCGATTACAAAAATCAAAAGACTCAAGACACAAACGCACACGACAGCGTTGAAAATGAAACTGTTTTTACTGGAAGAGTTTTTTGATTTGAAAAATTTGGAAATTTTCAAACATTTCATATGGGCCACTTGAGACATAAAACCAACAACAATGTCAATAATATTTGAACATAATTTTCATAATCGAAACGCGCAGCAGAGCAAAGTGAGCCGGTCGAGAGTTCATTAACGACCACACATGCAGTCAACAAATCTCAGTTGCAGTCACATTTCAGTGTGTGTGTGTGTGTTTGTGTGTTTGTGCGGTTGAAATCGTCAAAAAAGTACCGCTCAGCGCATAACTGTGATTGTGTGTTTGCCGAAATGCGCTGCAGCAAACGAGGCGAGTTGCGCCGTTTCGCCTTAATTGATTTGTCACAACTTGCTTACACACTTTGCTTGTGTGTATGTGTATGTGTGTGTCTTTCACAAAGCTTGTCTGTGGCATAAATAGTCGCTAAATGCATCTAATTTTGGGCTGACTGTGTCGTCAATGCACGAAAGCAACTCACCCCGCCCCCGCCGCCCCACTCCTGGCCAACGAATTCGCCGTTTGTGATTGTAAACTTTAGCGCTTTGTGGGGCCAGTGCAAGGTTGTAGGGCTGACAGCAGCACCAACAAGCAATATAACAACAACAAAAACACTTCATTGGCAATAAAAATGCCATCATATGCATCATATCAACAACAACAACAACCATATATAACAACAACAAATTTGTATGATAAACGGCGCAAATTAAATGCATTGCAGTCAGCTGCGTGACTACGATTTATTTTTTGTTTTACATTTTTGTTGCTTTTGCTTTTCACTTTCGTTGTATTCGTTAGCCAGTTGTATTGGTTGATTGTTGTTGTTTTTGTTTTTTATGCTTTTCTGCACACTTTGCTGATTATTTAGGTTTCGAGTACACAACACATCTTTGCCACACATGGCAAATATGCATATGTATGCTTCTTCTTCTTCTATAGCATCTTCTTTTTTAACATTTTCTTTCTATTTTTCTCCTTCTTGTGCTGTTGGCTGCTTTTCATTTGTTGACTGCACATTGAGTGTTTGCTACTTCAAAATTTCATACTTTATTTACTTTTAAAATTGGGCCATTTGTTGCTTATATCTGTTGCCGCTATTCGCCGCATTACAATAACAATGATAATAAAAAATACAAACAACTATAGTAACTTATTTGTGTGCTGCAAATATTTGTCATTTATCATGCAATTGTTATATAATATGAGCCGTGCAAACGTCCGCGTGTAATTTTTGACTGCAAAAACTTATCAGTCAGCTAGATGAAAGTTTCACTTTTCGACACTTTTAATAAGTTTTAAGGTATTTCAGCAATTGTGGCGAAAAGTTATGAGCCGAGTTTTAATAGCGAATATCGAAAGCACTTTCAGACCTCCAAAAGGGGAGGATTGAACCGAAAATAAGGAATCGACTAAGCGTTTGACATCTTAACAGACGATTCCAAGTTAGAAATTGTGATTAGTTGTGAGATATTCCCCAGTAAATTGAGGTTACATTGTTAGGTTAGGTTACATTGGGTAGAGAAGGAATAGGTTCGGTTAGGTTATGTAGGGAAAGGTATGTATGTCACTTTCGCTCGGAGGCCAGAGTGACCCACTGTGAATCTCTTTTTGTTTTCCTGTGGAGCTAACCAACAATCTCCATCCAGGACCAACGAGTTCAACCTCATAACAAAGCATATTAATAAAAAGCAATTCGGCATTTCGACGTTCGCCCCGCTAGTCAGGTGCGTCAGGAATCTTGACCCAAGGGAACGAAGTCAGCCTTCCTGGAAGGAAGAAAGTGCTTTATCCTTTCTACCTCTCCTGGACGGAGAGAGAAAAAACGCCATAATATTCTCACTTCGCCTACTTGATTTCTGGAACATTTTTCGGGGTCAAGTAAAGGTCATACTGCAGGCCTTGAAGTGGATTTCATTGAACCAACTAAATACGTAATGTAAACATTCACATTTACTCAAATAATCAGGCAGCATTCAAGTCCTCTGCTGGTGTATCGAACAAATTAAACCTTGAAGCCTTCTCAACAATGTAGCAGATGAATCATGAATCAATATGTATTAGATTCCTGGTCGCAGAGGCAACTGCCAGACCTAATTATGAACTTTTAAGACGAATTAAAATATAATTTTCTATATAAATCTTTAACTTTCTAGATGATTCTCTACCTGCAGTTAGGCATCCGTCACATCACAAACAAAAATCTTTGTCATCAATTTTCCAATTATTTTAGATTTATTATTTTATTTAAGATTTACAAAAAATGAAAGTCATATTTAGTTTTAATTAATATTCTGCCTAACATTGGACTCAATTGAAACCATTTTCTGTAACCTAAAATTTTCGTATTTTTTTCGTGTGGGTTTTAGCAGTTCGTGGTCCATAAATATTTGACCAAATCATGCAAATGTTCAAAATCATTGGCCGTCTATGCAAATTACAAATGCAAACTTTTAATTAGTATTTAAGTTATTTTACAGTTGACGCAAATGAGTGGACAATCAACAAAACCCACTCAAAAAGTGGTTGCGTGTTGGCCAAAAAAACGTTATATTTTAAATATGTTTAGCAGATATAAAAAACA
The DNA here is from genome assembly GCA_964056695.1 of Melieria picta. Classification (NCBI taxonomy): domain Eukaryota; kingdom Metazoa; phylum Arthropoda; class Insecta; order Diptera; family Ulidiidae; genus Melieria; species Melieria picta. Next base: position 121,371,455 of record OZ057400.1, on the reverse strand, counting down.
AAAAATTAAAAAAAAAAATTCAAAACTATATACAAATAATGCATTCAAACTCAAAGTCCAAAAACTTTAAACAAATAAATAAAAAAATTAATCAGTAAACGTGTTCAAAGGCAATATGCACAAATTAGTTGCCAACAACAACAAACACCTGTAACACTCTAAACAAAAAAATCTGTATCTATGCAAAAACTGTCAGCCATGGCTCGCAGCGACAACAGTTGGCCATTGGCCAGACTTGAAAGGTCGTCGTTTTAATACCGCTGCTTTTGTTGTTGTTAGTGGCATTTTGTTGTTTGAATTTTTTCTTATACCGCAACAGGCTGTTAAATCAGTTTAATTCACTGTAATTTGTGTAAATAAACCCAAGCAAAATATGGCCATAATTAAAATTTGCAATTGAAGTTGGCAGCTCGCACACTCACACTCACATAATCACACCGATGTATGTGTGTCAGCAATTAAAAGCAGCAAGTATAACGAAAATCGAATATATATATACAACAAAAAATTTTAAGCATTCAAGTGTGGCACTTGCAAATCACTAAAATACTTCAAGGTGGTGCCACATGGCGTATGCGTGATTTTATTTTCGCTGCAGTGGGTTTCAATCAATGCGCAACGGCAATTAACCAACAAACCAAAATGCTGGACGTTGAGTGGCGGAAATGGTGCTGGCTGACACGGACAATAAAAAATGTTTTTAAAAACAAATAAACAAATAGACATACAGACAAAGAGACAGAGAGACAAAGCAGCATAAACAACCAATTGGAAGTGCAAGTTGAGTTCTAAATTTTGCTTAGTGAAGCTTAGGAACATATTTTTTTTTTATTTTTTGTAAACTCCGAAATGGTTTTCACTTTATTTAAAAGCATAAACAAGTCATTTCAATTAAACCAAAAAATAACATTTAAAACATTTGCTATCAATGAGGCGCCCAAGGTTAGCTACCAGCGGCCACTGGTTGCACGCAGCACTGCACTTTGACATTCCAGACAGCAGCTTCATGTGATTTGTGGCTTCATCGAGTCGCTTCTACAAATGTGTATGTGTGTGCTTGTGTTTGTATTTGTGTGCGTGTGCGTTTTTGCAAAGCTGCTAGCTGCTTTAACCAGTTAATTGAACTGCCTACAACATTTACCTGAAGATGTCATGGAAAATAACAAACATGTCTCGATGTAAGAACTCAAAATATTAGATTTCAATTTAAAAAATGTTTGTGTCATTGTAATCCTACTTTATGATTACGTAACTCGAAGATCTGCTTGACTTAATCAAAGGTTTGGATATTTTAAATGAAAGTCTGATTGTCTCAACCAAAGGTTTGTTTATAATAAATGAAAGTATGAATGTCCCAGCTGAAGGTCCGGTTGTCTTAACTAAAGGTTTGATTATCTTAAACAAAATTCGGACTGCCTTAGTTGAAGGTCCGGTTATCTCAACTAAAGGTTTGATTATCTTAAAAACAAAATCTGACTGCCTTAGTTGAAGGTTTGGTTGTCTCAACCAAAGGTTTGATTATCTTAAATGAAAGTCTGATTGTCTTAACTGATGGTCTGGTCTGGTTGTCTTCGCTGAAGATCTGGTTGTCTCAACCGAAGGTTTGCTTATTGTCTGATTGTCTTAGCTGAAGGTTCGGTTGTTTCAACCTTAGGTCTGATTATCGTACCCGAAGGTCTATCCTGGTTGTACCATTAGACTTTTAGTGCAAATGGCTCTTAACTTTTTCTCTATGAATTAAATGGCTTTATTTTCTTCAATAATCAAAACCTTAATCAACTGACTATTTCCTAAAAAAGAAACAATAGCAACTAGAACAACATGACAAAGAAATTGCATGTTGTCACGCAAGCCATCTGCAACGGAAAATATGGCTTAACAGATACTGTCGATTATTTTTATGTCATGTAACCCAAGCCAACATTGTTAGCCACCGTCACCACCTTCAACTTCAACTTCAACTTGAAACTGAATATATGCACAAAAATCGAATGCTTTGTTGTTGTTTATTTTCTTAGTAACAAGGACATTTTTTAGTTGGCCAATGACGTGTCTGGCTTAGACATTGTGTCGGCTGTGTTAGACTGTGGACAGACACACACTTTACGAACTCTAATGGAATTCTCAAGTTCACTTCGTTTCAAGTTGAAAACGTCTGCTTGTTTACTGTGCTAAATGGACTGTTTACAAAATTATATGAATATTTTTTTCTTCTTTTTTAATATTAAATAACATTACAACAAAAACAACAACAACAATAACAGAGATAATAAGTATGCAGTCGAGTGCTTAAATGTGCGCGCTTTGCTTTGTTTAGTTCCTTTGTTTTGTGATCGCTTAAACGAGAGCGAACTCGCGCTTAGTTTTTGTTGACTAACTTTTGATTTTGTTATGGTTGATGTTGTTGTTTTTTCTATAACATTTTTATGAGATAATTAGACGCAAATGAAAAGACACTTGAACGCGAATATCGTTTAATGTGAACATTAATTTGATTTAGTGAATTCATGCTGACTTCCTTCATGAAGCCATAAAGCAATTCCTTCTGTTGCAATTTTTGCAATAAAATGTTTATTTTTGTTGCAGAAAACCCATTGCAATTATTTGATTAATTAGATTGTGACATTAAAGCGGCAACCTTGGTCGAAAATTGTATCTTCCTGCAGCTAAACGATGGCAAAAAGCAGTGGAACATTTGCCCGCTAAAAAATGCTCTCTTCACATCAAGCATTGAGTTTCACATCGAACATTGAGCTTGTTGAAGCATTTAGATTGATGTCAAACATTTCCTTGATCACACATTGAGCTTGAAGTAAAATATGAGCTTGATCACACATTGAGCTTGAAGTAAAATATGAGCTTGATCACACATTGAGCTTGACGTCAACCATGAGGTTGATCAAAACTTGAGATTGATAAAGCATTTGTATTGATGTGAAATATGCACTTGATCAAGCATTGAGCTTAATGTAAAATATGAGCTTGATCAAATATTGAGATTGATGTGAAACATGTGCTTCATCAAACATTGAGCTTGATGTAAAACATTAACTTTGACGAAGCATTTAGCTGGATGTGAAACATGAACTTGATCAAGCATTGAGCTTGATGTGAAACATGATCTTGATCAAGCACTAAGCTTCATATGAAACATGAGCTTGATCAAACATTGAGCTATATTAATCTAAATTAATGTAAAACATGAGCTTGATCAAACATTGAGTTTGATGTGAAACTTTAGCTTGATGTGAAACATGAGCTTGATCACACATTGAGCATGACAAAGCATTTAGATTGACGTCAAACATGAGCTTCATCAAACATTGAGCTTCATCAAACATTGAGCTTGATGAAGCATTTAAATTGGCATAAAACATGAGCCTCATCACACATTGACCTTTATGAAGCATTTAAATTGACGTGAAATATGAGTTTGATCAAACATTGAGCTTGATATCAACATTGAATTTGATCACACATTGATGTAAAACATGAACTTGATCAAGCATTGAGGTTGAAGTCAAATTAATAAATCATTGAATCAATAAAAAATATTGAGCTTGATGTGAAACATAAGTTTGATCAAACATTGAGCTTGATCTAAAATTAATAAATCACTAAATCATTAAAAAAATTTGCATGCAATTTTTAGTCTTTAGCCCCTAAGCTAAGACACCCAAAGTCTCCTCTCAATGAGTGTATATTTTTTGTTTCTTTTTTCTTGTCACTTTCTTACAGATGACGTGCAACGGTGTCTATTTGGTGGATAAAATGCTGAATAAGACTTTTTACCATCTGGGCGTCTTCATAGCGAAGCATCCTGGCTACTTTATCATTGTGCCGGTGCTGCTGTCAATGCTGTGCATAACTGGGTAAGTGAGGTGATGGAAGAGAGCTTGACAGCTGTTAGTCACAAGTCTTGAGTTTGGGCATTTCGATAATTGAAATTATCTACCACAATCAGTCAATCATCTTCCTTTAAAGTTCAAATGTGCTTGTCATATTACTTCACACAATAAGTTTTCGAGGTCTGATATCTAATAATTCCATCGAAAACAAACTCACAGTTATATATCTGATGATCCATTCTTAAATAGGCAGATAGAAGTGACTGATTCGACAACTCTCTAAGCGATAGAGGCCCATTGAAGACTCCCACTTAACAAGACTTTCCCATCCGACTGTTGACAGCGCCTGCTCGCCTAGAATGGACATTCTCCAGATGTTTTTTGGTCATCCGCAACTTCTGTTCCGTTTTAGGTTCCACCATAAAGATTTTTATTTTTACTTCTATATAACTTAATCCCCAGATGGCAAGCACAAACTACTGAACCAACTTTACATCTTTTACTTTGTTGAACTAAAACTCCCGTAATCACTTCCTTAATTGTATTTAACATAATTTCAGTTATCAACAATTGAAATATCAAATCGATCCCGAATATTTATTCTCACCGGTTAATGGAGAGGGAAAGGCTGAACGTGCAATTGTAGAAAAATATTTCAAAGTCAACTACACACATCGCTTCAATGTGGGACGCATAACGCGACCAGGTGAGCTTAAAAATTTTTTTTATTAATTAAATATATGTTTTAATTAATGTATTTATTTCATATTTTAAATAATTCAATCTGAATAATTAATATAAATTTAAAACAAAAATATTTTACTCGTAAGTGAAAAATAAGAACAATTATTTTTTAAGTGATTACACAACCAATGTCAAATAATTTATTCAACAATCTCAAATATACAAAAACTAAATCACAATAGATGTTAGATTATGACTAACAAAGTTGAATGAGCTGCTAATTGAATAGTCAACAAATTTAAAAACTATTGATTAAGTGAAGAACAAAAAAAATCACGTTAATCACGTTAAAACTACGTTATTTAATTGCAATTATAACTTAATATTCAATAGTGACTAACGTCACTAGGTAAACTTTAAACAATAAATGGTGAATTAATCTCTGAAATGAACGCGAACGGTTAATGACTAACTAATGAATAAAAAGGCTTTAGAGCGATGGGCATCTAATTACTTGTTAACTAGTTTATTTAGTTCTAATTATGACTAACTGACTATGATTAACCATTTAGTCGCGATTAGTGACCAATTTAGCAGTAATTTTAAACAACTATTTAACAGTGACTAATGACTAGCTTCCTTAGTGAAAATTATGATTAACTCTGATGGTTTTAGCCAACTATAATTGCTATTATGATTAACCACCATTAACCAGCTATAATCACTTCTATGACTAAATAATTTAGTAGTGATTATACTAGTTGACACTGAGTAATTATTAATTTATTTATAATCGTTGTTATCATAAGTAGTGATTATGGCCAACTAGTTGACAGTGACTAATGATTAGTTTACTTAGTAATGATTATGATTAACTCACAGATTATGGTTACTTCTGATGGTTTCAACCAGCTATAATCGCTACTATGACTAAATAAATTAGTAGTAATTGTGACTAACTAATTTATAGTGACTAATTACAATTTTTTTTTTAATCACTACTATTACTAAATCATTTAGTAGTGACTGTGACTAACTAGTTGACACTTACTAATTAATTATTTATTTATTAATAATCACTACTATGACAAAATCATATAGTAGTGATTATTACTAACTAATTGATACTGACTAATTGCTAACTAATTTAGTGATAATGAGTGATTATTTCATTACAATTATGAATTTAAACAACTCACAGTTAATGATTAACTCTGATGATGTTAACCGACTTTAATGGCTACTTTGACTAAATTAGTGATCTATGAGTCATTTATTAATGATTATGGCCGACTTTTTGACAAAAAATAACTACTAATTAATTAAATGGTAATAATGAGTAATTATTTAATCACGATTAACGATCAACTTAAGTAATTATAACTGACTAAATATGTAAAAAGTAATTTTGACCAAATATTTAAGAGTGACTATTTACTAATAAGCATAGTAATAGTCATGACTTATTATAATCAATTAAATAATTATTATTTCTTTACGACTACCGACCAACTCTGCTGATTATAATCAAATAAAATATAATGACTAACTTATTTGGCAAATAATTTTTATGACTAATGACTAATTTACCAAGTAATAATGTTGTCAAATTATTTAAGCACGCCTAATCACATTCTCACGATTTAAGTCAATAATAGCTAGTCATGAAAGCATTTCAGTTATTTTATTTCAAATGTTTTTAGTCAGACAGACATTGAAGTCATTAGTTAATTGCTCCTACATTTCTGCCAACTAAAGCACTGTGCAAACATCAGCGTTGACAACCATTTCATATCATCTGTTGAAATTGCTAATTTTTTATGTACGAAAATAAATGTTTTTCGCATGAACTATGCGCCAGACTAAAAATATCACATAGGCAAATATTTGATTGCGCTCAGCTATGTACATTGTTTATATGTATGTACGTATTTTATGTGTACTTATGTATGTGTCGCCAGTGAGCAAAACGGTTGAAGTTCAAAACCGAAATGTGAAGATTTACACAGATTAAAACAAAAGACAGCAACAAATAGAAACCTACAACAACAACAAACCGATGGTGATTATGCAATGGCAGTGAACTTTTTCAAATGAGTACATAGCAATTTTTTTTAACTACGACGAATATTTATGACAGAGAAACAGAAAACTAAAAAGCGCCAAAAAGTCGCACACAAAGAAGAAAATTAAGAGACAACAAGTGAATTAGACGCTTTGGCCATTAAACGCGCAAATTGTGCGGTGCAGCAATGTTGCGCGCTTTTCCGGCATTTGAACATTTTTTACAATTTGTGTACATTTTTGTTGTTGTGCAATATTTAATAACTTTATAGGTGGTGTCGGGCAGAAAGGAAAAGTGTTGACAAATAGCCGTGTCGAATGTTTAGTTGAGCAGTTTGTTTGCTTAGCTGGTGTCATGAATGCTTGAACGTCGCTGCTATGAATTTGGGTTGTTATGATGAAAACATTTTGAACAAACAGAAATGATGAACAAATTTGCAAAGTGCAGAAAGTGAAAACAAAGCTGTTTCTAATGATTAGTAAAAAAAATATGTTAATTCCCATACCGGGAATCGAACCCGGGCCTTCTGGGTGAAAGCCAGATATCCTAGCCACTAGACCATATGGGAGATGTGAGAGTAGCGACGCAAATAGTCGGATTATGCTCAGCTTATGCAAATCTATTTTTATATTTGTCAAAGTTATATATACATATATAAAAAAATATTTATAAATTTACTAAACTGAAAATGTTTAAAAACACAACTAAACGCTGAATAATTGCTGCAGGCATCTCAAAAAATAATCTCATAATTCCAGTCCCAGTTTTGGCTATAATTTTTGTAACAATTACATATATAACTCACTGAATATGGCAACAAAAATTGCTGATTTCATTTGTTGTTGACATCGGCGGCATCTATTTACCACATCTTTACGACCAGCGAAGCGGCAAAACAGTGTCAAAAGCGGCAACTAATGCAACTCTGGCCCGGCGTGCAGTTGACTCAATGCACTCTTGCCACACTGTTTATTGGCCAAAGCCGGTTGTGGCAGCAACTTGATTTCTGCTTTGATTTATTTTCACAATTTTCTCGCATTTAACTACTTTGATTAGGTTTTCTTTAAAAAGCAAAAACTTTGCTGTATGTAAATATTTAAATTTTTGTTTTTGTTGTTGACTAATTACTTTCCTTCACTTTGAATTAACTTCACCAGACTCGCTGTTCGAGTCATTTAGTATTTTGCTTTAAATTGCTAATCTCTCCTATCATTTACTATATTATATATTTTTTTATTGCTGTTGTTGCTATGATTTCATTTTCATTACTTATTAAAAACGGCAATTTGTGGCATTTGTGTGCATTTATCACTCGTAAGCTTCGCAGTTTGCGGTCGACCACAACCACAATCATTGTCGGATAATCACAAAAACTACCACAAATTTGTCATTAATACAATTTGACTTTTTCAATGCGCCGATTGACGTTTTAACTGTCATTATGTGGAATGGTAATGTGCATAGTTTCGTTGAACTGTTGCAAAGCTCATTGCTACCGTTTTGGTCGCATTTGTGCCGAGCTGAAACTGGCTTTACAAATTGTCTTTAAATAAAAAACCTTAATAAACTTAAATAAAACAATAACTAAAACCAAAATTAAGGTAAAATTAAAATTAAAATCGAAAATTGAAAACATTAAAAATTAAAATATTTATTTTCAATTCAAAACCTATAAATTACTAAAACAATATTTAGCAAAATATTTAAAAACAAAACTCAAATTAAAAACTAAAAATGTAAAATTAAAAATTGAAATTTAAAAATTAAAACTGACACAAAAATTCAAACAAAATCAAACATACAAAGTTATAAATTTAAAATTTAAAATTAATTCACTAATTTAAAATTTTAAATTTCAATTAAAATTTAAAATTAATTCATTAATTTAACATTAAGTTTTTAATTTATTTAATTAATTCATTTACGTTTTTTTGATTAATTAGTTTAAAATTAAATTTAAATTTAAATTAAAAATAAATTAATTAATTTTAAATTAAGAACTTATAATTAATAATTAATATTTAAACATAAATTTTAAAAATTTAAATGAATTCAATTAAATTTTTACATAAAAATTTGAACTAAAGTCCAAAAACCAAACCTTACGTAAAAATCAAAACTAAAAAAATTAAAAATACAAATTAAGGGTAAAAAATTGAAAAATTGCAATTTGAAAATTAAGAATTAAAAAACAAGAACTAAAAACTAAAAATTTAAAACTAAATTATTAAATATTAAATTAAAAATTGTAAATACAAAAGCACAACCTTAATTAAAAGTTAAAATTAAAAAATTAAAAATTAAAAACTAAAACCTAAAAATTAAAATTTAAAAATTTAATGTTTAAACTTAAAATTTAGGATTAAAAAACTGAAACAAAAAATTAAAAAATTACAAAAATTACACAAAAAAAATTACAAAAATCAGAATTACAAAATAAAATTTCAAAATAATAAAAAAAACAAATAAAAAGTGAAAACTATCAATTGTCGATAAAAATTTGTCCATTAACTTAAAATTTTAAAATAATTTAAAAAATTTGAATTTAATTTTTATTTCAATTTTTAATTTTAAACTAAAAGCTTAAAATTTTAAATTTAAACTTTTTGATTGATAATTAAAAACTTAATATTTCAAGATTTTTAAGTTAAATTCTAAATTCTAAAATCTAAAATTAAGTAAAAATAATAGTAAAAGTAAAATTTCTGACAGTATAAAGTAAATTTTTAAGTCTTATTAAGAATTTTAAGAAATTAATTATATTATTCGAAATTAGAACTCCATTAAACTCAAATTCGCTTTATTTGACAATGAATGCAAAATGTAAAAATGAATAACAGGCGTTTAGATGAAAAAACGTGGCCGTCTTCACTCTCAAGTAGAACATAACCTCAAAAGCGCATTAAACTAGCGCTGCCACTTGTGCTCGAATTGTGGCGGCAAATGCAAGAAAAACATCTATCAATCTGGTTGTGCACACGCACACACACACACACACTCGTAACAAGAGTTGCAATGCGCCGCAGCGGTGGGCAATAACCGCAGTCAACACAGTCATCAGCAAGACGCCGATCACATCATCATCATCGCCAACAGAAGCGTTGTTGTTGTTGTGTTGTATGCGCGCGCCATGGGAGCGCAGTCAGCCGAAAGTGTGCAAGTTGTTACTGTTGCACACACAAACACACACAAAGCTCGCAAATTAATTCAATTTATGACACAAATCGCAGCTCTAACAACAACAACAACAATGCGAACCAACTTAAATAAAACTAGACAAATCTGCAGGCGACACAAAACGGCCAAGTGGGCGTGAAAAGCAAAGTGCAAAGTGACCAATGAATCGCGAACAATCTGAACATTCTCGACTGCTGACTGCTGTGTGCGTCACACACACAAAAAGCCGACAACAAAACAATTGAAATCACAATTGGGCGACACATTTACATAAATAATAATAACGGTAAACAAAAGAATGAACAATGCTAAAAGCTAATCTCGAAGAAATTGCAAGAAGCTACACGAAAATTTACATGCAAATTTGTCAGCCTTTTCAATTGCTAAAAATGTGACCATTTAAGATTTTGTTGTAATTGTATGATTGTTGTTGTTGTGCTGTTTAGTTTGCTGTACAAATGGTCAACAATGCAAAATTGTAGAGAAAAAAACAAGATTGGTCACATTGCACAATGTTTTGGAGCGTTGGTCAGCAGGCAAATTGCGTTCACTGCTCAACCAAATCTCAATGCCCAAAAGCAAACTGCGGTAGACCAGCGCAAACAAGAGCTCGCCGAACGGGAAGTCGCACGTTGCAACGCCAACCATTACTTCTGCATATGACTTCATGTTAATTTTACATAATTTGCCAGCTAACTTGCATGCCACATGCCGCATGCCATTTGCACGGCGGGATTTCTTTGCATTTCCAATTTGTTTGTTTATGTTTTGAGTGGCTTTACGGAGTAGTGCACTGTGGGGCAAAGAGCGCAAGCAGGTGATAAAATTATTGTTTGATGAAGTGATGGAAATAATGCCCCATTTTGTTCTATAATCTTTTGCTATTGAAGATTATGAAGATTTTGTTTCTCATAGCAACTTTCTTCCCTATTGGCAAAGAACTGGGACAGTCGAGCTTCTCTTGAGGCAAATTTTTCAGACGCTAAATTATTCGCCATAGACAGGAAAAAAGGGTGGACACCTGGTGGCAAGTCTGAACTATAGGTGTATGTCTAAGAAACGCCCAACTTCTGGTGCGTCACTATCGATGTGTGTGACCTGGAGTTGTCCCCATGGAACAGAACTCCTCTCCGATTGGCCAAAGCTGGACAATTGCTTCCTTTCAGAAGATCCAATTGCTAACACTACAGGTCCGAATTATAAATTTGACCTAAGGGAAGCAGCTCATAGTACATGATTCGTTGTCAATCCCATCAAACACACAGCAAAACCTTCTTGACCATCAATCCTGGCATTCGACCACAACAGATTTCATTTGACGTTGTTGTAGGTGTTCCTTACTCTACTCTTCATCACCATTTATCATCCACTTCAAAAATTAGCTTCAAATGAAAATTCAGTCCATGAGATATCGAGGTTTTTACTTTAACATCGAAACATCGAACTTCTTTTTGTATCCATCCTCATTCAAGTGGTTCCAAATGGTCTTTTGTGCAATGTTTGTACTTCTGAACAATCGAAACAGTGCTTGCATGACGGTTGGACTCGAAGATTTCTGTGATTTGATTGACATTTTCGACAGTTGACCTTCCAGAGCGTGACGCATCTTTGACATCAAACTTACTGGAATGAAATCAACAAAACCAAAATTGTGCGTGATTGGCTGTTATAGTTTTAGAACCATAGATTTATTTATCGAAGAAATTCTGTCAAATGTGGATTTTTTAGTCTATTCAAGTATTCGTGTTTGACACACGCTCAAACAAATCTCAAGTCAAGCAATTACAAAACTGTCTGAAAAGTTTTCTTAGTAAGAAATCTTATCTTTCTAACGTCATAAACACTATTCAAATTTTTAGTTGGCTTTATCGAAGAAATGCTTTAAAATGTGGAGTATTTAGTCCTTTCAAGTGTTCATGTTTGACGCTCGCTCAAACAAAACTGAGTCAAGCAATTACAAAACTGTCTGAAAGGTTTTCTTAGTAAGAAATCGTATCTTTCTAACGTCATAAACACTATTCAAATTTTTAGTCGGCTTTATCAAAGAAAAACTGTAAAATGTGGATTAAGGATTTTCAAGTGTTCATGTTTGACACTCGCTCAAACAAAACTGAGTCAAGCAATCACAAAACTGTCTGAGAAGTTGTCTTAGTACAAAATTATATCTTTCTAATGTCATAAAAACTATTCAAATTTTTAGTCACTTTTATGGAAAAAAAACTGTAAAATGTGGCTTATTCTCTCTTTGCTGGTGTTCATGTTTGATGCACGCTCAAAGAAAACCGAGTCAAGCAATGGCAAAACTGTCTGAGAAGTGTTTTAAGTGCGAAATCTTATCTTTTTAACGACATCTAGTATAACTCGATCGCTCTTACATAACTCAAAACACAGATTACTAAAGTCATCTATTAGAAAAATAAAAGATTTATTTTTGCTGCACCTCGTATTTTCCACAATAAATTTAAAAATTGTAACTTTTTTGATGCACTTCAACCACTGTACACGGGTCGCTTCTGTTCGTCGATTGCGTATACGTCTGGGTGAGCAATTTGTGCTCTGACAGCCAACGGCATTTGCATTGTTTGCCATGATTGACAAACTGTCGTTATGAAGCGAAGGTTTACGGCAGCATTTGTGCCACAGCGCCAGTGAAATTACGAGTTAATCACAAGTGCGAAAGTGAATTATCGTTTAGTCCATTGTAAAACAATGAACAGTGAATGAATATTTTTGAATTTTTCAGTTGAAAATTTGACTACATTTGTTACATTTCAAAAATTGTTATGACAATGCGGAAGCTTGGAAAATACTGAAATGTCCAGAAAATGCAAATTCCGGGTATTAAACGTTAATTTCAGCTCAAAGTCTAACAACACATTGAAATTTCTAGCTCGCACTTTAAATGTTACAACTTATGACTTTCTGCTTGCATTCATTCATACATTTTATTGCCATAACTAATTGTGCACATTGGTCATAAAACACACAAGCAAAAGCTTTCAATTTGGACCACACAACGAGTAAGCATTTCTACATGCAGCGAAAAAGGGAAACGAGCCATAAACCAATGCAACATTCTCAACAACTGACAACAAACCAAATGTTTATGGTTCGAAAAGGGAGAATGACAAAAAGACAATGAAAACTTTGTGGGGGATGAGTAATTTTTGGCGCTGATAAAGTGAGCCAAGAATGTTGATGGCCGTTTGTAATCAATTTGTGAAATGACAATTTCCGAATACCAAGAAATTGAAAAAGAATTTGTGGAAAATTTGCCATTGTCAGTATGGACACGTTTGGCTGGTCACCTTTTTTTTTATCACAGAACGTAAATCTGTGTTTATGTTCACGTTTTATTCTCGCACTCGCTATGGTTGCTTGTTTTGTTGGCTTGATGACAACAAATTAAAGTGTCTCAAACTGTTTTGGCCACATTGTTGTGGTTAGTAATTGGTTAAAGCATTGGCATTCGGTTTTATAATGATAAGACTCCATTTGTGAGACTGGGAAGACCTTGTTTCTAACGATGGCAATTTCATGTAGTCTCTCATATAATTGAAGTCATTTGCGAGGGAGCTCACATGGAACACGAGTTGTGCTTGAAATGTGATTATTTCAAGTCTCGTACCTAGAGAAAAGCAACTAAATAAAAATGAGAAAGTTTTCCAAAGTCAAAGTAAAACTTTTCTTAAGATATTTTAGCTTTTATTTACATACTTTAAAGCTTCAAAACATTCACATTTCTAAAGAGAATTAAATATTCAAAGTTTTTACTAAAGTCCTCAAGATTTTTATGTTAGCACGAAAGTCAAGTAAAATTTTTCTCTCCTCTCTTTTTCTCTCTCCCATCCTTCAAATCACACACATAAAACTAATACCCACTAATCATTTGTTGAATTTTTTTATTTCATCACTTTCAGGTCGCTTCGGTCGTGTCATTGTCATACCGAAAGATGGCGACGACAATATGCTGCGACGTGAGATCTTCCAGGAACTGCGCCAACTGGATGACATCATACAGAATGCCACTGTCAGTTTTGAGGGCGAAACGTTCACGTACAAAGATGCCTGCGCACGCTGGGAGAACGAGTGCTTTCTCAACGATATTCTCAATCTGGATTTCATTATGGATGATGTATGTCCAACGTGTGCTAAAATTATGAGCAACAAAAACAATAAATAAAATTTAACATGTCCCATGATTGCAGATTGAATCAGGCGAACTGAATCTGACATTTCCAATCATGTTCAATCCGGTCACGTGGGATGCACACGCCTTTCCAGTGTTCTTTGGCGGCACCAAACTGACAGAGGACAACATTATTATCAGCGTGCCCGCCATACAGTTGGTGTATTTTGTGACGGCCGACACTAAACGGCAGGATGCAAAGTGAGTACAAACCATGGATAACCAATGAACAAAGTATAAATGAAAAATTTTTGTTAATTTTATATGAGAAAAAATTTCCTCAAACATTTATTTTTCACTTCTTTTCGCAGAGGTGCTGAATGGGAAGAGACTTTTCTGAAAGTTGTTGGCAAGGCTGAAGAATCGGGCATGTTTAAGCATATTTCCGTCTCATATTTTGCTTCACGTACATTGGATCATGAGTTGGAGAAGAATACAAGAACCGTGGTGCCATATTTTGGTTCAACATTTCTGTTAATGGCATTGTTTAGGTAAGACCAGAGTGATTTTTTGTTTAGTGCGCAAAATATTCTGAAAACTGTTGGAAGCATGTAAACAGAAATTTTGAAGGTGGGAACAGTTTTTCACAAGTGGGAACAGTTTGAAAACTGCAACTAATTGCGTTCTCATTAAATGAAATGGATATTTTTAAAGTTTAAGTACTAAAATTTTATGTTTTAGATGCAACAACAATGCTTAAACAAGTGAGAATAGTTTCAAAATGCAGTTTTCACACCAGAAAGATCGAAAGAACTATGTCTGAATGTCATTAGAATATATTTTAATTGTGAGAACAGTTTTATAATGTGGAAAGCGAGAGAAACCCCCATTCTGGAATCAATTTTGTGAAAAGTTTAATAGTTACAATATTTAAATATTAAGTTTAAAGTAAAACAACAGTATTTAAACAAGTGAGAACAGTTTCAAAATGCAGTTATCAGACAGCCAGACCTTTTTGGTCTAATTTAAGTCCTTTAAAATAAGTCCTTTAAGTCCTTAAAATACATTTTTTCTGTGGGAACAGTTTAAAAAGGCAACAGTTAATAAATTATACAAATACTTTTTGAGTTACGATATTCAGATATTAAGTTTTTGTTTTAACAACAGTTGTTTAGAGAAGTGAGAACGGCTTCCAAATCTTGTTAATAGACCAGCAAACCATTATTCTCAAATTATTTAAATTATTCACACTGTTGTTGCTTAGTATTTAAAATTTGTAATATTGCGACATTCAGAATGTCTTAAGAATGTCGCAATATAAAAAATTTTATATAGTAACCTTAGTGTGAATGATTTAAAATGAGAACAATTTCAAAATAATGTTCCGAAATAATAGGTTTAGAAGTCGTCAAAATATATTTACCTGTTTAATAGTTTCAAAAGGTTTGAAGGTGGTGTAGAATGGGTTTTTGTTAAATCATATAAATACTTTAATAGTTACAATATTCAAATATTAAGTTTTAGGCATAACAACAGTGATTAAACAAGTGAGAACGATTTCAAATTCCTGTTAGTAGACAAAAAAAAGACCAAGTAGAATGTCGTGAAAATGTCGTATTTGTTATGTAGATAAGGTAAATATACATTTGAAAGTTACCAATTCATATTGTAGAGTTTAAGTTGTAACACTGTTTAAAAAATGAGAACAGCTTTAAAATACATTTATCAATTTAGCGGACTAAGCATAAATGCGTTCAAAAGCCCTTAAAATAACGTTTAAACTATGGGAACAGTTTCAAATTTTGGAAACAGTTTTTATGAAGTGGGAACACTTTTCAGTCTTTTATTTCTCATGTATAAATAACACAAATTTTCCCACTTACATTCTTATTTTGCAATTATAGCACAAAAATAACAATTTTTTTCTATGAGAACAGTTTAGTTTTACTATGCAAATTATATAACCTACACTGCAATTCTCATTACAGCGTCATAACGTGCATGATGGGCGATGCAGTGCGTTCGAAACCATGGCTTGGCCTTATGGGCAACATTTCGGCCATAATGGCCACCTGTGCTGCATTCGGCTTGGCCATGTATTGTGGCATTGAATTCATTGGCATCAATTTGGCGGCACCGTTCTTAATGATTGGTATGTATAACAATTACTGCTTGAATGTTAGTCAAATTGTAAGTTTCTTTTGAATTTTTCAGGCATTGGCATCGACGATACATTTGTCATGTTGGCTGGCTGGCGACGTACGCCGGCCAAAATGCCCGTTGCCGAGCGCATGGGTCACATGATGTCCGAGGCGGCCGTTTCCATTACGATTACATCGCTCACCGATTTGATTTCCTTCTGGATTGGCATCATTAGTCCCTTTCGGTCGGTGCAGATTTTCTGCACATATTCGGTATTTGCGGTGGGCTTCACTTTCATCTGGCACATTACTTTCTTCGCTGCCTGCATGGCCATCTCTGGCTACAGGGAGCGATGCAACATGCACGCATTGTTCGGCTGTCGAGTGCAGGCGCTCTCGGTTGCCATCAAAGGTGAGTCTGCAGTTGAATGTTTGTTATATTTTTTGTCTATTTTTACTTAGCTTTTTTGTTGTCACAAAACTAGGTTTGGCAATTTGTTGACTTAGGTCTTTGTTGTTGTGATAGCAATCGAGTACTTTCACAATTCGAACAACACCCAAACATGCCAGCAAACGAGCGTTTCAATTTGTCGCTATCGTTCATTACCACTGTGTGTGATTTCTTTTCACCTTTTTCATGGTTCATTAAATTGTCGCTTGTTTGCAGTTGCTGGCGTTGTTGATGGGTTTTTCATTGCTCTGCTTGCTGTGGCGTCTGACTGTAAGTCATGTTTGTTGTCAATCGTGTCGCGCATTGTCACACTACAGACAGTCTCTCTCACATGTCTGAATCTCACTCTACTTATGCCATAAGTGTGGCTTTTTCATGCTCGTAAGAGTGGTTTTTATTACAAAACACAAGTTTTCCTACAACGATTCAAAATTCAGTTCACTGATCGTGACAGCAACAATTGATGCTGGGATGGGATGGGATGGGATATAATTAAAAACAACAAATTGTATGAAAAACATTCTCAGCAACCATATCAAACATTTCCAACTAGCAAAGTTTCTATACGTGCAACTAACTTTTCCTCCCAAAACAAGTTTGTTCCATTTGTTGATCACCAGCGATCGTTGAGAAAAGCGCCAAACAATGCAGCTGCCGAGCTCGCACAATTTGTAATTTACCAAAGGCCAATGTGATCATGAACATGAACGTGAAGAATGAACCGAAGAATGTTGCCAACGAGCAGCGCTAAAGATCGCTGCCGAATGTAGGAAAACTTGCAGCGCAGACCGGCTGGCACAACAAAAAA
Source organism: Melieria picta (assembly GCA_964056695.1). Taxonomy (NCBI): domain Eukaryota; kingdom Metazoa; phylum Arthropoda; class Insecta; order Diptera; family Ulidiidae; genus Melieria; species Melieria picta. The sequence continues at coordinate 121,354,152 of OZ057400.1, read as the reverse complement.
AAACCGCGCCGCTTCGTACGTTGTGTGGCTAAGCGCTGCTTTTGGCTTTCTAGGTCAATGTTAGGCCGCAACGAGAGCAACACAGAACAACTGCAATACAACAATTCACCAACTCAACCACAAACAGTCAGCTGGCTACTCGTTCGCTTTTCACAAGTCCATGTATGATGTCTGCGATTTTCCCTGTGAGGAAATGTTTTGTATCTGTTTGAGTTCCTGAATATATCAGCTCTACTTTTATAAAACAAAGCTCACTTTATTACGAATTAGATCCAAGAACACAGCTTTGTCCTTTTACTTTTAGTCTTCTTTCTTAACGCAGAAGGTGGAAAACCTTCATAGAAACCGCAGGACCCGTGTCCACCAGTCTCTTGGAACCATCCCCAATTCAATGATTTGCTTAAGCGAACCATATAGTGGGTCTCTTCCCGCCCCAATTAAGTTCGTGCCTGGTCATTCGGTCTCATTGTCCTCACTTCTAATCCCTACGTAACACGATATCTCTAATAGATTTCTGTGACTAATAGTTCATAACTCGTTCTCTTTTTTAAAAGGTTGTCCAAGAGGGCACATCTTCCTTTTGTCATCTTTGAAACACAGTCTACAGGTTCACAAAGGTTAACCGTGCCAGGTATTTCCTGAAATTACCATTTCAGTTATCAATGTAGTCAGCCCATCTAAGAGTTTCTCGATCTATACTAAGAATTTCTTCGGCTTTGATGCTCATTGACACTTTTAAGGCCCTAGCCAATCTATAGTTGATTATCCCACTTCAGCTTTCATGCCCCTTCAGCATTGAGGTCACCCAACGTTGATCAGACTCTCAACCCTTGAATTGCTTAGACCAAATTCTTTGCTCGGGTACACAAAAGTCGCATTCTGACCCCTTCTTGGCCAGACAGTGCCGTACCGTAATTTGGCCTCCTGTCTGATCCCATACCTGGATTTCGATACGCACGCACTTACTTCTTATCCCACAAGGGAGGAATGGAGGACTATGGGTGTAATGAGAGACGCGTCCATCACGGTTATCACCGACGGCTCTAAGATGGGTAAAGATACAGGGGCTGGTCTCAACTCATATATACTACGGACCCCAAGGTCATCAGACTCCCGCATGTTTGTAGTATCTTTCAGGCGGAGATCTTGGAAGCTGCTGGAAAGTTGCTACGCTAATCCGTGACAGTGGATTATTCCCCACAGATGTCACAATCTTCGTGGATAGTCAGGCAGTCCTTAGAGCGCTGGAATCAGCTGTAGTAGCGCAGAGTTGCGGCTCTGCACTTTCAGGTATTAGGCATCACCGAGTCACTCGCTGCTACGAAGCAGCGGACGAGATGACAAGAAAGGCCCGTGCCATTGCCCGACTCTGCAGGAACGACGACTCCGTACCCTGTGGGCAAGATTCCTAGCAGACCTGGATTGCGTGGCAAAAGTTGATATTCCGGATCTGCTCCCCTTTATCAAGAGGTTTGCCCCAGATTGAGACTGGTTGGTTAGCTCCAAAACCGTTTAAGAAGAGATTCACAATGGGTCTCTGTGTAGCACACACCCTTCCCTACCTAACCCAACCTTGGTCCCCTTACAAGGGATATCGTTATAACGAATTTTTTCTACAACAAGACTGTACCAAAAAAAAAAACAATTATAAATATTACAGAATCTTCAAAAATTGAAAGAGGCCACAGAAATGGAAACAAAGGAATGAAAAGAAAGTCCCACTCTAGTCACTAAAAATTTTAATCTTTGGGGATATAAGACCTAACAACTAATTTTCCCTACTTTTGTTTTTGCTTCTCTGAAGAACTGAAGAGTGTGATCCAAAGTGATCCAGTTCATCATTCTTTACATAGGTGTTTCTATATATCCAAGAGAGCAGCTAACTGTCAGCCACTTGTCTAATGTTAACAACATTCCATTGCTTGCAGAAAAACGCAACTTTCTCTACAGGGCCATCATGTCCGGTGGCATTAATCACGACGATCCCGACAATCCCATCGACAACAAGGATCACATGCTAATGGCCTTCTTCAAGGATCATCTGGCCAAGGTCATCAACAACAAATGGTGCAAAATCTTCATCATACTATTCTTTGCCACCTATCTGGCTGGCGCCTGCTACGGTGTAACCCAAATCAAGGAAGGCCTGGAGCGACGCAAACTCTCACGCGCCGACTCGTACTCGGTGGAGTTTTTCGATCGTGAGGACGACTACTATCGTGAATTTCCCTATCGCATGCAGGCAAGCGATGAACTCAAACATCTTCCACGATTTTCTATTAATGCTCCACTCAACTCTTTTCCTTAGGTCATCATTACTGGCAATCTGAACTACTCTGATCCCATGGTGCAGGATCAGATAGAGGAACTCACCCGCACACTGGAGAACACCTCCTATGTCACCTCGTCGCTCTACACCGAATCGTGGATACGTTCGTTTCTGTCGTTTGTCGATCGCAACAACGACTACCTCAATCTAACCATCGACGACGAACAGTCGTTCATCGATGCCGTCAAGGAGCATTGGCTCTTTCCCGGCAATCCCTTCTCGCTCGATGTCAAATTCAATGACGACGAGACGCGCATTGTGGCCTCGCGTTTCCTCATTCAAGCCGTCAACATTACCGACACCAATCACGAGAAGGAAATGGTGCGCGATCTGCGCCACATCTGCAAGCAGTCGCCGGTGAATGCGTCCATCTTCCATCCCTACTTTGTGTTCTTCGACCAGTTCGAGCTGGTGCGACCCATTTCGCTGCAGTCAATGATCATTGGCGCTGTCATCATGATGATCATTTCGTTTGTCTTCATACCGAACATTCTGTGCTCGCTGTGGGTCGCCTTCTCGGTCATCTCCATCGAGCTGGGCGTGGCCGGCTACATGGCGCTGTGGGACGTCAACTTGGACTCCATCTCCATGATCAACCTGATCATGTGCATTGGCTTCTCGGTGGACTTTACCGCGCACATCTGCTACACGTACATGTCGTCGAAGAAGCGCAGCCCCAAGGCGCGAGTACGCGAGGCGCTTCACTCGCTCGGCCTGCCCATTGTGCAGGGCTCCAGCTCGACCATACTGGGCATCATTGCGCTGCTGCTGGCGCAGAGCTACATCTTCCTGGTCTTCTTCAAGATGGTCTTTCTGGTGATCTTCTTCGGCGCCATGCACGGCCTCTTTCTGCTGCCGGTGCTGCTGTCGCTGTTCGGGCCCGGCTCGTGGCAGACATGGACCGGCACCGATCGGGGCGACGACGATGACGAAATTGCCGATGTCGAGAGTCCCATGAAAATGTCCAGCATGGAGAAGGTGTTTGCCAACTCGTACTACATGCAGCAGTCGCCGCCGCCGCTCGCCATCAACGGACCCTTCACCGGCAAAGGCTTCCTGGGCGCGCCCTACAAGGCGTACGGCGATGAAAAGGACCTGGGCATTGGCACCTCGGGCGAAGACTCTTCGGAGAGCAGCTCCAGTCGCTCGCAGCGCCGCCAGGCCATCGAGGACGAGCACACGCGCCGTCGCTACGAGGAGGGCTGGCGTCGCTCGTCCTACCAAAATCTCTACTCCAACTCACAGTCGCAGTTCCAGGCGCCCAGCGACCTCTACGGCCAGCAGGTGACCGCGCAGGAATGGCGCGCCCGTCTCGACGAACAACAACAGCAACAGAAGTCGCAGCGTCCTGCGGCGGCAGCACGCGCCGCCTACGACAACTTTGCTGCCGATCTCATGCACATACAGCGCCGCCGCCCCTCGCAGGCCGAACTCGCCGAGCAGCTGCCCGGTCGCTACACGCCCACCTCCTCGCTGGACGAACGTTCGCGCCGCAAGTACCGGCCGGCGCTCGTTGTGCCCGTTGCGACGAGCGGCGGCAGCGGCGACGAAAGCAGCTACCACCAGCAAGCGCCCGCCACCAATGCGGCCGCGCCCGCCAAGCGCTACCATCGCCGACGCTCGTCCGAGGACTCGACGCGCCACTACCAGCGCTGGCCGCCGTCGAACATCGAGGAGCGCTGCGCGCGCCGCTACGCCACAGCAGCGCGTGATGACTACGCACCGCCCGCCAACAACACCACCACACAGGCGTATCGTCCGCACCTGCCAATGCGCTCGTCGTCACACCACAACCTCTACTATCCGCCGCCGCAGCATCCGCCCACGTACCAGTACGGCGGCTGCTACTATAAGTGAGGTTGTGATGCGCTGTGGCCGCCGATCGGCTCCAAGCCCTGCACACAACCGGCGGCGTTGGGCTGTCATCGACGACCACAACCCTTAGTCTAGACTCGAACCGGCAACGACGTCAGCCACGCCGCGTAGTCGTTTAGTCGCCACACATTGTTGTGCAAAGGATAATGCAAATAGTCTTAAGTGTTAGCTCGATTAGGCCCTGGATTTTTTCTTACTGCAGACAATTACGTTTTTAACTATTTTCTAGTGAATAGCTATTTAAATGTATACAGTTAGAGAGCGCGAATCAGCGCTATGTGTGAGTACATAATTCCATATATATTGTATGTAGTATGTAAAAGAACACAGTAGGATATCAGCTAAAGGCAGTGGATTGCTTCTTAAGAGGGAATTGAAAGGATAATGAAAAGCAGTGAGCTGAAAAGAACTAAAATGATGCGATTTTTATGAGTTTGAAATGTGACACAATGCTTTAAAGTCTCTCAAAGTGGTTCAAAATGACAATAGGATGATATCAAATGAGCTATACTGACAAAAAGTGAGACTACCGACTGACATGAAGAGCGTTGAAATGAAGAGAGATTGAAAATTGTTGGAAATTCAATGTTCAATATTACTAAACGATTCGAAATGACATTGAATGACATGGTGACAGCACAAGCTGGCACGACACACTGACAACCCAAATCGACAAACCATTTTGCTTCAAAAGTCACAAAAATTGAGACTGCTGACTGACATGAAGAGCGCACACAAGATTCGAAATTATTAGAAATTCCTTTAATTATGAAACAATTCATGTTCAATATTAATAAATGGCATTTTATGTCAAATCGGTAAACCAGTTTGCTTCAAAAGTCACAAAAAGTGTGACTACTGACTGACATGAGGAGAAATTCTTTTAATAATGAAACAATTCATGTTCAATATTACTAAACAGTTCGAAATGACATGGTGACAGTTTATGCCGACTTGAAAAGTCACAAAAATTGAGACTGCTGACTGACATGAAGAGCTCATAAAAGATTTAAAATTATTAGAAATTATTATAAATTCCCTTAATTATGAAACAATACATGTTCAATATTACTAAATGACAATTGATGTCAAATCGCTAGGCCAGTTTTTTTCAAAAGTCACAAAAAGTGTGACTACTGACTGACATGAAGAGAAATTCTTTTAATAATTAAACAATTCATGTTCAATATTACTAAACAGTTCGAAATGACATGGTGACAGTTCATGCCGACAACCCAAATCGGCAGACCAGTTTGGTTCAAAAATCACAAAAGGTGTGACTACCGATTTTCATGTCAGTCGGTAGCGCACAAAAAAGTCAAAGTTACAAAAAGAATTCCTATAATATTGAGACAATTCATTTTCAATATGACTAAACAGCTCGAAATGACATCGTATGACATGGTGCAGTACACACTGACAACTCAAATTGTTAAACCAGTTTTCTTCAAAACTCACAAAAAATGTGACTACCGATTGACATGAAGAGCACATAAAATATTTCAAATGATTAGAATTTCCATAGCTGTTGAAATGAAATATGTTGAATATTAAATGTCGAAATTTCATCAAATTACACGTTGACAGTACACGCTGACACCCCCAATCGCCCCAATCACCCCAAATCAAAAAAAAATAAATTCTTCTAGAAGCATTTATTTCATTTCAGCGATGGATGCGAGAACAAAAAGCGACCAGAAGTGACTGCTATGAGAATTGTTAGGAGATTAAAGTCAGGAACCCAAAAATGTGTAACATATTTTTAAAGTCAAAATTGAAGAGTGCAAATCTATTCCTATACTTTTATATAATGAACTCACTAAAACATTTAGTGATCAAATTTCATTCAGTTTAAAGTTTCTCAAATTTTCATTAATTACATTTTTTATATGCTTCAAGTTTAATTTTGCCCATTTTGTATTTTTTATTTTTGTATTTCTATTTTTTGTTATTGTATTCTAGTTGCCAAAACATATACGTACAAGTAATGGCAACTTTTTGGACTCAGTATTGATACCCCCTGTATTTGAATTTTTCATATGGTCAGACGACCATTGAGTCACTCGTCGAGGTGTTCACCACTTCGAAACAAGTCGCCAGGTGCCGCGCAGCTTTGTTGTTTTGACACCACCTAACACGCTTCCTTTTCATTCTAAAATTGTTTCTGCAATAAATATAATTTCCACACATCCTAAAATTATACTCAACATTAAAATTTTCCATAACATGTCTTTTTAAAGAAAACAAAAAATCTGGGAACTAGAAACATAAAATTTCTTGCTTGTAATCAATTTCATTGCCAGTCTTCTTGACTTTATTCATATTGCTTTGTTATTAACAAAAATTTTTTTTTATTTCTTACACTTACAAAAAAAATACTCATACATGACAAAAACTATTTAAGCATTACTTCATACATTGTTTATTTATAAATAAAATCATAACATGCAATTTGCAATTAAAAATTTTTCCCTCTTCACTCAAAACAAATATTATTTATTTTAAATTGTATTTTCTAAAAATGTAAATGTATTTTAATAAAAACATTGTTTACCTTGACAACAATGTTTTGCTTCAAAAATATAAAAATTATAAGACAAAAATTAAAATTAAATGTATTACTTTTAGCACTCAGATACACTCAAACCTTGTCAAGCAAAGACCAACACATATGCCTCGGTTTCATGACATAATGCAGTGAGATCAAATATTTTATAAACAAATTCTGCTCATATTAAATTTTTTAGCAGATATTTTTGTTTGTATTTAAAACAGTTTTTAAGTTTTCTTTAGGTGCACTTATGATTTGTTCTACTATAAGAATTAGCATAGAAGTTACATTGTTGGGGGCTTGTGTAGACATAATGCAACGAGAAATCAATCAAACTTTTCTATGTAAACTATATTTTTTTTGTATGATAGCAAAGGACTTTTAAGACATTTTTAATCTAAGACAGTCTTTACATGTTTCTAGCGCAGTTTGTTATATTTTTTTTTATAAATTATACAAATGATATTACAACATTAAAAGAAAATGCAAAAATTTAATCACTAGACATACAAATTGAATATTTGAAATAAAGCTAAAATTATATATTATGTAGAAAAATATTTCAACTTGTTTTTGTAAAAAATGAACGATGATAGTGAAAACTTCTACATTCTCAACTAAATTAGTTGAGGCTGCTACAAGTGTTTGCCAACATTTAGCAATGACAAATGTCACTTCAGGCCTACACTTTGCTCACTTCGAAAACCCTCAACAAATGACTTTGAAACTTCATCATTTCGTTTCGATTGACAGCTGCCAGCGATAGCCGCCAAATGATTGATTCCGTCGCATTTGCATAACTAATGTCGCCTTAACGCAGTGAACTGGCTATAAAATTGCCGCCAACTCATTGTCAAGGCTGCAGTGCAATAACGCCACTTGTGGTTAACGCTAACTTTCAGTGAAATGTCTCGACTTGTGCTGTTCGCCGTGTGCGCTGCTGCCATATTTCAATTGTTGCACGCGCAAAATGTCACCAACCCAGAATACTTCGATCTCGTCTTTCCGAATCTCAAAGAGTTCCCGCTAGATAAGCCCAACTCCCGGCAGCTGCTGCCACGGCTGCGCGACAAGATGTACGTGGTGGCAGCATTCCTCAAGGTAATCAAACATAATCGATGGGGAAGATGATCAACTCTCTTGATAAAAATTGCATTTAAAAAATTCCACTTTCCTGGTCACTCTAGACGAATTGGTACACGGCTCAACAGATTTGCGGCTTTCGCGGTCTCTCGCTGGCCAGCATAAACTCCGAAGAGGAGAACTCACAATTGCGTGCATATCTGCTCGAAAATGGTAAATAATAATTAATTGAATACTTTAGTCCAGTGATGGTCATTGGGCTACTCGCAAATAGCAGAATGGTAGCTTTCGAGTAGCAAAATGGTCATCACTGGTCTGAAAAATAAATCATAAATCATAGTTATGGAATTAAATATTATATAATTTAAATAATTTCAAAACTTAATTTTAATTAATTTAAAAAATTAATTTCGATTAATTTCGAATAATCGTTAAAAAACTCAACTCATTAAAAAAACTCAAATTAGATTTGAATTGAATGAAATAATCAGTAAAATCAACTTTAATTTGAACTCACTCAAAAATTTTAACTAAAATTAAATTTGAATTAATTGAAATAATCAGTCAAAGTGAAGTGAAAATCTAATTGAATTTGAATTCATTCCAAAACGTAACTAAAATTATATTTGAATTAATTGAAATAATCAGTAAACTCAAATTGAATTTAAAATCATTCACAAAATGTTACTCACATTTGATTTCAATTAATTAAAATAATCAGTAAAAGTGAAAATCAAATCAAATAAAATTTGATATCATTCAGAAAATGTTACTAATTAATTATTTCATTAAATTCAATCAATCAAAAAGGTTTTAAAAGCAATTAAAGTATTTTTCATTTTCCAATTTCAATTCATTCAATTTCTAAGTTCTAACTAATTTTCTTTTAATTCAAAACTATTACTAAATTTTTTTAATTAAGAATTGGCTAACGTTGTTTTTTCAAAATATTGACTAAATTTTAATTCAAAATTTTGAATAATTCTTTGAATTCAGACGAAATATATCGAAAGCTATTTAAACATTTTTAATTTGTTATTAATTTATTTTATTAATTAATGTAATTTATTAATTAATTACACTATCAACTATCGAATTGATTAATTAATTAAATTAAAGAATGTTAAATTAGTCAGAATTAAGAATTTAAGTTAATTGATATTGGAAAAATTAAAATATTTAAATAATTTATTAATTTAATGCCGATAAATTCCTTTAGTCGATAAAACTGCAATTAAAATTCAAATTCTAATAATGAAACATTTTGAAATTTAAATGAATAAACTTCTATAAAAACTTATATTTAACCCTTATTCTCATACCCAAACTTACTAACGTCGTTTGGCACCCGGGGTACCCGGGTACCCATTTCATGAAATTTTTAAGTTTTCAATATAGAAAACAAAATTTTTTAAATATATGATTTGTTCGCTTTTCACCTAAATAACGAGGATCCGGAAGGTAAAAAAAAAATTTTCATTATTTGTCAGTTTTTTTCACGAAAATACATCGCAGTGGGCACCAAGGTACCCGGGTATGAGAATAAGGGTTAAAATGTAAATCTGGAAAATTTTGTTTTTTTAAATTAATTTTTGCAAAATCCTTAGTCAGCACAAAAGCAATAAAATTATAATCTGAATAGATTACAACATTATTCCAAACATTTTTAAATTTTTTTACTATTTAATTTTGAAAAGTCTTTGATCATTAAAAAAGGAAACCACTTTGAAGTACATCCAAAATTACAGAAAACATTAAATTAAATTTTAAATAATAAGTAGTAGATTAGAATGCTTAATTTTAAGCAGTGAAATGAAAATTGAACTAATTAAAACATTACAAAACTTTGCAAAGTTTTTTCTAAAATGTTTATTCAAAATTTTTAATAAAGTTTTATAATCTATGGAGTAATTTTTTAATCAATTCCATTTTCATTTTGGTACTTAAAATTAACCATTCTATTCGACTACTAATTATTTAAAAATCTTTCATTAAAAGTGAATACCCTCAAATTAATTATTCAATTAAATTACTTCAAACTTGTTTAAATAAAATTAAATTTAATACAATTTTTACTCAATCAAAAATCAATTACATCATTGAAGCAGAATAATTGTTCAAGTTAAATTTTAATTCATTTGAATTGAAAACAACAATTTTGTCAAGTCATTCAAAAATTATTTTAAAAAAACTTAATTATTCATCAATCTAAAATCAATTGCAAGTAGTAATAGTTTAAATTGAATTGAATTAATATTTATCCAAAAACTATAGAATGAATGTATTACATTTCTTAGTTTTAGTAGTTTTAGTTATAACGGAAATATTTTAGTTGAAAAAAATTAAGTTGTTGTTATTCAAAAATTATAAAAACATTAAATTAATTCTAAAGTAAAAAGTAAAGTAAAAGTTCAAATTAAATTGAATTTCAAATCAATTAAAAAATTATTGCAAGAAATGACATACATTGATTTTAATTTATTTCGCAAATACTTCAGTCAGTTAAAATTTAAAGATTATTTCATTTAAATTAATTCAAAAACTATTTCACCAATTTTAACATTTTATTCAAATTAATTTGATAGCTAATTATTGATTGATAGTAAATATTTGAACCTTAACAAGTTTGATAAAACTCAAAATATTTTTTAATTTTAGTTATTTAACTTTTAGAATTTTTAATTAATATTTAATTAAATATATTCTGACAATGTCTGCTGTTTTTAATTTATATTTGAAATTTTTTTCTTGCTATTTTATTCATATAAAAATGCAACTTCCTTCATTTGTTTAGGTCTATTTGGTGAAACATTTTGGCTGGGCGGCAGCTCTCTGGCCAATGGCAATGACTGGATTTGGTTGAACACGGGACGACCGCTCGTCTTTCGCAATTTCGACAGGGGCGAGCCGAACAATGTCAACGACAATGAACACTGCCTCAGCATGAAGGGAACAGGCCTGTGGAACGATTTGGATTGTTATGCCGAACGATATTTTATCTGCGAGACGCAATGTCCGCTGAGCAGTTACGATGTGCCGCTGCAGAAATAGCACATTAAATAAACAACAAAAATGCAACAGTATATTGTGTAATACATATGTATATATATAATCGAAATAAAACTCAGTTGTCCTGGTGGTTGTGGCTGTACATGAAAATTAATGTGGTTTTGTTTTGAACGAGTTCGATGCGGTAGTTGACGAGTAGAGTAGAGTAGAGTAGAGTAGAGTAGAGTCGAGTAGAGTAGAGTAGAGTCGAGTAGAGTAGAGTAGACTAGACTAGACTAGACTAGACTAGACTAGACTAGACTAGACTAGACTAGACTAGACTAGACTAGACTAGACTAGACTAGACTAGACTAGACTAGACTAGACTAGACTAGACTAGACTAGACTAGACTAGACTAGACTAGACTAGACTAGACTAGACTAGACTAGACTAGACTAGACTAGACTAGACTAGACTAGACTAGACTAGACTAGACTAGACTAGACTAGACTAGACTAGACTAGACTAGACTAGACTAGACTAAACTAGACTAGACTAGACTGGACTAGACTAGACTAGACTAGACTAGAGACTAGACTAGACTAGACTAGACTAGACTAAACTAGACTAGACTAGACTAGACTAGACTAGACTAGACTAGACTAGACTAGACTAGACTAGACTAGACTAGACTAGACTAGACTAGACTAGAGACTAGACTAGACTAGACTAGACTAGACTAGACTAGACTAGACTAGACTAGACTAGACTAGACTAGACTAGACTAGACTAGACTAGACTAGACTAGACTAGACTAGACTAGACTAGACTAGACTAGACTAGACTAGACTAGACTAGACTAGACTAGACTAGACTAGACTAGAGACTAGACTAGACTAGACTAGAGACTAGACTAGACTAGACTAGACTAGACTAGACTAGACTAGACTAGACTAGACTAGACTAGACTAGACTAGACTAGACTAGACTAGACTAGACTAGACTAGACTAGACTAGACTAGACTAGACTAGACTAGACTAGACTAGACTAGACTAGACTAGACTAGACTAGACTAGACTAGACTAGACTAGACTAGACTAGACTAGACTAGACTAGACTAGACTAGACTAGACTAGACTGGACTAGACTAGAGACTAGACTAGACTAGACTAGACTAGACTAGACTAGACTAGACTAGACTAGACTAGACTAGACTAGACTAGACTAGACTAGACTAGACTAGACTAGACTTCACTGTCGAGTTGTCTACACACCTCTTTCGAATAGTAATTTCTGAATACATTTCGCATAGACTGTAAGCTTCTAAAATATATGAATTTTTATTTTTCTCCAATATTTCACCTTACACCAAACAATAAACCAGTCAAGCGCGGCTTAAGTTGCCGTACAGCTTAAGGATTTATGCACAAAGGGCGCGATTGGTGTCGCTTTAAGCCAAACTCCACACTCCACTCAAATATGGCAAGAAGCGCCAACACTGCACTGCCAATAAAAAAAGCGCAAGCTCAGTTTTTATTACGCGCCAAATGCGTGAAGGAATAAGAAAATAAAAACGCTGCGTTGGCAACACTGCGCCAAAAAGAAGCGGACATACGCCATAGGAATCCTTTAAGTGCGGCGTTAAGTATGCGTTAAGTTGCATGTTGGAGCGTAAACCTCCGCCGCCCCCACTCTCCCCCGCTTCAGGGTGTGTTTGTTCTTATTGTTGATGCTATTGTTGTTGTTGTTGTTATCCTTATACAGAATTGCACGCGCAAGCTGACATTGACAAACGTTTTTGCAAAGCACCCACAACTTAAACGAAGAAAGCAACTGAAAAACTAAACAAAAATAAAAATAAAAATTGTACCAGAAAAACCGACAAAATTGCGCACAAGCGAACAGCAGACAATACAGCAACAATTTCATTTAGTGTGCAACCAACGCGAACAAATGACTCGAGCTGTGGCACAACGGCGCAACGCTTTGGCGCTGATGTGTTCTTGTAGTTGTTGTTGTTTTTGTTCTTGTGGTCGCCAGCCATTAGCGTAAACATTTGGCGTTTGAATGTCAACTGAGAACTTTTCAGTGCGCCCCCTTTCAATATTCTTTCCTCAATGCTTCTTCGTGCTGGGTTCAACACTGCTTGGCGTCTAGGCAGCCATGTTGGCGCAACCGCCCCCAAACTATCAACGATACGATCTACGCTATGTTTGTGCTCCCCCAACGCTTTGTTGTTATCAAACATTTTTTGCACTTTCAATTAATTTATGAAGAACTTTTACATTATCCCGCCATTGTTTTTGCATCCGTGTCTTATTTCGTGTCCTTGATGGGTGCGTCCTCAGCTATGCAAAGCGAACTCACTGACATTTGTCTCGTTCCGATGTGTGAACGAAATGCAAATGTCGCAGTTTATAGTGCAAACTTTTCTTGAAATCTGAGTATTTTGAAAGAATATTTTTCTGTATGATCTAATTGCACTTCAAAGAGGCATTTTCGAGAAATCTAATAACTCGATTAGAGTTATCTCAGAGTTAATATATCAGAGTTAATCTAATAATTCGAGATCTAATAACACTTCAAAGAGGAATTTTCTAGAAATAGGAGAATTACATTTCAAACATCATCAAACAAATTAAATAGTCAACTAATAGACAATTAATTAAATAGTCAACTTCAAAATCAACTTCAAGGACCTGACCTGAAAAATTTAGCATTACAAATGTAATTAAAAATTAGAAAACTCCAAACATGTGATTTAATTTTAATTTAAAAATTATTTTAAAAAATCATAAAAGTTTCTATAAGGGGTCCGAACAATTTTGAGGTTAGTTTTTGTAAATTTGCAGTTTTTTTTAGAAAAATTGGTTCCATGTATTTTATTCCAAGTATTCTTTCATTATTTAATACTGCAAAGTAGAGTCCCACCGATACCAAATTTTTTGGCCGATGCCGATTAATCGGTCGGATTCTACTGCAAAGTCTTTAATCAGTAAAACCAGGAAATCATTTTTAAGTCCATCCAAAATTAAAGAAAAAATTTAATTAAATTTTAAATAGTGTCCTTTATTAAGTTAAAGTATCACTAAAATGGAAATTGAAATAATTAAAAAATTACTCCATAGGTTAGAAAATTTTATCAAAAAATTTTTTAAAAACTTAAATGGAATAACCTCAAATCTATTCATTTAATTAACTTACTTCAAAATGGTTTTAATAAACTTAAATTTGATAAAAAATTAATAATATTAAATTAATTAATTTAATGTAATTAATTTTAATTTTTAAATAATAATAAATTAATTAGTAAATAAATCAATAATCAATTAAATCATTGAAGCAGAACAATCAATTGTTCATGTTAAATGTTACTTCATTTGAATTGAAAACATTTTAAAACATTAAAACATTAATTAAACATTAAACTGAAATCAATTCAAAAGTTTAAATTGAATCGAATTTAAATTTATGCGAAAACTATAGAAAGATAAAACTATAGAAAAAATTAAAAAAATAAAATAATAATAACAAATAAAATATAATAAAATACAATTTGTTTCAATAGTTTTTGGATGAAGTTTTAGTTATATAGGAAATATTTTAGTCAGAAAAAATTTCGTTGAATGTAAGTTATTCAAAAATTAGATTATTTATTATTATTTATTTAGAAAAATTTATTGAATGTATTTTATTCAAAGTATTCTCCATGGTTAGCTTCGACTTTTCGTAATCTTTCAGGCAGTATACGGACTCCGAAAATATTACTCACTTACTTACTTACTTATTCACTTACTTACTTACTTACTTACTTACTTACTTACTTACTTACTTACTTACTTACATCACTTCACATTACTTACTTACTTACTTACTTAGAAAGTAGAACACCTCATTAAAGCTACTTCAAAGTTTCCTGGACTACACAACACATTTCTACATAAGTAACAGTTTGAAAACTATTCGAGATATTTGTAAATTTGAATATAAGTTATGTTGAGCTGAAAGTTGTTGTTCCACAATTTTCAGAAAACTTTCTACAAATTCTCTCCAGCAGCATTGAAAAAAGTTCTGATAAGAGTAGAAAATAGTGTCGCTCAACCGCTGCACAACAACTGTTGCCACTCCTCCACTTGATGACTGCAAAAATGTTGGAAAATTAAAATCTGCGTAGTAATCCGAATGGCAATGACAACGTTAATGGCGATGGCAATGACGATGGCGCGCTGGATGGCAAATCGCGAATGGGCGAATGGGTTCATTAACGCGAATTGCTACTAAATTGTCACAATAAAGCGTGACAGTTGCATTTAATACGCGCCACAACTATGGTTGTCTTCTTTACTCATTTCAACGATAATCATTCGCATTTACTTAATTAAACACACTCATTCACTCACACACACATACACGAGCAGCTAAAGCACGGAAATGGGAAAGCATTCAGGATTGTATGAAGCAAAGGTGTAATTAGGAAGCCAGCGTGTCCTTGCAATGTCGTCTAAAAACGAATGCAAATAATTGCACACAAAGACAAATAAGAAAATGAAGCAGAAATATTTCAACGAAGCGCATAAAATTGCGCTGCACTGAAGCGAAATTACAAAAATTACATGCAAATCGACATAAAATTAATTCAAGTTCGTTTCCCTATCCCCAACTCAGCACCCCGGTTGCTGTTTATTGGCTCGTTGTGCACACACACAAAAGTTTTAGCTCGTAAAGGAAGTAATTATGCAGTTAAGTTGCACGTTGCTCGTTGCAAGTTGCATTGCCGCTAATAAAAACATCCCGCTTACACCCCAACGTGTTTGAACTCAAACCCTTCCAATCATTCAATGCATTTGATGACGAGGAAAGCATCTAACACACACACACACACACACACCTAAACAACTGTTCCAGGTGTACCGGAATGCACTCAATTTGATGCAAACTTCTTAAAAAGTGCTGAAAGTTGGGGGCAGCCAAAGACTGCAACGAATTTTCTTTATGCTTTCTTTACGCCGCTTAGAAAGGGGAGAAAATTAATTAGCGCGAATTCATTTATGTTTCATTAAATTTTCATGCGCCCCAGATTGCAAATATTGACAAAGGCGAATTATAATAAAATGTAATATTAACTTTTTTGACGATCATTAGCTTTGCCAAAGCAGTGGAAAGGTATGAAGAAAAATTCAAGAAAAAAAGACAATGAAAATTAAATCTTGTCAAAAACTTCTGAGAATTCTTTTTTCATTTCTTTTATAATTGTTTATCCTAACTGACTGATTGGCTGACTGATTCAGTCGCCCTGCCCAAACCGCTGAAACTAAAGACATGAGAGTTAAACTTTAGGTACATTTAAGAAAATTAACTTCCACTAAGACGGGATTTTGTGAAATTCGGAGTCTAAAGGGACAGCACATGGGTTAAAGTCAAAAATAATTTCATACATATTTTAAAAATAAAAATATGAAATTTTAACTGCAGATAAATCTTAAAAATTGAACCTCCTCTAAAAGAGGATTTTTTGAAATTCGGAGTGTAAAGGGGCAAAACATGGGTTGAAGTGTTGTATAAAGAAACGCGATTTCATGGTCCTATTGATTTCAAGCTTGGTAAAAATACTCCAAATCAAAAATAGTTTAACACGTATTTTTCAATTTTTCGAAAAACAAAACTTAACGAGGTCAACAAAAAGTTAAGGTTCGTATACGGGAAGACTACGAAAAGAAAGCACGAGCCAATGGGCCTATTGACTTCAAAGTTAGTGAAAACAATTGAAATCAAAAATAATTAGACACGTGTTTTTAATTTTTTTTATATGGAATTCTAACAGATTGAACTAAGTTTGTATGAAGAAACATGATTTTTCCCGCCTTTTGACTT
The DNA here is from genome assembly GCA_964056695.1 of Melieria picta. Lineage (NCBI taxonomy): Eukaryota > Metazoa > Arthropoda > Insecta > Diptera > Ulidiidae > Melieria > Melieria picta. The sequence continues at coordinate 121,337,453 of OZ057400.1, read as the reverse complement.
CAAACTTGGTAAAAGTACTTCAAGTGAGAAATAATTAGATGAGTATTTTTTCATAAAAATCTAACGAGGCCAACGACGGGTTAAAGTTTGTAAGAAGAAACTGTGAAAAAACATGAATTAATGGGCCTATTGACTTCAAACTTGGTGAAAGTACTTTTAGTGAGAAAAAATTCGACACGTGTTTTTCATTTTTCCAAAAATCTTAATCTAACGGGGTCAACCATGGGTTAAGAGTTTGTTTGGGGAAAAGAATTTATGGGTCTTTTGACTTCGAACTTGGTGAAAGCACTTCAAATGTGAAATAATTCTGTGTTTTTATTTTTTAAATAAAATGAATAAAATATAAATAAAAATAAATAATTCGACACGTGCTTTTTTAATTTTTTGAAAATCAAAATCTAACGGGGTCAGCAATGGGTTAAAAGTTTGTGTAGAGAAACTGTGAAAAACATGAATTCATAACCCTTTTGACTTCGAAAATTATAGAAACACTGAAAAACAAAAAAAAACAGTTTTTTTCTCTTTTCAAAAATCAAAATCTAACGGGATCAACAATGGGTCAAACGATTGTATAAAGAAACTTGATTTGTTTCGCCTTTTGACTTCAAACTTGGCACAAGTCCATCAAATTAAATGAGTAAAATCAAGTGAAATAATGAAATAATCAAGTGAAATCGATACTTTTTTTCGATACTTTTTATTCATTTCTTCAGAAATCAAAATCTGACGCGTTCAACGACGGGTTAAAATTTTGTATGAATAAACTGTGAAAAAACATGACTTCGAAATCGAAATCACAAATAATTCGACACATGTTTCTAATTTTTTTCGAAAATTATAATCTAACGGGGTCAACCATGGGTTTAAAATTTGTATGGAGGGACAAAATGATTAAAAAAAACACGTTTTTAATTTTTTTCAAAAATTTAACGGGATCAACGATGGGTTAAGAGTTTGTATGGAGAAACAAGAATTGATGGGCCTTTTGACTTTAAACTTTGTAAAAGTCCTTCAAGTGTGAAATAATTCGATATTTTTTTTTACATTTTTCCAAAAATCAAAATCCGACAGGGTTAATCATTGGGTTAAAATTTGAGGAAACTTTTGACTTTGAAAATGATAAAAACACTTGAAAACAAAAAAAACCCCTGTCATTTTTTCAAAAATCGAAATCTAACGGGGTCAACGATGGCTTAAGGGGTTAGGTCCACTTGTAAGGCAAAAAAAGAACGCTTTTTTGCAAATTTTTTCTGAAGACGGGTTTTATTATTTATGACTAAATCTTTTTGTACATTAAAGATACACATTTCAAGAAGTTACAAAAAAATGTTCATGTCAAAATGTCCATAATATTAAGAGATATAGTCAATTTGCTGAGACACCAAAAAAAAAAGACGTTTTGCGGTGATCACGATTGCAGCAGTCTGGATCATCTGAAACCAAAAAAACGAACGGGGATCTTTAGTAAATCAGTTAATGCTCAGGATGGACGAAGGGTTTGTTCATATTTTGATTTGTCGCAACATGGCGGACGTTCAAAGTCAACATTTTTTTTTACCCACATTTTCGTCACTTTTTCGGCTATAAAAAAAAAAAATTTCATCGTACAAAAAAATCCTTCGTCCATCCTGAGGACAATTATATGTAAAATAAGTCGTTAAAATTTCAAGAGGATCAATACAGCCGTTTTCGAGTTACAGTGATCACCGACTTCGAAAACGTGGTCTCGAGAAAAACGCGTTTAAAGTTTTGAGTATAGTTTTAGTATAGTCAAAATTATACAATAGAGATGTATTTCAATGTAGTACATCTCGGCGAATAATAGTCCGATTGATCTAAAAATTTCAGGGAATACTTTTGAAATGTTATACTTTTAGAAAATGTAATAAAAAAAATCAATTTTTTTTAACAAGGCTGAACAAGGAACAAGAGTTTGAATAAGGTACATTGACTTAAAATATGGTGAAAGCACTTCAAATGAGATGTAATTAGACAAATTTTTTTTAATGAAAAATTAACGAGGTCAACAAAGGGTTAAGAGAAACTTGATTTACTGGGCCCATTGACTTAAAACTTCCGTGCAAAACAGCGGGACCCTGTTAGTTCTTTCATATGCGAGTACAATTTTTCAAGGATTGATCTATTCGGCAAAAAGAAATGAGGCAAGACAAAGATTCAAGAGAGTTCTGGAAGCTCACTCTGATCCATTTAGACCCACCAACCAATTTCCAACCCACTTTAGCCTTTGAATGAGACAAAGTAGATCCAGCAACTAGGTATACCTACTACCTTCATTTGAGACAAGTCCAAACTTGGACCCTAAATGATATCCTCCTTCTCAGGCTAATATTAATCCGGTTAACACCGTTTACAACGAGACACAAGACCAGAGACGCTCATGGGGTGTAAAGTTTCTTTCACTTAGCGACAAAAGCTATCGACGATCTATCGACGTCTAAAAACAGCTTTTTTTGGCTTAAATACATGACGACTTTTTTTCGATATATTCTTTTTTTAATCCTTTTCGACTAACAAAAAGTACCGATTTCTGGGGGAAGAAATATTTTCATATACCTATTCATAAATTTTCTTATTTTTTTTATCCAATAAGAATTAAATGAAATAATATAGAAGAAAAGGAGCCCAAAAAAGCAATTTGGAGCATTTACTTTGTTCTTTTCTTGGTCCTGGAGATGATTGAACACTTTCACTTTACACTTCTGAATAATTGTGAATGTAAATCTTTCGACTTGAGACATTCTTTATACATTCTCGGCTTCAAGTAGTTGAAATATTTACCCACAAACTTTAAGCAAATCCCCAGCTACACTTCACTCAAGTACAGCTAAACTTTTTATGCAAACATTTGGTGCAGCATTTCCCTTTCTTCTGTTGTTGTTGTTGCTGCTACTGTTCATTGCTTGCAATTTCCATGGAAACAAAATAAAATTTTAAGATTTCTTGCATGATTGAGTGAGACGTTCGTTGCGTTTCATTTCCATTTGCTGTTTATTTGCTGCATTTTTATATTTGTAGTTTTTTTATTTTTTGTTATAGTTTTTTATTTTGTAAAAGTATAAAGATGGACGAACGGTAGTGAGGTGAAAGGAGAGCTTACGAAAAATTGCAAATGCATTGGGGAGATGTTTTACAATTTGCGTATTCAGCTGGAAGTGAAATAAAATAAATGAGGGCACCTTGAGAGCACAGAGAGGGGCGAAGAGGGCACCGAGATGGCACAAGGACTCGAGACAAGAAAAGGAATATGTTGGCGGGCACGTTAAGCAGCGTTGCATTCATAAAAGCGGCAACAAACTTTGATTCCATGCACACTCATACACTTACATACACACACACACCCAAGTAGACAACTGATTCTCAAAGTTGAGTATACACAATGGATTAGTTTGCAACGAACGCTGGTGGCTGGAGTACAAGTTTTAGGATAATCAAACAAGCGGGAAAGTTAAAGTTTATGTTTTTTTATATAAATAATTTTTTTATATTTTTTCTGAATTTTTTTTATTTTTTAAGCGCACTAATAAACTCTTTGCTTTAACATAGCATCCCTTCAAGCTCGTTGCATGCCCAATGATTTCTTTATTTCCCAAAACAACAACAAAAATTGCCAAATCGCTCGTTCGTTCGCGCGTTGGGGGAGTTTTACTTAAGTGTGCGTTATCTGCTTTGCAAACACACACACACAACCACACACGAGCGTTGCCAGCGGCAAATGCAATTACACATTGCATGGAATTGTCGTGTCACGCTTCGTCTGTGTGTGTGTGTGTGTGTTAGCTGGCATTTGGTAAGCAATCCTTGACCTGTCATAATTCAGTTCGCATGCTGACAGTCCACTTTTAAGTAAGCCATTTTATGTGCTGCACTATTCCTCAAAGCGCATACAAATACAACAACAAAAAACTCAAACAAAGTTTCCCCACAAGTTTGCTAGAGCACACTTACGCTCCACGCTGTCACTTGCCCCCAGCTCGCCGCTTCATCGACCCCCTCCAAGTGGTAAAAATTCAAAGCAATTTTTCAATCCCCTATCAGAAAGTTTGGTGGCATTTGTTACTTGAGTCGAAAATCAAAAATTGCAACGCAAACATGCGCAACGCTTTACTTTAGTTCTCCCTGCAGTTTCCTCAATTTGGTTGGCCGTACTTATTGTTTAGTTGCAGTGAGAGGGGGGAAGAATGCATTGAAAGCTTATTAGAAATGTCCATAAATAATTTGCGCATAAAAAGCAAAATGTGGCGGACGAGATTTTTTGCAGCACAAAATTGAGATTTACGCAAACGATGGAAAAGGATTCAAGAATAAAGTCAACGGGTGTTGCGGCCAATAGTGAAGAACATCTTTATTGTCAATTCTCGGTTTGAAATCTTGGCAAATGTTAAGGTTAGGTTTGATTTGATTTGATTTGATTTGATTTGATTTGATTTGATTTGATTTGATTTGATTTGATTTGATTTGATTTGATTTGATTTGATTTGATTTGATTTGATTTGATTTGATTTGATTTGATTTGATTTGATTTGATTTGATTTGATTTGATTTGATTTGATTTGATTTGATTTGATTTGATTTGATTTGATTTGATTTGATTTGATTTGATTTGATTTGATTTGATTTGATTTGATTTGATTTGATTTGATTTGATTTGATTTGATTTGATTTGATTTGATTTGATTTGATTTGATTTGATTTGATTTGATTTGATTTGATTTGATTTGATTTGATTTGATTTGATTTGATTTGATTTGATTTGATTTGATTTGATTTGATTTGATTTGATTTGATTTGATTTGATTTGATTTGATTTGATTTGATTTGATTTGATTTGATTTGATTTGATTTGATTTGATTTGATTTGATTTGATTTGATTTGATTTGATTTGATTTGATTTGGTTAGGTTAGGTTAGGTTAGAATGAAGTTCTATCGTTGTTTTTGTTTTTTTTTTTGTGAACGAAGAAAAGGAAGAAAATCCACTTCACCTCCTATGCACTTGTCCTGCCTTATCCAGAAGAAGGATGAATTTTCTGGGCAACTTCGATTGCCGAAGAAGAAGTTGCCCAGATAATTCATCCTTCTTCTTCAACAATCTAAGGGATCTAGCTGATAAGACTATTCACAATCAACTAGGCTTCGTGCGAACCTTGAACTGGTTCCCATGATCGATGGTTTGTGGTATCACAATGGCCTTTATGGCCTAATTAGGCTCCACCTTGGGGTAATCACTTCTACCCATCTACCTACATATATTATCTAAAGGAAGGAAGACTCACCTGGGCACCTTCTTCTTCAACTATCTAAGGGATCTAGCCGATAAAACTATCTACTAGCCGATAAAAATATCTACCAGGCTTCGCTTAAAGCTTGAAAATTGAGCTTGGTTCAATGAGTGAGCGGAATTAAGCTCGATTAATTGTGGTATCCCAATAGTCCTTTATGACCTAATTAGGCTCCGCCTTGGGGTAGTCACTTCTACCTATCTACCTATAGTATCTAGAAGAAGAAAGACACATCTGGGAAACTTTTTCTTCGAGAATCTATGTAGAGGGATCCAGCTGATAGAACTATTTACGGTCTACTAGGCTCCGTGAGAAGCTCAAATTGGTTCAATGAGTGAGCGGACTTAAGCTTGATTGATTGTGGTATCCCTAATTAGGCTTCGCCTTGGGGTAGTCACTTCTACCTATTTACCTATATGTATTATATACAAGAAAAAAGACTCATCTGGGAAATTTCTTCTCCGTCAATTTAGAGACATCCAGCTAATAGAACTACTTACGGTCTACTAGGCTCCGTGAGAAGCTCAAACTGGTACAATTAGTGAGAAGCCTTACTTTGTGGTCTCCCAATGGGCCTTTATGGTTCAAGTGGGTTCCGCCTTGGGGCAGCTATTCCTACCTATCTACCTAGAAAAGGATAGGCTGGGTCCTGCGGTTAGCCTGTCCATATCTCCATTCTAGTAGTACTGTCGGAGGCCTTAACGACACATTGTGATGCCCAATAGAAAGTTGGCCCTTGTTAACTACGCTGTGTTCTTGTTGGTTTGAACCAACACGAACTTCAAATGAATCTGGCCTACAATGCCCAGACCCTCAAAGTCCACGATTTGAAGTGCCGAGCATGCACATAGGTGATGCTACACAGACTCTGTGTCCTCCTCATCTTTGCAGCTGCAACAGTGATCCCAATGAAGCAAACCTGGTGTATTCGCAAATAAACCGATGGCATAGTGCCCTTTTAGAACTCAAAAGTGTGCAAAGTTTTGCTTTACTAAAGACGCAGAGTCCTCGGTTAGTTCATGTTCAGCCACAGAGCACATAAGTCCCAGAATCGGACCGAGACAGTTCCTCAGTACGTTGGTGTACCTTATTACCCTTCGGTCTAGAAAGTAAAGTAGAATTCATGGAGCAGTGGATAAATGCCTCGCACTATATTCGCGTCCCTTAGCCCCGATCAGATTCCGTTCTGTTTATCCGCTCTATCGTTGCCAAGTATCCATTGTGACCAAACACCCAGAAAACGTTGATTTTATGCTCTTTGATTGTGTTCAGAGACTTACAGCATTCCACAACAGATTTTAATTTGACAGTGTGAGAATCCACTGCCTTGATTGCCGCCTAACTGTTTACACATCTGATCAGGTTGGTTGGATATAATTGATACCGACAATCTAGGGTTAGGATCCGCTCAGTGCTGCACGCAAGGGGAGTTTTGGGGGTTCAAACCCCTCAAAAATATCTCTTTTTCACAACAATTGTGGGCGGAAATATGGGGTCAAATGTTTTTGAGCCCAAAAGTTGTATGTGAAACTCCCCTAAAAAGAAATCCTGGACCCACCACACCGATCAGTCTTTGTAGCTAAATGAGTGCTGTGTTTATTGATCTGTCGATCCCATCTCTAGTCCCACCCTTTCCTTTTCCTTCTGTACTTATTTTTCCCCCTTTTCTACTCCCCGGTTTCGGCGGTTCGTATCGCCCAATATTTAGCCTTTGTATTCTTTGTTTAACCTTTCTGTTCTTTGTTGCTTGACCGACTACACAACCATTTTGATTTATGCGATCAGCCGAAGAACGATACAATCTTTTCAAAACCTTTAGTGATAGTGTTTTCATCCGTCAATGACAACTGGGATCTCGCCCTCACTGAACACTCACTGTCATCTTACTCTTTCCTGTTTGTAAAGTGGACTCGGTAGGTTTTGTCTAACCATAACGTCGACACCATGTTACCACAGCTAAAGTCCATCTGCTCCCGAACAACTTGCTGAAGTATGTCAGCAGGTCCTTGGCAAATGCTTAACTGCTACAAAAGCGCCAACTTATCTGTTGCAACACCCTGTATGTATCATAAAATGCAACCATTCTTTTGCCCTTTGATTGCAACTGCAAGCAATGCAACGAAGCAAATCTGTAGGGCCAAGGGATATGGATTTGGCATTGCGCAATAACTGAAGAAAATGCAGCTAAAATAACAACAACAACAACAACAACAACAACAACAACAACAAAACAACAATAGTAGCAATGCAAACAACAACAAACATCGAACAAACAGCGCAGTTCAACTGGCATACATCAAAATTTACGAGCGCTACGTGAAATTCCATTAAATTAAATGATAAACGGAATGTGTATAGTAAATGGCAAAAACAACAAAAACAACAACAACATGAACATCAAATGCAATAAAAATATTTGCCACCTACAACTTGCAACAAGGAGTGGCTATTGCTTTCCTTTTTTTGCGTTTTTCCATTTGCAGCTCCAGCAGCGAAAACATGAGCAATGACATTGAAGTGACCTTGTGCAAAATGCTTTCACAAGAAAAAAAATAAAATAAAAACAAAAATTTTATGTTAAAATGAAATGCAAGCAAACCAAGCCAATAGCAAAAAGGGAAAACATTGACTAATACAAGAAGGAATAGTTGCATCATTTCCGTTTCCTGTGGCCGCTGTGTTCCCATTGCCAGCCAGAAAGCAACAAAAAGGGAACATTTTGCCACTGCATGCACGGCACTGTCCCCGCGCTGCCTCCTCCAGCGCATTAAATTGTTCGCTTTTATACTTTTCCATTGAACTGCAGTCAATTTGAGTTTTCACCGACGCGTTAGCGTTAACATAGAGTTACCAGATGGGAGCGAAAAATTTGATATAATTTTTGTAGTAATAAAAGATGGGGTCAGATGGGAACAAACCGTTCAGGGGAACGACCTAATGATGATAAAATGTAAGAACTGGGACTGTGAGAACTAGAACTGTAGAAATTGAGAGTGTAAGAATTGGGACGGTGGGACTGGAACTGTTAGGACTGATGCAATTGTCCAAGACTGCTTGGGCATTTCCATGTATACGGACAGCCCTAACGAAAAAGCTAGTCGGGAGGTTTTCAACCGGATCACGGATTGATAGGACGAAGACCTTAGAAAGAGGAACCGTGCCGAGCCGTGTTGACAACCCTATGTGTTATGGATTGCAAAGCATTTTATGAGCGCTCTATCAAGGTTGGAAGTGACCCCTCTAACCCTTGCGATACCGTTCGAATCTTCAGACAAAATGATCCTTTGTCATGCCCCATAAGGGATCGCATACACTCCACATTGTCTGAACTTGGTACCCCTGCAAAGCTCGTAAGTCTTTGCAGAACGAGGTTAAACAATACCCGCCACCCTCCACCCAAATTGGAAAGGCCATGGAAACCCATGCGATACCGTTCTAGGCTTCACACAAGGCGGTTCTTTGTCGTGCCCCATAAGGGATCGCATATATGTACTCCGCATTGTCTGAACTTGGTATCCTTGCAAAACTCATGAGACTCTGCAGAGTTGGTTGGAAGTGGCCTCTCCGGCCCATTTGATACCGTTCGAGACTTCAGACAGGGCGATCCTTTATCATGCGACCTGTTCAACTTCACCACGGATAGTGTTCTGCTCAAGGCCGGTGTACATCTTCACCTTGAGTGCCCATCTCCTTGTCTACGCTGATGGCATTGACGTCATCGGGCGTAGCAAGTGGGGAGAAGAGAATCAGCCAAAAACAGAAGAGAATCAGCCAAAAACAGGTCTACTGGGAAATGAGGGCAAAACAAAGTATATGATGTCTGCACGCAGGGACTACCAGCGGCTAAGTTCTCGCATCGAGGACAAAAGATACTTTAAAGTTGTTTAAAGTAAAGTAAATATGATTTAAAGTTGTCAAGGTTTTCGTCAACCTTGGCATCGCCGTAAACAGCAACAATGATGTCAGTCTGGAAATAAAGCTAAGAATTATTCTGGCCAATAGATGCTACTACCGTCTCGGTAGGGAATTCAGCAACAAAGATCTCTCTCGAGTGACAAAATTTGCACTCTTTAGGACGCTCAATCTCTTCGTATTCGCCCAAGCATGGGCACTGTCGCAAAACGACTTAGCGGCCCTTGGGTTGTTCGGGAGAAAGTTGCATTCCAAAATCTATGTTCTGTTCGCATTTTCAACCAGTATCGATTATGAACCAACAACAAGCTGTATGAGCTGTTTAAAGACATGGACTTAGCACAGCGATTCAACATCGGCCATGTCTTTCGTATGAACGATGTATGTAGCTCCGTCGAAAAAGATGTTCGATGCGGCAGTTCGTAGTCAGCCGCGAAGAGGGCAGACTGTGTCTTCAGTGGAAGGCGAGAAAGTAGAGGCGCCTGGTAAAAGGTTGTTATGGCCAGTCAAGTGAGTAACCCTGTGTACAGACTACAGGAAAAGCAAATGTCAACTGAAAACTCTTCGTACACTTTCTAGACTGTCTGTTCTGTAAGGATTTTGAGTATAGGGGTTTCAAATATAGAACATGTGGCAACCACTCGCTGCACTACGACATACTCGTACAAGAAAATCCACTTGCCATACGCTGCACCAGTTAAATGCCGCACTGAATCTACACTGAGGTCGCGGTACATAATAACGGCCACATTGAACAATCGAACAATGCCAATGGCGAACCACAGGGTGAGAGAGAGAGAGAAGGGCGCCAAGTGCAGGTGGATGGCATTGTGTGCGCCAAAGCTATGCTGCTCAAAGGATTCGAAAAGCGCCGCTAAAGCCGCAGATTAGGAAGCAACTTTTCGCGGGTGTGTCGAGTCGGTGAATTTACGGACAGGTGTGCGCAACGGTAAATTCTAAGCATATGAGCGAACTCGTTTCATTTGACAGTTGAGCGGGCAGCGCGCGCTGCAGAGTTGATTATGCAAAGTGACTGAGCGCGGCGGCAACTTCTTGACTCTGATTGGCCGTTCGCGCGGTGGCAGTGAGTGAGAGGGAGAAAATGAGAGGGGAGTTAATTTCAACTTTACTGAAGGCCGGGAACGATTGGGATGGCAAGCAGCATAGCTTGAACTGATTGCCATAAATTTCTAAAGAAATGGACAAATTCTTAAAGTCTTTAAATTAAATATTCCACAAAAAAGCAACAAGGATTCAGCTTATCGTAGAGTGCAGTCAATTTTACACTTTTATGCTTTTCTAATGAAATTTCGTTACAATTAACCTTGGAAAGAGGTTACAGCACAGCGCAGCAAGGAGCCGCAGGGTGAAACTGCTTTGTGAGCGCTCTTTCATAACTGCATAATTTGCATGTAGACTTACCGTTATTGCTCGCAGCAATGTTGCCGTATTTAATGAAAACAAGCTGTAAAAAATAGTAACAAAAAATTAAAAATAAATAAGTTCCTGTTCGAAAGCAAGCAACTGGAATGTTGGGAAAGACATTGAAAGTGTTGGGTGAGGAAGTTGCCTGATCTGACTTGCTTCTGCTTGGATGTGTGGGGACACCCTTCTTTATGGCTTTTTAACAAGGTGGCAATGCATTAACTGCACTTTCTTTGACTGGTTATTAAAGATTTTAATGAACATTGCAAGAATTTAACTCCCATTTTAGTAGGAAAACTTTTTGTTATTCTTTTACTGGTATTCGGACTCATTGTATTTGTTGTTGTATTTTTTATTTATTGTATTTCAATTTGCAGTTTTAAAGAGTCATTTGTTGCTTAATGTGTAAAAAGTTTAGGAAAGGAAAAGAGGAAGAGAAAAAAGAGAAAAGAAGAGGTTAGAGTACGAAGTAGCAGCAGAAGTAGAAGAAGGAGAAGTAGAAGTGGAAGTAGAAGTAGAAGTAGAAGCATAAGTAGAAGTAGAAGTAGAAATGGAAGAGGAAGTAGAAGGAGAAGAAGAAGAAGAAGAAGCAGAAGAAGAAGTAGAAGAAGAAGAAGAAGTAGAAGTAGAAGTAGAAGTAGAAGAAGAAGAAGTAGAAGCAGAAAAAGAAGTAGAAGTAGAAGTGGAAGCAGAAGAAGAAGTAGAAGTAGAAGTAGAAGAAGAAGTAGAAGTATAAGTATAAGTATAAGTATAAGTATAAGTATAAGTATAAGTATAAGTATAAGTATAAGTATAAGTATAAGTATAAGTATAAGTATAAGTATAAGTATAAGTATAAGTATAAGTATAAGTATAAGTATAAGTATAAGTATAAGTATAAGTATAAGTATAAGTATAAGTATAAGTATAAGTATAAGTATAAGTATAAGTATAAGTATAAGTATAAGTATAAGTATAAGTATAAGTATAAGTATAAGTATAAGTATAAGTATAAGTATAAGTATAAGTATAAGTATAAGTATAAGTATAAGTATAAGTATAAGTATAAGTATAAGTATAAGTATAAGTATAAGTATAAGTATAAGTATAAGTATAAGTATAAGTATAAGTATAAGTATAAGTATAAGTATAAGTATAAGTATAAGTATAAGTATAAGTATAAGTAGAAGTAGAAGTAGAAGTAGAAGTAGAAGTAGAAGTAGAAGTAGAAGTAGAAGTAGAAGTAGAAGTAGAAGTAGAAGTAGAAGTAGAAGTAGAAGTAGAAGTAGAAGTAGAAGTAGAAGTAGAAGTAGAAGTAGAAGTAGAAGTAGAAGTAGAAATGGAAGAGGAAGTAGAAGTGAACGCAGAAGTAGAAGTAGAAGCAGAAGTAAAAGTTGAAGTAGAAGTAGAAGTAGAAGTAGAAGCATAAGTAGAAGTAGAAGTAGAAGTAGAAATGGAAGAGGAAGTAGAAGGAGAAGAAGAAGAAGAAGAAGCAGAAAAAGAAGTAGAAGTAGAAGTGGAAGCAGAAGTAGAAGTAGAAGTAGAAGTAGAAGCAGAAGTAGAAGTAGAAGAAGAAGTAGAAGTAGAAGTAGAAGTAGAAGTAGAAGTAGGAGAAAAAGTAAAGGTAGAAGTACAAGCAGAAATAGAAGTAGACGAAAAAACTGCCACAAAATTCAAATCGTGCACTGTAAAAAATAATGTAAAAGATATAAAAATATATCATTAAATTTTATGACCGAAAATTGCATTCCATTCGTTCAACCAAGAAACTCTCTCTGTCTGTATATCTCTATCCCCCTCGCACCTCTCTTCTATCCTGTCTGCCTCAATCCATTGTCCCCGCTCTACACGCCAACTTCGAAGCAAACTAAACTTCCAAACTTTTCTACCGACCATAGGTCGCCCCCCCAGAATGGAGGATGCGCCCGTTTAATTTGCTGGACATGACAAATGGCTTGCAAGCAATTTAATTGTGATTTTTCATTCATTTCCCATGGTCTGGCACAGTGCTGGGAAAACGTTGTCGGTTACAGCGACCCCTAACGTTGTGACTGATGGTGAGATGGCAAAAGACAACATGAACTTTCCACTTTAATTGAGCAGTGAACATAAGTAATGGCGAACGTCAGCGCTAACCGATGCGGTCGCGCAGTCAAAGACGGCGACAACTGAGGTGAAAAATAAACGATGAAAAAAATAAAACGCAGAAGGAGGGAAAAGCGAGCATCGACGCTGATGGCCAATGCATTTTCACTTGATTTACAACCAGGCAAACCATTGATTTCCACTGCTAACTGTGCCGGGCGCTGGGTTGCGTCCCTCGACTGTGCAACGCTCGACCGACCGCTGACAGATGACAGTGATTGTTTACTGTCATTGCACTTCTCATTGAACTGGTTGCGGTGTTTTATTTCCAATTAATTGTCGCATCGCACCTGTTGCGGCCACTGGCTGTCGGGTGACTTGTGCGGGTGGCTTGTCCCATCGTTCAAGGTGCAGCTTCGCTAGTTGAAATACAACAATTTTAAGTGCTTTTAACAAGCTGAAGTCTTGATTCTTCTTCTTTCCCTGTCATATGTTGAGCTCTAAAAACTAGCAAATACGAAATTGTTTTTAATTTAGATTACTTCGAGCGACCTTGACCCATGATCGAAAGCGCGTTTATTATTTTTTATACGACAGATAACCAGTGATTTTCGACATCTTTTGCTCTGTGTGCGAAAATAGAAGACATTTCGACTAACTCGGTATTCGACAAGTCAACAACCCCCAACCAGATTATGAAATTGAATCACTGTTATCAGTAATCACATTCATTCCATTCAATTCCAAACAATTCCAACGCTGAATTAGTATCGCACAGAACGCCGACCACATCGGTGTTCGCTGTCTACTTTTTCCATCCGTCGTCGCAAGTCTTGAAATGCTAATCGAACTGCTCTTGTTTGCGGCCACAGTGTGCCTCTGCCTCTACTACTGGCAGCGCTATCTGCACAGCTACTGGCATCGCCACAATGTTCCCTACATACAACCGACGACGCTGTTTGGAAATCTGCGCGACATGTTCACCTTCCAGTCCAGTTTTCTGGGTCAGATGTGCATGTTGTACCAGGACAAAAGTGTACCGCCGTCCGCGCCGCTGATCGGCTTCTACGCACTGCTTCGACCCGCGCTGCTGATACGTGACCTGGACCTTATCAAACGCATCATGATCAAAGACTTTAATAGCTTCTCGAATCGTGCGATGCAACTCGATTCGCACCACGATCCATTGGGATACAATAATCTTATTTTTATACGTAATCCGGAATGGCGGGAGCTGCGAGCAAAACTGTCGCCAACTTTTACCAGTGGCAAAATAAAGCAAATGTATCCACTAATGACGGAGGTGAGTGCGAGGAAAGAAAGGAAGAGTTTTCAAGCTGAATAATTCAAGTTGCAGTTTGGATGATTAGCGATGAAATCCCAATTTCGTCATTCTATCGAAATCTTGTGTCGCGAAATCTTCCACTCAATTATTGATTTATTGACACTTCCGCCCGTAACAGATCGGCCAAGAGCTCGAAGTGCTGCTGAATTCCCTGCCCAAAGACGCTGGCATCGACTTGAAGGACATTTGCGGCCGCTTTACTAACGAAGTGATTGGTAGCACCGCCTTCGGAATACGCACCGGTAGTCTGCGCGACGCCAACAGCTAATTCTACCAGCATAGTCGTGCAGTAGTTGCAATCACGGCACGACGCGCCTTTGCCTTCTTCTGCATTCTACTTATACCGGCGCTCACATCGCTGCTGCGCATCAAACTCTTCACACAGCAGACGAGCGAGTTTCTGCGCAGCAGTGTCGAGCACATCATGGCCGAGCATCCACCGCTGCAGGAGCGTCTACGCGCGGAAATACTCGCTGCCTTCGGCACAGACGACGTCGTGACCTACGACAAGCTGCACGAGTTGTCCTACCTTGGCCAGGTAGTAGACGAGACGCTCCGCAAGTACCCGGTGGTGGGGTTCCTGGAGCGCGAGTGCACCAATGAGGCTGGCTACTCGCTGGCGCCGTTCAACGACTTTGTGGTCTCAGCCGGCACAGCGATGTACGTTTCGCTGCTGGGCATACATCGCGATGAACGCGTAAGTCCCATGCATCCTGTAAGTATTCCCTCAGTTTCATATATCTGTTTGTTTTGTAGTACTGGCCCGAACCGGATAAGTTTGATCCGGAACGCTTCGCACCCGCGAATCGTAAGAACGTCAACATGGATGCCTACCTGCCCTTCGGTACTGGACCACACAACTGCATCGGTCTGCGTATGGGGCTGCTGCAGACGAAGCTGGGCCTGCTGCACGCGCTGCGTAATCACCGCGTGGTGGCGCTCGACCAGACGCCCAGGCGAGTGTATTTCGATCCGTATTCAGTGCTGCTCTCTGCCAAAGGTGGCATCTATGTGAAGATGGAGCGAGTCGACAACTGATGGGAGACTTTTGTGCGAAATATTTTATAAAACGTAAAATATTATTTTTGAAACGTTATTGAAGGAAAATGTTGTATAAACGAATCGTTTGAGCGCTTGGTGTCCTAATCCAGTTGCACATTGACACCTTAAGTGTCCTGGGCTTGGATTCGTTAGTCTTGAATTTGAGTTTCATTTTTACGCTTCGTTTTTCAAAATGTGTCCCATAACTCTGAAAAAAGCGGGAAAATCGTCATTACGATGAAGATAATACCGATATCAGAGCAATAAGTAAGATATACATAGGTGGATGTACGATTCGGAGACATTGCCTTGCAGTGTGGCGCAATGTGGGGTACCGTGCTAGGACGTGTCAAATGTGATGCAGCATGAACGCCTTGTTTGGGTCGCTCACATGTCACTTAATACGTAAGCGGCATGTGTGAGTTGTGCGCCACTTGAGAAGTGCATGACTCTGCGGTAGGTTGTTGCGTGGTTTCGGTATGAGTTGGTTGAGTGGTAACGCTACATAAGGTTCGTTCTCTGTTATTAAAGTTGCCTTCGCTACTGTGGACGTTTCCGCTCCTGTGGATGTCAAATACATCTGACCCTCTCTCAATTGATATCTACGCAGATAACTTCTCACCCGCTGGTGAATGGAGTTACGGAATCTTTTTCAATAAGCTGAGGCACTTTAGCAGGAAGTTCATGCATTGTAATATTCTAGACTCCGGAACACAAGAACAGTGCAGGCAACTACTAGGCTGACGAGCTCGTCACATAGGACACACACCTTAGGGACATCTGCCCCTCGCTTTTCATAGATTAGGTATGGGAGTCGAACCACAGCTACCCGATACACTGCGTCCAATAAGAACTATTGTGTCGAATCCCTTATTCCTCATTAGAAGGGTTCATATCCCCCCCCCCTAATGCTGTCCAGGAACTCCCAGATCGATTCCAGATAGCTCTTTCGTCTGAATCAGTTCCCCTTCCAATATACGCTTTCTAGCGTATAAAAAGGCGAGATATTCAGTTAAAATGTGCACGCTTCTTTCTTCTTCTTCCATGCAGAACCTGCATAGTTCGCTATCTGTGATTCCCGGACGCGTTCTAGGCATATTTAGCAGACAGAGTCCCCAGAGATCCTCTGTTATGAACTTAAGCTCTTTTCTGCTTAGGTCCAGAAGATACTTGGATTTGCCTACCGAGTAAGCCGGAAAGAATAGCTTAGTCGCAGTTGTTATTTCCATGGTCTTCTTCCACCACACTATCGCCCTATAGGTGATCGTTGGCAGAGCCACTAGGGAGTATAACCTCTGAAGACATTTCGGTCTCAGTCCTCAGTTTTGCCCACAGATTCCTTTGTAGCACCATAGGGAATCTGCTCTCTTGATAGTGCGGCCAACATGAGGATTCCAGTTTAATTTGCTGTCGGCGATGACCTCCTAAATATTCTTCACTTCATTCAAGAAGTTCAGTTCCTTTTCAAAGGTTATAACCTATCTAAGGTTTAGTTTCCTGTTTTCAATGCACTCTGAAGCAAGTCTGAGACGGTATGTCCATCTCTGGCTCTGACCACAATGCCTAAGTCGTCTGCATATGCGATGACTTCATATCCTTCAATCCTAACCATCAACGACTACAGACCATGGCAGGGGGAATGTGGCCCCTTTTGAGGACATCCGCGTGCTGATTTTGCTGACAGATCTACTTCCCCTAGCTGGACTGAATTCTCCTGCTTTCCAGCATAGGTTAAGGTTAGGTTGCGGTGGCTGCCTCTGTATGAGACACACTTAGGCCTCTTAACGGGCCCGTTGTGATACCACAGATTCCACCCGTTTGAAATGCGTATGCAACACTGTTTTTTCAACATGTGATACAACACACATTTCAAACGGATGGGGAAAGGGAGGGGGAGAGGACCTACAGTTTAACGCCGAATCCGAACGGCGATTGGCAGTTTTTCGTTCACACTTGGAGGTTTTTGCCATTGCCTGCCAAGAGCGCACTTGTGCGATTCTTGTCATTCTCATTCACTTCATGTGGATAGCGATAGAAGTAGATGAGTGTTTTTTCCAGCCAAGCCAGGAATCGAACCCGGGGCGCTCGGTATGAGAAGCCAGCGCGCTACCCGCTGAGCTATCGAGGCCGCATAGCTGATATCCATCTTATGAGAGTTGTAGGCATCTGTAGTCCTTCTAACGTTGTTTCTATCGCTTCGAAAGTCCTGTAGTTGAAAGCCCCTTCAACACATTAATCTAAATTATATCAAATCACCATTATTTGAATCGTTTCTTATCACTCAAAGTTTTGTTTGCTCATATGACAAAGCAAAAGTCTTACACAATAATTGGCAGATTCATAGTATTCGATAAGACTTTTATTTATGATAATTCGAGCGATTTTTTGCCAAATTTGTTTCCAAGCTTTTACAACTTGAGTATACAAAAACAACTTAAATACACTGAGCACATTTGGCGTCTTTAATCACAAATCGCTCAAAATTCAACTAAAGTAAACACTTGTGCTACGATACCACAAAATATTCGCTGGAGTCCAACTCGAACTCAGAGTGACACAGACGCGACCTTGACGTACGAGTGCGGCCGAGTGCGCATTTATTATTTATTTTATACGACAGATAACCAAAAGTTCTCGGCAGCTGACCGCACTGTCCGCGTCTTTAGAAGAAGTTTCGGCTGCCTCGGTTCTTATTGTGGCGCTCTCCAACTTCGGCTATGTGCCTCTAGTCTGCGACGCTCACCTGTCTAGCAAACTTGCTTGCTGTAAAATAGTTTAACTCTCCCAATTTTTATTTCATAAACTCAAAACAATTCTAACGCTGGATTAGTATCGCACATAACGCCGACCACATCGGTGTTCGCTGTCTACTTTTTCCATCCGTCCTCGCAAGTCTTGAAATGCTAATCGAACTGCTCTTGTTTGCGGCCACAGTGTGCCTCTGCCTCTACTACTGGCAGCGCTATCTGCACAGCTACTGGCGTCGCCACAATGTTCCCTACATACAACCGACGACGCTGTTTGGAAATCTGCGCGACATGTTCACCTTCCAGTCCAGTTTTCTGGGTCAGATGTGCATGTTGTACCAGGACAAAAGTGTACCGCCGTCCGCGCCGCTGATCGG
Source organism: Melieria picta (assembly GCA_964056695.1). Classification (NCBI taxonomy): domain Eukaryota; kingdom Metazoa; phylum Arthropoda; class Insecta; order Diptera; family Ulidiidae; genus Melieria; species Melieria picta. Next base: position 121,319,243 of record OZ057400.1, on the reverse strand, counting down.
CTTCTACGCACTGCTTCGACCCGCGCTGCTGATACGCGACCTGGACCTAATCAAACGCATCATGATCAAAGACTTTAATAGCTTCTCGAATCGTGTGATGCGACTCGATTCGCACCACGATCCGCTGGGATACAATAATCTTATTTTTATACGTAATCCGGAATGGCGGGAGCTGCGAGCAAAACTGTCGCCAACTTTTACCAGTGTCAAAATAAAGCAAATGTATCCACTAATGACGGAGGTGAGTGCGAGGAAAGAAAGGAAGAGTTTTCAAGCTGAATAATTCAAGTTGCAGTTTGGATGATTAGCGATGAAATCCCAATTTCGTCATTCTATCGAAATCTTGTGTCGCGAAATCTTCCACTCAATTATTTATTTATTGACACTTCCGCCCGTAACAGATCGGCCAAGAGCTCGAAGTGCTGCTGAATTCCCTGCCCAAAGACGCTGGCATCGACTTGAAGGACATTTGCGGCCGCTTCACTAACGAAATGATAGGTAGCACCGCCTTCGGAATACGCGCCGGTAGTCTGCGCGACGCCAACAGCCCATTCTACCAACACAGTCGCGCCATTTTCGCCATAACCGCGCGGCGCGCTTTTGCCTTCTTCTGCATTCTATTCATACCCGCACTTACATCGCTGCTGCGCATTAAGTTCTTCACGCAACAGACGAGCGAGTTTCTGCGCAGCAGCGTCGAGCACATCATGGCCGAACGGGAGCGAACGGGTGTCACGCGCAACGACTTCATCGACACACTGCTCGCGCTTAAGCGGGAAACTCCAACACCAAACCTAGACTTCCTGGTGGCCCAAGCGGCCATATTTCACACCGCCGGCTACGAGACTTCCTCGTCGACAATGGCTTTCGCGCTGTACGAGCTCGCGATGCATCCACCGCTGCAGGAGCGTCTACGCGCGGAAATACTCGCTGCCTTCGGCACAGACGACGTCGTGACCTACGACAAGCTGCACGAGTTGTCCTACCTTGGCCAAGTAGTGAACGAGACGCTGCGCAAGTACCCGGTGGTGGGGTTCCTGGAGCGCGAGTGTACCAATGAGGCTGGCTACTCGCTGGAGCCGTTCAACGACTTTGTGCTCCCAGCCGGCACAGCGATGTACGTTTCGCTGCTGGGCATACATCGCGATGAACGCGTAAGTCCCATGCATCCTGTAAGTGTTTTCTCAGTTTCATATATCTGTTTATTTTGTAGTACTGGCCCGAACCGGACAAGTTCGACCCGGAACGCTTCGCACCCGCGAATCGTAAGAACGTCAACATGGACGCCTACATGCCCTTCGGTATCGGACCACACAACTGCATCGGTCTGCGTATGGGGCTGCTGCAGACGAAGCTGGGCCTGCTGCACGCTCTGCGTAATCACCGCGTGGTGGCGCTCGACCAGACGCCCAGGCGAGTGCATTTCGATCCGTACTCAGTGCTGCTCTCTGCCAAAGGTGGCATCTATGTGAAGATGGAGCGAGTCGACAACTGATGGGAGATTTTCATGCCAAATCCTTAATTTAATGGTTTTTTTCTTTTAAGTTATTTAAGCAAACTGTTTGTTTGAACGAATAAATTATCTGCAGCTACAAATAGTTCGAACGCTTAGTGCCCTAATCCAGTTGCACATTGTCACCTTAAACGTCCTTGGCGTCGAGCTGAACCGCTGGCAATGACAACACATGTTGCGGACATGCGTGTTCTTGGTTTCGCATTGCAGCAATAAATGTTGACAATTGCAGAAACACGAGGGGAGCGCACAAATAACCGTTGAAGGGAACTCAACCAGCGCCCCAACCGCTCCTAAGTAATCCACTCGGTAAGCGTTTCTGCGCCAAACCATTTCCGTCGACAGTTTTCGGTGTGCGTGTTGCTGCTGTTAAGTATCCGTCATGCCGCTGTCACTTTGTTGGCCACTTTGGCACGTTGCAGTCTTAAATTTTGGTCACACATTTTATCGTAGAGCTCAACAGTTTTGCGTTTTCTCGTCATAACCTCAAATTGATCTGAAATTATAAGAGTTTTCTTGCTTATTTGGCTGTCAGTTAGAAGTCATTGGATGATTTCGAGCTGATGAGTGACTTCGCAGTGGGTTCCGCCAGACATACTTTTGGGTCCATGGACACAGAGTCTCTCGTTCACTTTTGTAATATATTTATTTAAAATAATGATTAAACGTAACGAGTGTCTTTTTTATTCGGCAGAACGTGTCCGCATTTATTGAATGTCCATTTTTAACTAACTTACATTGACATCGCTTAGCGCTAAATTACCTGTGCACCAAGTGCATAAGCCCGCTAGCCTGGGAAAGTGCCGACGCAAGCAGAATACACACTCGGTGCGCGGAGTTAGTCAATGAGAGTCCGAGCGAAGGCCGCCGTATGCGTATAACGCGATATCGGCTTACTTCACTGTTCAAGGTTGTGTGAACACTTGAATGAGGCGAACTCCCATCACAACACTTTAGCGTAGACCACTTTTACTTTCGACCCAATCGGCACAGAGCGCCCAATCAATCGTCCAACACCTAACCTCAAACATTTTATGATCATTGAAATATTTCCTTCACATTACCAACTTTTCACCCACTTCATCGTTTCACATTTATTTACACACAAATCTTACAGAATCAGGATGTATTTTGAAGTCCATAAAATACAAATTCAACTCAGCCAAAAGCTGAAAACGCACAGAAACGCCAACTCTATGGCTTCCCGCTGAGATCCGACTATCGTCCTTCTGTTGAAATTTATTGGCTTTGAGTGCTCGACCACTAAGAATGCCATTAAAAATGTGTTTATGTGCGAGTATGCAAAGAAATTGCAACGATTGAGACTATTTAGAGCGAGAAGCAGCAATTGGAAAATAAATCAAAGCAACAAAAAATTTGCACAATAAATTAGCTAAAATTAAAAAACAACAAAAATGCAAAAAAAAACTGATATTCCATACGAAATCCGGTTCGAGTCGGGCGCAATAGATAAGAGCAAGAAAGAAGAAGAATATTCATTTAGTAATCTACTGTCGTCAGAAATACTTGAAATTCTGGCAAATTGAGAAATTATCAAAGTTCTCACTCGCTTCTATCGAGTGCAAGAAACCATACACACACGAGTGCAATAAATTTGGACAGCTCTGTATCGTAGCGGAGTCGAAAATACAGTTTCAAACTGCTAATGTTAAATACACGAGCACCAAAGCTGACAAGTGTTGCCGTAGAGTTAATTACACAGCCATCAATTTATTACTACAACAATAGTTTTTAATGCTGTCATGCAAACTGTGCAGAAAAGAAATCATTATACATTCTAGTGTTACCTTAGACAACAACCTGTCACGCGGTCCTGTGGCGCAATGGATAACGCGTCTGACTACGGATCAGAAGATTCCAGGTTCGACTCCTGGCAGGATCGACTTTTTTTAGCGGTTTTCAATTTTTTTAATGATATTTTTGAAATTATTTTATTTATTTTAAAATACGCATATCAATGAAACTGGGTTGCATTGCATAAAAGGGGCGGGGCACCATTCATACAGTGTTGTATGAAGAAACTTGCTTTATTGGGCCCATTGACTTTAAACTTGCGTGCAAAGCCGCGGGGCCCTGCTAGTAATTTAAATGAAGTTAGATATGAAATTTGCTAAATTATAATACTTCAATTTATTCTTTTTTGATATTTTGATAAATAAATAAATTTGAAAGTATATTTTACAATCAAAAGCCATATATCTATTACATGTTAAAATAAAATAAAATAAAATAAAATAAAATAAAATAAAATAAAATAAAATAAAATAAAATAAAATAAAATAAAATAAAATAAAATTAAATTAAATTAAATAAAGAACTAGAAAATAGAAGAACTATAAAAAATAAATAAACAAATATTAGAGCCCAACCGAGCAGCCAAAAACACGCATTCGGCTAACAATCGGCCCTGGCAAAAATAAAAACCGAAAACCAAAGGTATTCGAATGGCAGTCTTGCAGCCGATTGATAGGCTTAGGCTCCCGCTTCGGCAAAAATTACACCTTCAATCGGGCTCTAATAAATATGCATTTCATAAGTTCCGCCGTTTTTTACTAAAATCGAAAATGTGCTCTTTGCTTTTTATTTTTTAATATAATTCATTATAATTATTGTATTTCATTCTAATAAATAAAGAAAATATGTATTTATGTTTTATTAAAAATAATATTTTTGAAAATACAGTACTTTTCGCTTAATGCGAACTTCGAGGGACTGGGCAAAATGGTTCGTTTTAACCGAAAGTTCGCTTTAAAAGGGGTCCGTAATAAGCGAAAACATACAGCGCGTACTTTTGAAATTGGTTCGTTTTAGGCGGAAAATCGTTTTAAACGGGTTCGTTTTAACCCTTATTCTCATACCCAAACTTACTAACGTCGTTTGGCACCCGGGGTACCCGGGTACCCATTTCATGAAATTTTTAAGTTTTCAATATTTTGTTAATTAAAAAGTGTTTATAAAATTTTTTTCTAAAGTATACATTGTTGTTGAGTATTTGAGAAAAAATAAAATAATAAAAAAATTAAAAATAAAAAAGAAATAAAAATAAAAAAATAGAAAACAAAATTTTTTAAATATATGATTTGTTCGCTTTTCACCTAAATAACGGGATCCGGAAGGTAAAAAAAAAATTTTCATTATTTGTCAGTTTTTTTCACGAAAATACATCGCAGTGGGCACCCGGGTACCCGGGTATGAGAATAAGGGTTAAACGAAAAGTACGAAAACGATATTCATTGCAGCATTAAAAACAAAAAAAATTAATCCGCCCCCGGGTGGGCTCGAACCACCAACCTTTCGGTTAACAGCCGAACGCGCTAGCCAATTGCGCCACGGAGGCAGTTGGCAAATTGCTGCACATTGTGTGTTTTGTGAAAGCGCTCAACCAAAAGTACCCAACATCGTTGTTGTTTTGTTATTAGTGAAGTGCAAAATATGGTTGTTTAGTGACTTTTGAATAAAAGCAACAGATTTTGATGATTTCATTGGTTGTTTTCTTGAAACAACTAAATTTTTACTTCTTACTAAATTATTAATTTTGAAAATCACTTTTGAAGTCTGACGAAGTTGCAAAATGATTTAACACCTATGTGCATGCCACACTCAATTTTAATAGAATAGTTTTTAATATAAAATTGCGAGTAAGAACTTGAAATATCGGGTTTTTTTTCGTTTTTAATTGTACTGTCTAAAAAAATTAGAATATTTTCAATTAAATTTTAGAATTCCCATGAATTTTTGCATTTCATACAAGTTTCGCATGAAAAGGTCAGGTCAAAGGGACAGAAATCGTTGAAATTCTAAGCAGATGGAGTAACGTAAAAAATTTAGTAATTAAAAATTGTTTAACGAGTTGAAAGTGACTAAATTTTACTTACAACTGTAAGCGTACTGCTTCGATATCAAATTCAACAAACTTTTATATCTGTGGAATTTTTCCGTAAAAACATAAACATACAATTTCTATATTTGTTTGCTTTGAACACAAATTTTACCAAAATTTCAATGATGACTTGCTCTGTTGTAAAATTAAAATTAATTTAATTCTTTGCAATAAAGAAAAACTGGTAACACTGAAGCTTTGCTTTGCTATTACATTTTGTATGAAATGTAAGTTAAATAAAAAATAATAAATTCAAAACAATCAGAATGAAAATCGCTAAATTGTTTTATTAATTAATTTTATTTACAAAAAAAATTTCGCCGCTCGAAACCAGCCTCTCCCCGACGGGGAATTGAACCCCGGTCTCCCGCGTGACAGGCGGGGATACTGACCACTATACTATCGAGGATGTTGAATGGGTTGTGGCAATAGGCAAATATAAGACAGTCCCATTATTTTATAGGGTAATACAAACTTATGTGACAGTCAAATTAAATTTGCCCCTAAACCTTAATTATGGTTTACATCGATTAAAACATATCATACAAACATTTGAAGAAGAACGAATGCACGAACTCAAATCCTAAACATTATTAATAGAATGATAACTATTTTAACATGAATTCATGGACTTTCATTGTCATTGAAAAGTTGCCAATCAAACAACAATGTGTACCAAATCAGACGATATTGTTAAAAGCATTAAAAATATTAATCAATGTTAATGTTAAAAAATTTTAGTTTTCCTTTGCTTCGCCCTTCGTTGTCTAAAATTTAAAGACCCTATCTTTTCTACTACTTAACCTTCTTGCTTTTAAACCTTTATATTTTAAGCGTTTCTATTGTCTTCGCTTGTTTGATTATTTTCAATGTCATAAACGGATCTGTTGATTGTCCCGCGCTTTTGAAAATAATTAGTTTTAGTGTTCCTTGGTTGTTATGTTGGTCCTTGTCCTTGTCCTTGGTGTTATGTTGGTTTATACAAAACGAAGTATGCTAGACACGTAAAAGAACTGAATCGTATTCCATCCGCATTAGATCTCCGCCTTTCCGAGAGTTGAATTATATTATTCAAAGGTCTGCTAATATAATATTTTTGCTGACCGGATTCTATTATTAAGTCGTCTAAAATGTATTAAATAGAGCCCTGTATTGTTTTATGCAGAGAAAAAAGTTGACATTTTCGAAGGGATTCGTTTAAAGTTTGCACAACATGAAAAAGTTAATTATGAAAGGTTTACTTAATTTAATTATAAAAGGTTTCTAATAACAATTTGAAAAGTATGTAGAATAAAACATTGAAAATTATAAATTAATAGTCAGAGATTAATATTAATAAACTGCACTGCATTCACTATGTGTTGTCATTACCCTATAACGATATTTATTTTTAGGAAACAACCCAAAATATGTTTTTGATTCATGTATCGCATTTGGCAAACTCATCAATATGTCCTCGATAGTATAGTGGTCAGTATCCCCGCCTGTCACGCGGGAGACCGGGGTTCAATTCCCCGTCGGGGAGAATTTTCGCACTTTCTTTTCTCAATTTTTTTTAAATTAAATTTTAAAATTACATACCTTAGAAATCTACTAATAATCCACATGATTATATGAATGAGTTAATTATTAAATGAGTTAAATAGTGCAACATTCATAAACAAATACATGCATATATGAATTATTTTAGAGGTACTCAGTCAGCGTTTATAAGGTTTTTTAAATGAATTTTCTCAAGTTTTCTCAAATGCATTTGAATTAATTGATGAATTGAAATGAATTTTTTAGCGCAGACTGGCATTTTTATTTTTTGATTAATTAAATATATCACAACTAATGCAACTACAACCTTTGTGTAAAAGGCTTTTATATATTTTGAAAATATGAAAATAAATTAATTGTTTATTTAAGAGTTTTCTTTATGAAAAGACACACAAATTTAATTTTTGCTGTTAGAGTTGACAGTAACAACAATAAATCTTAAATGGCACCAGTGGCGCACACAGGATTTAATTTTGGAGGCACCTCCGCACGCAACTTTTATATGTCAAACCATATATGTCAAACAAAAAAAGATATTTGGGGAGAGGGGGTCGTTTGGACTCCAATATATCAAACAGTGAAGCGACAAGAGGGCAGCTGTTCTACTAATATCTTATCTAATTTTAACTGTTTCTTAACTTCTCATAATATACACTTTTTAAAATCTGTTCTAATCTACAATTTATAAAATGTGCCCAAGTAAAAGGAAAACAAAATTTACTTACTTCAAAATTCAAAATTTTCTTATCTTCTTTCGCAGAGTTAACAATTTATGATATGTTTCCAATGTTTTACCTTAATTTTTAATATAACCATTAATTAATTTTCACTTACAAAAAATTTATTCAGTATTAAATAAAACTAACATTTCTCCTCGGGTTTCTTCTACTTGTTACAACACATGAAGTTTAAACTTGAGCACGGAGAATCACATGGCCTCCGTGGCGCAATTGGCTAGCGCGTTCGGCTGTTAACCGAAAGGTTGGTGGTTCGAGCCCACCCGGGGGCGCTTCAAACTTTTTGCAGTTTTTTTTAATGTTTTCTTAGCAGATGAAAAACAGAATTTCTGATATACATATATTTGATTGATTTCTACCGATACGGTAAAAATATATAAATATTAAATATGTGATAAATTAATGTTTAATGATAAATTCTTTTTTTCAATTTCAATAATAAAATTTTATATATTAATTTAGCATTAAATAAATTTGTTAATTTTTTTTTATAAATTAACTAACTAGATAAAATTATAAAGTATTTATAATTCTTACTAGCATTTTTATAATATTTCTTTTCGAAGGGTTTTTTTATTTCTTAATTTATTTTTAACTATCTGACCCGGCGAACTTCGTCCCTCACGACATTTTTTGTTTTCTTATAATGAAATACGCGAGATGGCGAATCTATGGCGATGCAAATTGACGAAGAAAACCAACTAAAGGAAGAGGAGGGAGCTACTGATTAACGCAATCGAGGCCCTCAAATAAGCAATGTTGCTGCTAAGTTTCAGAAAAGAAATGGATTGCGCTTGAACCAGATTTAAATTATATTGGCAGGGCCACGCCCCCTTGTTCAATACCCGCACCATTCCCTCTGTCGAAAGGGAAAATGGTAGGTTCGTACTTAATTTCATTGCTTCGCGATTTATAGTTCAGCGGAATAATTGGGTTACAAAAAATTTGCCACGCCCCATTTCCAACGCCTATCAAATCTTACCAATAGAATGACAAATCTATGGGACGACACTATACTAAATTTCAATGCTGTCACCTTACAATTTTGAAGATATTCTCTATTAAAGATTTGGCTTGTGTCGGCGGTGCCACGCCCCATTGTTCCATACGCGCACCATTCCCTTTGTCGAAATATTTGAATAAATGGTAGGTTCGTACTTAATTTCATTGCTGTGCGACTTATAGTTCAGCGAAATATTTGGGTCACAAAAAATGTGCCACGCCCCTTGTCCACCGTCCATTAAATCTGACCAGTAGAATGACTCATCTATGGGACGACGGAATACTAAATTTCAGTGTTGTACGACTTACAATTTCGAAGATATTCTCTATTAAAAATTTGGCTTGTATGGGCGGTGCCATGCCCCTTGTTCAATACCCGCACCATTGCCTTTGTCGAAAGATATGAACTTACTTAATTTCATTGCTGTGCGATTTATAGTTCAGCGAAATATTTGGGTCACAAAAAATGTGCCACGCCCCTTGTCCAACGCCCATCAAATCTTACCAGTAGAATGACTCATCTATGGGACGACACTATACTAAATTTCAATGCTGTGCACCTTACAATTTCAAAGATATTCCATTATTAAGATTTGGCTTGTATGGGTGGTGCCACACCCCTTTGTTCAATACCCATCCCATTCCCTCTGTCGAAAGATATGACTAAATGGTAGGTTCGTACCAAGTTTCATTGATGTGCGACTTACAGTTCTGCTGAAATGTTGGGTCATAAAAAATGTGCCACGCCCCTTGTTCAACGCCCATCAAAATTTAACAGTAGAATGACACATCTATGAAACGACGGTGCACCAAATTTCAATGCTGTGCGGCTTACAATGCCGAAGCTATTCCATTTAAAAGATTTGAGTTGTATGGGCGGTGCCACACCCCTTTGTTCAATACCCATCCCATTCCCTCTATTGAAGGATATGATCAAATAGAAAGTTTGTACCAAATTTAATTGATGTGTGACTTATGGTTCCAAAGTTATTGTCTAAAAATGTATTCTTGTGGTGCCACGCCCCGTTTTCCCGACTTTTTTTTTTATAAACCTTCACGTAACAATTTCGAACAAACCTGCCGAAGGAAGTATCCAAGTTGGTCCAGTCGTTTTCAAGTTATAAGGATACATAGGGACTTTGCGACTTTGCTTTATATATGTAGTGATGATGATGATGATGATAATTCATTTTAATTATTTTATTTCCTTATTTATTATTTTAACTGAAAATTTGTTTAGTTAATAAATTACAATTAATTATTTTTGTTTACTGTTTTTAATTCATTTTTAATTTGTTTTCATTTTCAAATAAATATTTTCATTTATTTTCTAATTTATTTAATAATTTTCCATATTCAAATAGTTAAATTTTTATTGATTTAATTGGATATTTATTCATAATTTTAATTATTTTATTTTATTATTTATTATTTTGACTGATTAGTTTTTATTAGTAAATTATTTATTATTTTTTATTAGTAAATTGATTTCAATTCATTATTTCTATTTTATAATTTATTTTCTAAATTGTTTGGAATTTCAATTAAATCTTTTTATTTGACAATTTATTTCCTGATTTATTTACTAATTTTAAACAGTTCGAAATTTTTTACTTTTTAAATTATTATTATATCTAATTATTTATTATCAATAAACTATTTTATAATTTCATTTCTTATTTGTTTTTAATTTACTTCAAATTTAAATTAATTATTTCTATTTGCCAATTTATTTTCTATTTCAACAATTATTTACTGTTAATGACTATTTCATGACTATTTTGTTAAGTTAATTTATTTCAATTAATTATTTCTAATTTATAAATGATTTTCTAAATTGTTTGGAATTTCAATTAAATATTTCTATTTGAGATTTTATTTTCTAATTTATTTACTAATTTTCTACATTTAGAAGTTTTTTATTATTTTATTTATTTAATCTAGTTATTTATTATTAATTAACTATCAGGTGTACAACTTTGCTTCCGCCGTTTTCCGATAGGTGGCTGTACCGGCTGAGGCTGGTTGAAATACATAGATGGTAATGCCTTTAAAGTGAGTATGGACAGTGCCTAACGAATTGTCATCGCCGTTTCAGTGACAGTTGTTCTTGTTTTCGTATTATTCACGCTCGAAAATATCCGTTTATGTGCCCAATTCTCGCCATTTGCGGGAAGTTTTACTTTTCTGTTACAATTCGCAAAAAAATGCAGCTGAAGCGCATCGAATGCTCTCAGAAACTTACGGTGATGCTGCTCTGAGTGAAAGAACGTGTCGGGAGTGGTTTCAACGTTTTAAAAATGGTGATTTCGAATATTCACGGCGCCAAGGTTATGATTTGTATTTGGTGGGATCAGCTCGGTGTGATTTACTACGAGCTCTTAAAACCGGGTGAAACCATCACAGGAGATCGCTACCGAACGCAACTGATGCGCCTTAGTCGCGCGCTAAAAGAAAAGCGGCCACAATATCAAGAGCGACATGACAAAGTCATCCTCCAACACGACAATGCTCGGCCTCACGTCGCAAAAGTGGTCAAAAAGTACCTGGAAACGCTGAAATGGGAAGTCTTGCCCCACCCGCCGTATTCCCCAGATGTCGCCCCTTCTGACTTCCACCTATTCCGTTCGATGGCACACGGCCTGGCAGATCAACATTTTCAATCCTTCGAAGAATTGGAAAAATGGATTGCTTCATGGATAGCGTCAAAAGAGGACTCCTTTTTTCGAGCCGGGATCCGAAAATTGCCGGAAAGATGGGAGAAAGTTGTCGCTAGCGCCGGACAATACTTTGAATAATACATCTGTAAGCACTTTTTCGCAATAAAGCTTTTAATTTTGGAAAAAAAACGGCGGAAGCAAAGTTGTACACCTGATATTTCATGATTTCTTTTCTGATTTGTTTTTAATTTATTTCGAATTTCAACTAATTATTTTCTATATTATTTACTATTTTTAATGACTATTTTTTAAGTAAATTAATTTCAATTAATTATTTCTGTTTTATAATTATTTTTTTTATTTATTTTTATTTATTTCTTATTATTATTATATTTTTATTTTATTAACCGAAATTTGGTTCAAATATATTTAATTCTGTTACTTCATGTTTTTACTAATTTGAATTCATGGCTTAATTTTTTTTATTTTATCAAATTATAATAATATAACATTTATAATTCTCTAATTGACTAGCGGTTTCTTCCTTCTAACCATTTTTTTTATAATTAATTCTTAATTTCTTGTTGTTTTTATTAATTATTTACTATTTAATTAATTTCAAACTTTGATTTCTATTTTTATAATTTAGTTCTAATTTTATGTCAAATTTATATTAAATAATTTCTATTTTACTAATTATTTTATGTTTTTTTTTACTAATTTTTTCTATATAACTAATTAGATTTAAAGTAATTAAATTACATTTTGGATCACCTAAGATCAATTCATCTTTAAACATTAATTTATCCTATTTAATATTTATTTACTACAGTATCGGTAGAGGTCAATCAAATATAGATCAGAAATTCTTTTTTTACATTTTCTAAGAATTAAAACATTTAAAAAAACTGCAAAAAGTTTGAAGCGCCCCCGGGTGGGCTCGAACCACCAACCTTTCGGTTAACAGCCGAACGCGCTAGCCAATTGCGCCACGGAGGCCACGTAGAGCGTTCGCCAAAGTTCTTATAAGCACAACAGCTAGAATTTTACTTTTTTCCACATACTTTATAAGAATACGCAGCCATAATTAGCGCACAGCTAAACAATCAAAGCAGAAAAAGTTGCTCAGATCCCCAAAGAGAAAAATATCGTTCGATACTTTTTATCAAATCAGGCAGCAAATAACATTGAAGTGCACCAGAGGCGATATTTTGCTCACAATTAACTTCTGTTCGCCTACCTTTACGCAGCCTTTGACTGCGCACCCTCCGCTGTTGCTTTCAGAACCATCACACAAACAACACAGCCGGTGTGGCGTGCAGCGAGTGGGTGACGATTTGTTGTTGTTATTTTTGTTGTCGTTGTCGTAGTCGAGTCGAGTACAACTCGTTGTTGCGCAAAGTGGCACTGCAGCGCACCAAATGCGCTTTTCGGCATCGCGCTTTGCTGTGATTTTCGTTTGTTTGCGCTTTGCTCCTTTCGCCTCTTCACTGCTCCAACCGCTGCCGCATCGACAGCGATTCGCAGCGCCATTAGTTCATTCATTCATGCATGCAGCCAGCCGGCCAACTACCCCATCCAGCCAGCCACCCAGCCGGCCAACCAGCCCGCCAACTAGTCAGCCAGACAGTTAGTCAGTCAGTCAGCGAACCGAGCGAGTGCGGTTGCAGCTCGGTTGCGCGTCGTTTCAGTCTCTCGTTGGCGTTGAGAGCGTCAGGTTGTTTGGCTTCTGGTCTTTTTTCCTGCATTTTTTTTCTGTTAATCAAAGTTGTGCGCGTTGTGCAGTGCAAAAACATGCAAAATACAACAATAAATAATAGTAAAACAATTTACGTTTAATAACAACGCGACAAGTGGCAACTTCAATGACTTAAAGTGAAATTGTAACAACAACAAAGGAGCTAAGCAAATGAAAATCGAGAGTTGCCGCTTAAAAAATAAAGTAATGATTTTCTCATTAGACAACAACAAATCCAACATTGTTGCAAATTACTAACATCTGTGCCGCATTTAACTAAAAATTGTGCAAAATTCAATTTGAGTTCAATTTTTGGTTTGTTTTTTTGATGCGGCAGATGTGCAATAACAAGCAGAATGCTAATTATAACAACAACAACAAATTGCAACTGAGTAGCAAGTAATAGCAACAACAACGGTCAGCATCGGTGTGCAACGGTAACGGCAAGAAACATAAAAGCAAAAACAACAAACATTAGTGTTGGCGGCCGCAGCGGCAGTCAAAATATATAAAACTGCATCTGTGGGTTAAGAATAAAAATAACAACAACAGCAACCACAATAAGCACAGCGGTGGCCAATTGACAACAATAGAAGCAACAATAACAACAACAACGCGATAAAGTACTCAGTGCCCCCATACGCAGGTGTGTAGTATCTACAAATATTAACAAAATAATAATAACAACAACAACAACAAGAAAATAACGATAATCATTGTTATGAATGTGGGAAGCAAAAGAAAATGCCGCAAAATGTCCCAATTGAGAGAGAAATGAAAGTAAAATTGCACGTAGTGGAAAAACAATTAAGTTGAATTAAATCATTAGATGTGCCAGGCGTGTGTAAATATTTATATAAATATATATATAATGTATATATCTGTACATATGTATTCAAATGATAAAGATTATAGTAAAAGCAACAAGAAATTCACATAAAATAAGCAGAAATATCTTGCAAGGCGCACACAAAACGTTGAAAAGTCAAAGTGGTATACAACAACAACAAAACAAACAACAACAAGAATCTAAAAAATCTGTTGGCCTGTAGGCCGGCACAGACCACTTCAAGGTACGCTACAACTTACACAGTGACAGAGTTGCCACATGGACCACATCGTGAACTCTAATTAGTGTTGCCATTTTAGCAATTTTATAGCTTGATTTTGTAGCTGATTTCGTTTTTATTTTCGTTGTTAGCCTATGCAAATTTTTTTTTTTGGTTTAGGGAAAAAGGTATTCAGAATTTTCTAGTAAAAATATGCAAAATTTTTGTAGTCAAAAAATAATTCATTAATCCAAATTTTTTCAACTATCTTGTGCCATTTCTCATCAGAATCAGAATCATTCTTCCTTTCTTTTTCGTTCAGAATCATTCCTTCATTGTAGAATTTGGGGTCTGATATCCAAAAAACTGAGACATGTTTTTCGCAGCTTTTTTTTGTGAGGCCAATTTTTTACCAGTAACAGAGTGTTGGAAAGATCAATACAAATGATATCCAGATGCTACAATGTCAGAATTATACTTTAAAACTTCCCAGCCAAAGTCTCTTTCTTAGTTTTTTCTGGGTCAGCAAAGATATATGTGGTCCAATGTTGAAATTATGAAACACAACAACTTTTCTGTTGATCAATTCTGGCCGCTTTTTTTAAATTTCTTGCTTCAACCACATTATTTGCTGACAGTACAGATTCAAATCAATGGTTTGACCATAACGAATGAGACCCTTGTAATCCCACCAAAAACACACAGCATCACCTTCCTTGTTGCCTATCCGAGCTTTGGCACCGTTCTTGAAGCTTGAAACTTCATACGTTTCAAAGATGAATCGACTTCGTTCCACTTTAACAACATTTTAATGAATTTCGTTCCATTAAATTTTTTACACTTAGTTCATGAGGCACCAAAACCTTGAGCTTCTTTTTGAAACCAACTTCATGCCAATGGCTTAAAACTGTTTTGTGGTCAGTATTCAGTTCCTTAAAGAAGTCAACATGATTTTTTAGACTTTTTCGGCGATCGATTGACCAGAGCAAAGAGTATTTTTTACTTCAAATTAAAAAAAAGAAACAGCGAACTAGAACAGAGTAACTTCTCCAAAAACAGCACTAATTTTTTCACGTGACTCTGTCGAAGTAAAATCTTAAAATATTAGGTATGTTTTTTCCTGAAATTTCACTCATCTTTGCTTTACAACAACTTTTATCACTTTAAACTTGTTGCACTATTTTTTGTAGTTTCGAAGACTTCATATTAACTTTTTCGGTACATCATTCTTTATATTGATAGCTTTTGCATTATCGAATAAATTTCATATCCATTAAATGGCTGCTTTCTTCATATAAAATGAAATCGAAAGTTCTTATAGTTCTAAAATTGTTCAATGAGTCGAACATAAGCGGAGTTTATCAACTGAATACCCAAGAGGACAAAATGACTTGAGGTCTTTCATTATTTTATTGCATCTGAAAGCAAATATTCCGTGACCTTTACTATTTTTTAAAGGATTGGATTACTTGGATTGGTCGAACAATCTAGTGTTTTTAAAATATACTGGGACACGATTTTGTAGGGCTAATAAATCAATTGAAATGGGTCATATTGGACCCATTGTTATCACAATTTTGATCCTTAATGCGACTTTTTTTTACTATAAAACTTTATTTTAAGTTAGGTTATACAAGCTGTCAGTAATTCCACACATTAGACCCTATTGGGTCCTTAGCGATACTAGTCAGACTTCTGATTAGATGTGGTTAAAGTAGTGACCCTTTAGGATGCTAGTGAATTTTACGAATTTTGATACTTTATGTTAGCTGTTTTTAACTTTTTTTTAGTCAACAATCTGGCTATAATTTTCATAATTTTCTGGCAAAATGGTTTTAATGCTTAACCCTCTCGATCATAAAAATATCAAAATTTTTTGGATAAATCTGCTGGTACATTATGCATTCCTTAACACTAGAAAGACCGAAGGTTTCCCAGACCTACAAAAACTCGATATCATATCCGCTGATATCTCGAAAAGTACATATTGGATTTGGCTAATTTTTCACAAAATACATTTTTAAAAAATATAAAATTCTTCATGAAAAAATAAAAGTCACCAAAGCAAAAGTTTATAGAAATACTAAAGAAAAAACAGATATTAAAAACCGTCAAAATGAACGCAATGGTCTTTCTAGTGTTAATTTTTAAGCCAAAGCAGTGATTGTGATGATAAAATCTATTGGATACCAGTCGATATTGGTTTTTTTTAAAAATTTTTAATTTAAAATTAAAATTGAGCGCTAATTGCAGAAACTAAAGTTTAGGTTAAAATTTTAGGATTTTGGTTTTTTTTTTAGTATGTACTAAAAAAGAGAAAATAAGCAACTGTGGCTACTGGCAGTTCTTGCGGAGATAGTTTAAATTCGCAAGAGATTTTTTCAATTTTCAATCGAATTTTGAATTTTTATTTTTTCTGATCCTTCAATGACCTATAGGTATCCAGCCAAGAAGGTTGATAATGCTTTTTAATGATTTCTGCAGGAGTTATGTGAACGAAGAAGAGGAAGAAAGTATACTAAGTCTTCTCTGTACTTGTTCTACACATTAGGTGAGAGAGAAAGTTTTCGGGTCCCGGACACGTTACAAGATAAAGTCTGTTAGATTTCAATTCTGATTCTATTCTGGACTACAAGTCGCACTAAACACACAGCATTACCTTTCTTGTCGTCAAATCCGGGTTTGAGACCGGATGTAAATTCATGTAAATTTTAATTAATTTAAAAATAGGATTTGTAGAATTTAGTTACAAGGTAAAGTCTGTTAGATTACAATTCTGACTCGTAGTCCCACTAAACACACAGCATTACCTCTCTCTTCGTCAAACCCGGTTTTGATACCGGAATTTAGAGATTCATGTAAATTGTATAGTACTTTATAATACAAGTGACTCGATTTCGTTGTGGATTTCGATTTTTAGGGTTTACTTACAACATAAAGACTGCTGGATTCTAATTCCTACTCAGTCAATTCCGCTCAGACGCGATAATCCTAGCCTAGAGGAAAAAATTATAACTATTGTCTATAAAAAATCAACCAATACTCTTAGGTCGTTGGAAATTGACAAGAGAAAGTCTGTAAGATTCCAATTTCGACTCAATAAATTAAAAATAAGGAGTTACTTTTATGTGGCTTTAATAATTCGCCCAGAGTAAAATTAGTGGTTGTAAAAACCGCCCAATAGATCGTTGGAAATTGACCTAAGATTATAGACTATACCCTACTAAATATATATAACATATGGGTATACATTTTTAAAACAATCTTATGAGGAACTAATGCCCCGAATAATCAAAGAAAATCAGAAGCTGTTGGGTAACCATAGTCTAGTTTTTTTTCCAATACAATCCGAGGCTTCTGCAAAGAGACATCCATGAAACACCTATAAAATTGCAAAAAAGTTGTGAAACAAAATTATTTATCGTGGTTTAACTTGACCCAAATCGAATAATCTTAACTTCTCTTAATGCTGAAGTAATCTAACCAGAAGTTTCAATGAAAAATTTAAATAAATAATGTAAAAAAATGAGAAAACATGCTCCGATGTTTCGATTATCTATATACAAGTACATAGGTAGACGTGTTTATAATTTTTTTCGAAAATAAAGATCTGATGGGGTCAACCATCGGTTAAGAGTTTGTATGGGAAAACATGGTAATAATGCGCCTATTGACTTCAAATGTGGTCAAAGCACTTCAAATGAGAAATAATTAGATAAGTATTTTTTCATAAAAATCTGACGGGATCAAGAAGAGCTTGGTTTATTGGCCCCATTGACTTCAAACTTGCGTGCAAAGCCACGGGGCCCTGCTAGTATCATATTTCATACAGTTCCGTGCAAAATAAGTACATAGTGGTCTGACTAGACCACATGAGGAGCCAGTGTGATGTGTACAGAATTGTATACTTTTCGCTGAAATAACTTTAGCGTTAATTATCATATTTTTTAAGCCAATCCCTGATCCCTGCTTGCTATAGTTCATTCCCTCTTTTTGGGTCTCTTTGAGGGCTTGACACATACCTATATGCATAAGTCATCTGTATAGTCTTTGGTGTTGCTCGATTCCATACTGAAAAGCAACTCTGGGTTTGTCGATTACTTTTGATTTTCATTGCGCAAATTGCATACTGCAAATTTTGGGCACACATTTTTCAGTCTGCTTTTACAATGCACCCGACTGACTGACTTCTGTTGCTGGCTTGCAATCTCCAAATTGAGACCAACAATTTGGCCACTTCTAGTCGAAGCCAGTCTGAACATTAGCACCTAACTAGAAAATGGCCACATTGCGTTGCTGCTTTGCCACTTCAACTGCGCAGTAAAACTTCACACGTTGGGGGGAAAAAACAGATTGGCAACACAGCAACGTGTGGTTGTGGCGCCTTAGTTGGGCCAACAGTGACGACCGCAGCGGTTAGTGTTTCGGGTTTGCGTGCGAGCAGGAATGCAGCGGCGTAGTGCAAGTCACTAGAAGCGCCGCTCTTCGCACGTTCTGCTCTCTGCAGACCCGCTTTTCTTGCCTGCCTACTATTTACAATATTTTATGTGTTCTACAGTTGCTTACACACTTTCGACTTCTTGCGGGCCAACAACACAATTCGACTTAGAAAAATGCCATGTTTTTTTTTGGTTTTTTTAGTTGGTTAGCTCGTTTGTAATGAACTTTAGACGGAGGCGCAATGTTTTGCGAGGTGTGTGTGTGTGTGTGTGTGTGTATGGGTGTCGGTTTATGGGTCTATTTTTATGTGCGCCTGAACTTGTTATTTTGCGCTGAGCGAATACACACAAGCAATGTCGATGCGTTTGCGGTGCGTCGTCGTATTGCAACTGCGTCTGTGTGGCATTTGTGACGCAGCGGCGTCGTTGTAGACTAAAGTATTTTTACGCTTTACACTTATTCGCGTTAAGTTCTGGGGTCTGGCAAACATTACTTATGTTTGCAGTGTGTTCAAATTTTTTGTTGAAAATTCCAGTAGATTTATTTTTATTTGGAATCAGTTTTGTTTAGCATAAACTTTTCTTGTCCCAAAATGGAGCTGAGGCTTAGATTAGACGAGGGAACATTCCTTAGACCCACAGACCTAATGAGGTTTAGTAACTTACTGGGCTTTGGTGGTTTCTGCAAGCCAGTACTGGCCTAGGTATCTCCTCCTGCTACGAGTCAGAAGTGCCAGGAGTCTCTTCCAGTTCCAAATCGATTAAGTCTTCAGTCGGTGTTGCCAGATCAGAAGATTTCCTCCTAGATTAAGGAGATTCTAGGTCTTTTAGGAGAATTTCTAGGAGGAAGAATTGTTTAGGAGAAAGTTTAGAAGATTTTGTTGTTTATACATTTGACATCATTAGTGGTACTGAAGCCTTAAATATTTAAAGCTAAGTAGTCTAATTTAATTAAATTGTATGCTTCAAGGTGTATAATTTTTGCAATGAATGAAGGAATTCAAGGAAATATTGAAAGCGAATTAATCTAATTTAATTAAATTTTATGCTTCAAAGTAAGACCTCCGTCGAATGGTCGGGTTAATCACAGAACACAATCCATGGGGGCGACATATGGCCAACATGGGCATCATCGAGGATCCTACTTGCATGTCTTGCCTGGAGGAGGTTGATAGTACAGAGCACTTTCTCTGTGCATGTCCTGCCTTCTCTAGAACGAGATTGCGCACGCTGGGTTCAGATGTTATGAGAATGGACGAAGTTCATTCTCTCACCCTGTGTGATCTCCTGAGATTCATTAATGAGTCCGGGAAATTTGCACAGGAGACCTCATAGCCCTTTCTCCCTTTCCACCCACTTTCTCTTTTCTCTTTCCCATTCCAATCTCCTCTATCAACCTTTTTCCTGAGCCTTAAGTACAATGGGCTATAAAGCCTGAGTGCTTGAGGTAACGACCTCCCTTAGGTTATTTCCTCGGCTCCCCCTCACATCCATCCATCCATCCATCATGCTTCAAAGTGTATAATTTTTGCAATGAATGAAGAAAGTTTATAAAAGCGAATTTCATACTGCTCTCATTTTTTTACATGTTTTGAACGATTAAAAAGGCTAAAAAAAAATCATATTAGTATATTTTATTTATAAATTTATTTATGTATATTTATATATTTATAAGTTTATTTCCTTAGTTTATAATGAAAAAATTAAGAAACAATTTAAGAGAGTTTTTAAATTTTTGGGACGAAATTTCAGGGGTTTTTTTAGATTTAGGAGATCAGGTATCTGGCAACACAGTCTTCAGTGCCCAATTAGAAGTCCTCTGATCTGTCTAAGCTGGATTTTCCTCAGTCTGAGGCTTTCTTCACTTCATTTGGACTTAGTGACTCTGCTAGCGTGTTCTTTCCCAGCTCAATGAAGGGCTTCGGTCCTAGAGAGACCTTGACTGCCGCTGACGCTTTCTTTTCTTTCTTTTCATTTGGCTCAGAATCGGAGAACTTAAAAGACGAAACTTCAACTGACATTCTAGGGTCCCAATATGGTCTATGCGTATCCTTTTTGATAGCCAGTACAAAAATAATCTAGCTTTGACTCAGAATCTATCAAAAATAATCTTTTATCGAAAGGAAGTTGATATTGGTAGACGGATACATAAATAGACAGGTAATTGATTCATAGAAATGGATTGGATTCTTCTTGCTATAGACTTCTATCAATTCATCGCATAGTCTCACTCTTAAAAACAATGGACGTTAGTAACTTATGTTATTTCCAAAAAACTGTTAAAAACGCGTACCCTACAGTGATTGTGATTTTGGACGTTCCACTTGAAGGACCAAATCTGCTGAAAACTGGCACCCAGCAGAGTTTGATGTTGTGCTCTTTGATTATGTTTGGAGACTTACGGCATTCTATAGCACATTTCGCTTTGACTCTGTGAGAGTCCATGACCTTGATTGCTTTCCACACAAATGATCTGGTTGGTTGTACGTATGTAAGCCCAGTACTGCGATCATACGTGCGGCCTGGGTTATAATTGAAATAACCCCGACACCCGCACCTGCCTCACAGTCCATTTTTGATCGGTCAGTGAAGATTGACGATGTTGACACCTCAATGTTTCCGACTTCTAAAGTGGGTTCGGTAGGTTTTATTAAAACAAAGAGTCGTTACCACGTGGTCGCATTCAAAGTTCGGGTACTTCTGTTATACTTCTGTTATACCCTGCCGCGCAAAGCCAGAGAGCAGTTTTCCCAGACTTGGATGTAATGAAGGTGTCCAGTGATACTATGTGAAGCATCATCTCTAGGCCAGCCTGGAGTGTTGATCTCATGCATCCAGTTATCCCCAGACAAGCAAGTCAGTGTACCCTGTATCAAGTCACTGTCGAAGTGAGACTTCTTGACTACAGTCCCCAAACCATGGCACCAAAATGCGGTATGGATCTCTCGGAACAACGCCACTTCAAGTAATCAACCAGCAAGTTATAAGTGTCCTATGTGTCTGCATATCTCTTGTCATCTATTATCCAGAGAACTAGGAACCAACTGTTGGGAATGATAGCAAATCTCTTATATTGACAAGATATTGTGACGATGATGCAGTTCGTTCTGCGCAACTGAGGGCCTTCTAGCATAGGTAATACGACACAACACCATTGAACGAGCATTTGCCAGTAGTAGCAGCATTGCATACTTTTAGGGGCATGGTAATTTTTGGGGCATTATCGCAGACACAATTCGAGGCTATGCTGGAATATTCGACAATGAATAAGATAAGAAAGTTTAAAAAGCAGCCGGGTAGAGCTCTACGAGTCAGTTTTGGTTTTGACAAGCAACGGTACAACATGGATAAATAAATTGAATTTCGAGTGAAATGACTGTGGAAAGTTTTAAATAATGCGACTACTAATGGTGAACTGCGTAAAAAAAATTTCAATGTGTTTTGATTGTATTTTGGCACAATCCAGCGATACGAACTACGGCTGCATTGCACAGCAGAACTAATTTCATATCACTATTCTAATTATGGGATCATTCCAAGGCAACACCTACACCTCATATTTGGCCTCGTGCGACGCACAAGAAGTCACACACTAAAAACTTTCTACCAACTTTAAATTGCAAGACTTGCAGGTAAACACCGCACCAGGTATTTCGTTTTGTAAAGGTCCAACTTGATGGCGTTTGTGGGGATTTCATTTGCTTAACCTCGAAGCTGCGCTAATTGCTTGCAACAGCAGGCGGCATGATTACTGCAGCGACATGCAGCAGATTAGAAAACTTTTGTGCACAATGCAGCAAAGTTCACCTTTTTCTAGAGCGATCTGCGGTGAAAAAGACAGACAGAGAGAGAGAGAAAAAACTAAAGGAGAGCGCGAAAGATGTGAAAAGCGCAGCGAATTAAAGGCGAAAAATGTAGCAAAATGCAAATGCAAACTGAACAAAAAAAGCGAAGCAAAAAAACGCAATTAAAACGCTTAAAAAACACACACAACTTTTGACATTAAAGCTAAGAATGACAACAACAACAACAAAGAGAACAACAAATGACTGAAAAGCAGCGCAAATGTTGTTGAACTCAACGTTGCAGTGCGTGTGGGAATTGCAGTGGAAATTTTTTGTGAAATTTTTTTTTTAATATAAAAACAAAAATATTCGACAACTTTGTACCACACGTTTATTGCATGTCGTTGCCACTGTCGGCGTGTTGCATGCCACATGCAATCGAAAATTTTCGCTTTTACCTTGAATTGTTGTTAACAACAACAATCGGAACTCTACATAAAACAATGTTGAAATTGCGACAAACGCCAAAATGCCAGCACAACGAGCAATAAAATGCATTAAGCGTTGACATTTGCTCGCTGACATTTGACATGGCCGACAATGCAACGTTGCCACATTTAGAGTTGACTGACATATGAAATTATTTTAGTGAAATTTGAAATGAAATTTCTGACCTAATTTCTTCTTTCGTATTAATGCTTTTAAAAATTTTAAATTTCAACACAAAAACGGCACTTTATGCATACTGTCAGTGCAAGAAAAAAACCATAACAAACAATGCGTCGCCATTACAGTGACCCAAAAATTATATCGCATCCGCCCACTCAACGCGGGAAACGCCAAACTGCCGAAAAACCGAGTGCGCAAAAATAGTAAAAAAAACACACCCACATCGTGCCGTAAATTTTCGCAGGCGACGTGAACTTGTCGGCTGTGTAAACAAATACGCGAACGCCTCGCATTTCGCTGCTGGAAAGTGCAACCGAGTGCAGTCGACGAAGCGTCCGAGCAGCGCGCCAGTCAGCCAGTCGGTCAGGCAGCCAGCGCGAGCAGGCGCACAACCTTAACCCATTTGCCAAGCGGCAGGCACAACCGACAACAACAACAACAGCAACAACAGCGATAGCGATTCGAGAAAGCGCCAATGCAACATGGACGACGCGGTCGTGCAGTGGCGAATGAACTCGCCGCAGTTGCTGGCGGCAGCCGGCAGAGCGGATGGGCTGTAAATATGGCGCAACAAAGATGGCGTCATGCAAGCGAACACACACACACACAAACGCATAACTGTACAAAATAGGCGAAATGGCTGCGAGTTACGAAATTGTGCGGCGACACGTGCAGGTGGAAGCAGGGCGTGGTAGAAGGTGAAAGTGGCGGCTAGGTCAACGACGAAGACATGTTCGAATGTCTCGCATTTTATTCCTTAGAGGCCCTGCTTTATTACTTTCGCTCTTTTTCATCTCTCTTTTATTCTCGTTTCGCCATTTTCACTCAGCTCGAATTATTTATATGCTGCATTAATTCTCATCTATTCAAAGTATTCATTAATTCTTTCCCACTTTCAATATGTTTCCTTCCTTCTCATTCATTCTCCATCTTTCTTACTTATATATAGATTCATTTTTCTTTACTTATCTTTTCATATTTTGCTGTTCCATCCTCAATCATCTCATCTATCATTTTTCTATTCATTCTTCACCACTAATTACATTGCCGCTCATTCAAACATTTATTTTTGGTCTATAAAAACCAATTTCTCTTAGTTTTCTCTTTCATTTTTTCTCATCTCTTTCTTGCCTCTCTGTCATTTGTCTATTCATTTAACCCTTCTCTCATTCTTTTTTGCAAATTCCTCCTGCTCCATTTGTTGTCATTTTGTCGCCTATTCTTTAAATATTATTAAATTTTCCATCCATATTTTTATTCCTCATTCTTCTTTATCTCTCTTTTTGCCTGTTAATTAAATTTGTCTTTCTTTTTCGCTATAATTTTTCATTCTTCACTCATTTTAAGCGGGTTTCATCATTTCTCTTTGGTCTATTAAAACAAATTTATCTTAGTTTTCTCTTCCATCTTTTCTCATCTCTTTGTTGCCTCTCTGCCAGTTATCTATTCATTTAATCCATTACACGTTCTTTTTCCCATCCTCCTCCTGCTCCATTTGTTCTAAATTTGTCACCTTTCCTTTATTTTATTTTATATTTACTTTTCCATCTACATTTTTAATCTCCATTCTCTTCATCTCTCTTTTTGCCTATTAATTAAGTCTTAATTCGTGTTTCTCTATAACTTTTCTTTTTAAACTAATTTCCTTTCCGCTCATTGAATCATTTCTCTTTGGTCTATTAAAATAAATTTCTCTTGGTTTTCTCTTTCATCTTATGTCATCTCTCTTTTGCCTATAATTAAATCGTATTCTTATTGTTTCTCTCTTTCTGTCATTTGTCTATTCATTTAACCCTTCTCTCGTTCCCTTTTTGCATCTTCCACCTGCTTAATTTGTTCTCATTTTGTCACCTATTCCCATGGTTCAACTATAAGGTTGTAGCAAGCCACCGGCTGATCGTTTATGGCTTCTGTCAAAATCGTCGGTGTGCTGTGTTGCCGCATCGGTTGAAATGAAAATACCTGACTGAAAACAACTGACCTGAGCACTTTTCCCGTTTTTTCACTCAAATACAGCACCGTCTGGCAACAATCACTTTTGTATGTTTTCAGTTTCTCCCTCTTTCGTCGGAAAATATCAGCTGATTTTGACAGTAACCATAAACAATCCTACCAACAAAATACATGTGGTTTTTGGTGTTGCGGGCATGCTATTACCTTATTATTGTGCCATGCCTATTCCTTAAATATTTTTCACTTTGCCATACACATTTTTATTCTCCATTCTTCCCCATCTCTCTGTTTGCCTATTAATTAAAGCTTACTTCGTTTTTCCTGCTCTATTTTTTGCATCTTCCACCTGCTTCATTTGTTCTCATTTTGTCACCTATTCCTTAAATATTATTCACTTTTCCATCCACATTTGTATCCTCCATTCTTCCCCATCTCATTTTTTACATATTAATAAAATAGTTTTTCTCTATAATGTTTCTTTCTTCACTAATTTCCTCTTCACCCATTCCATCAATTCCCTTTTGTCTATTAAAAAGAATAATTTCAACTCTCCCTTAGTTTTCTCTTACATCCTCTGTTAACTCTCTCGTACCTATTCATTGCATCTAATTCTTATTTCCTTTATTTATTCTTCTATCTATTCATTCTACATATTTGCTTCCTTATTTTCCACTCCTCTCCACACTCATTTCTCTTTTGTCTAACTATAAAATATTCCTACTTTCTCTTGGCTATCTCTTTCATCCCCTCTGATCTCTCTCTTGCTTATGCATTAAATTATAATCTTATTTTCCTTCCTCATCTCTTTCTCTCTCTTACCTATTCATTAAATCGTATTCTTAATTTTCTTTCCTCTCTTTTCATTACAATTTTTTTTATAATTTTTCCTCTTCTCTCATCTCACTTCTGTCTAATAACTAAAGATATCGCACATCCAGTTAGTTTTCCATTCCATCCTCCGCCATCTCTCGCTCACCTAATCAATTAATCGTATTAATTTTTCACTCTTATGTTATCCTTTTTATCTATTCATTCTATTTTCTTCATTATTTTCCCCCTTCACTTCACACTCATCTCTCTTTTTATGTTCACAAAAAATGTCCCACTTTCTCTTAGTTTTCACTTTCATCCTTTCCCATCTCTCTCTTGTCTATTCATTTAATCTTAATCTCTTATTCATTCTATCTTCTTCATTATTTGCCTCTGAAATTCACCTCATATTTCTTATTCACTTATCGTCCCTCATTTTTCCAGCTTCCATCTATTTATTTCTTTGTTATATAATAATTTATTTGTTCTTTTTTTCTTCACTATTTGCCTTCCATCATTCCTCGCCTCTCTTTTTTTATTTTCATCAAATCTTTATTCCCTAAATTTACCACTTCTATCATCTATAGTCTTGCAGTTTTCATTTTATCGAAAATTGTTTATGTTCTCCATCTTACGTTCTTTACATTCTCCATTATCTGCATATTCCCATTTTCTCTCTCTTACTTTTCACTTCCATTCGTTCTATCTTCTTTACTATTTGCCCATCCACTCTTCTCTCAGATATTTTTTGTCTATTGACAAAAGACCTCAAACTTTCACTTAGTTTTCTCTTCTATCCTTCCTCAACTCTCTCATGTCTCTTCATCAAATCGTTTTCTTATCTTATTTTTCTTTTCCACATATCAGACTATCGTCTTTATTATGTGCCCCTTTCAAAATTTCCCGTTTCTCCACTTAGTTTTCTCCTCCATCCTCTCGCATCTCTTTACTATTCATTTAGTCTTGTTTTTATTTTTCTTCTCTATCTATTCATTAATTTTCTATAATAGTTTCCAACGTCACCGTAAGTTTGTTATTCATTTATCGCTTCTCATTCTTCTTTGTCATTCCTTTACTCTGTTTTTTCACTATATTTCCCTCTATTTCCCACTTCCAACATGCTTCGCTTTTACTTTGCATTTTCGTCAAATCTTTCTTCACCTTATTTCCTACTTCTATCATCTCTTTTCTCTATTTTGCATATTCATTGAATCTCTCCTCTGTTATACTCATTCTCCCATTTTTATTCTGTTATACAATTTCTTCTCATATGTTTTCATCTATTCTTCCTCATCACTTTTCTTCTAGTCTTCTTATCTCCTTTGTTATCTTTTTCGATTGTCTCTTTTCAATTTTTCTTCACCTAATTTCCAACTTCTATCATCTCTCGCCTCTATTTGACTATTTTTAAATCATTAAATCTCTCTTCTGTTATGCACTTTTTCTCAAATTTTTCTTCTGTTCTCCCTCATAATTTTTCTTTTAGTCTCTTATCTTCTTTTTCGATTGTCTCTTCTCATTATTATTTCCAACTTCTATCATCTCTCGTCTCTATATTACATAATCATTAAATCTGCCTTCTGTTATACACTCTCTTCTCACATTTTTCTTCTGTTCTCTCTCATCAATCGTCTTTCAATCTCGTATCTTCTTTATCATCTTTTCCATTGTCTCCACTCAGTTTTCAAGTTCATCTATATATTCGTTCTTTCTTTAACTATTCCCTATTTCCCTTGAAACACTTTTCTTCTAGTCTCTTTTCTCTTATCATTTTTTCGATTGTCTCTTCTCAATTTTTTTTCACCTCATTTCCAAGTTCTATTATTTCTCGTCTCTATTTAACTATTTTTAAATCATTAAATCTCTCTTCTGTTATGCACTTTTTCTCAAATTTTCCTTCTGTTCTCCCTCATCAATCTTCTTTCAATCTCATATTTTCTTTATCACCTTTTTCGACTGTCTCTCCTCAGTTTTTTAATCCATCAATGCGTTGTTTCTTTAACTATTTAATATTTCACTCCTTCACTTTTCGACTCCATTCCCATCTTTCTTAAAACCTTATACTCTGTCACTCCTCTATTAACAAATTTTCTTTTTTTTCTTCCAACACACTTCACCCATGTTCTTCTTCTGCTCTTCTTCCACATCGCTGACGTTCTGCAAAATTTTTTGTACACATTTTTCACTTTCATCTTCACAACACATTTGTCTATGAAAAACCTGTATGTACTCGTTCTTCTTCTATAATTCTGCGCTTTAATTCTTTTGCTGACTTTTTCATTCTCTTCTCATTCTCTGCATTTTTTACCTCGCAACATGCAAATGAAATTCTCTGCAAATACAACGGAAGTGTGCAGCCAGCAATTGTCTGTGCAACATTGCACCGCCTCTTCTTAATTCCCCCCCACCACCCCCTTCCCCACCAGCACTCAAACCGGGCCCCGTTTAGTTTTCATTTTCATTGCGTCTTTGCTCTTGACATCATCAAGAGGACGGCCAGGCAACGCCATCTTCCGCCTAGTGGAGCCGCTTGCCAAATGCGAGGCCGCCCCAGCCCCCTTGCACGTACACACACACACACACACAAACAAGTAAATTGCATCTTCGGCTGCGCTCCACAATACTTCTTCTCGCTCTCTCTCTCTGTGCCTCTCCCTCTTTGTCTCGCTCTGCCTTGCATTTGTAGGCACTTCTCGATTTTTGATTTTCGCTTTCGTTACTTTTCGCTACGTGCTTTCTGTGCTGCTTCTTGTTAATGTTTTTTTTATTTTTGTTTGGCTTTTGAAGCGTTCGAAATTTTTCATGGCGCAAGCATTGGTGAGATAAATTTTTGCAGCCGTGCAACGACGCACCGCAGGCCGCAGCAACTGGCCGCCGAGTGCATTCTCGTGTCTCGCGCTGGCACTTGTAATTTTCTCCCGTCCGCCTGTCCGCGTCTCCGCGCACACAGCACACACACACCGAGTCCCTAACCTACGCCACACGAATTCGATTGCGGCTGCCGGCTGCACTCAGCCTGCAGTTGCACCGCCGTTGCACTGCAGTCGGTCGTCGGTCGGGCGGTGCGGTGCACGCAGCTTGCATGTTGTTTACTTCTGTCGGCCAGGGTGGCGACAACAACAACAGCAATGCTGTCTGCGCTTTTGTTATTATTCCTGTTCGGCTTCCACTCTGCTCGATGATTACCTTTTTTCTTTTATTTTTATGTAGGATTTTTTGTATTGTTTTGTTGCTTTTGCTTTTCGCTTTACGAGTAAAATGTGTTGAAATGAAATTGAGAAAAATAAAATGCAAATTGCTCGACAGCGCAAAAATGGCAAAGCATCCGTTGAATGTGCGGCCGTTGGATGTTTTTTCAGTGCGTTTAAGAATTTGTTGGAAAAGTGTTTTTTTTTTAGGTTAGATACTTAAAAATTTAATTATTTATTTGTAGAATGAGTAAAGTTATTATTTTTTGTAAATAATAGAATGAAAAGAATGATTGAAACAATAATTTTACTGTCATTGTTCATTTCATTTAAAAAAATTTTAAATTATAACAAATCTATTCGAATTTTATGTATCTAACCTTAAAATTTTATGATTTTTCATATTTAGTACAATATTTTTTTATATTTATTTAAATTTTAAATTTATATATTTTACAACTGCCAGATTCTCACCAGCTAAAATCGCCTCCTATTGAAATTTTAAATATCTAACTTGAAAATTTAATGATTAAAATTCATATTTTGTACAATATTTTTTTTTAGTTTTTACCTATTTATTTTTTAAATTTTTTTCTAATTTACATATTTTATAACTGCCAGAATCTCACCAGCTAAAATCGTCTCCTATTGAAATTTTAAGTTAGAGTTAAAGTTAGATACTTTAAAATTTAATCATTAAAATTCATATATTGCACAATATTTTTTTTATTTTTTGTACAAATTTTTTTTAAATTTTTTTTATTTTTTTTTCTAATTTA
Organism: Melieria picta; assembly: GCA_964056695.1. Classification (NCBI taxonomy): domain Eukaryota; kingdom Metazoa; phylum Arthropoda; class Insecta; order Diptera; family Ulidiidae; genus Melieria; species Melieria picta. The sequence goes on along the minus strand of OZ057400.1, from coordinate 121,289,478 downwards.
CATTTTTTATAACTGCCAGAATCTAACCAGCTAAAATCGCCTCCTGTTATCCTTCCGTGAAGGATTAATCGAAGCAGAAAATGGTTGGAAATTGGTTGGAATGGCAATGCCTCAGCATACAATTAGCGCGTTTTGCGCTTTTTGTTGCCACTATTTCCGATTATGTGCTTAACCCTCTCAGTGATCAGCTCTTTATAGTCACTCCGGGAGATTAATGAAGGTGGGAAACGAACCCAGTGTGCACTTTTCTATGCTTTTAAAATCGTTCAAGAATGACTTTCCTAACATCTTCCAATTAGGTATTTAACCCTTTCTACCCCGAATTTTACCCTGTGTCTTCTCGATATTACTTTTTGGTATTTAAATCATGGATCACTTGCCTAAGAAGTGTGCACACGACATTTGAAGTCGCCACGCCTCTTTGTTAGAGTTCTAGAACTACTTTACTTTTGAACAATTTTAGCTTAAAACGTGTTAAATACATTTTGTATAACTATTTTTAGTTGCAGAAAAATTATTTAGTATTTATGGAAAAATACAAAATTATCACTTTTTGATTTTATTTAACCATTATTAAAGAAACAGGGTTTTGATCAAACGCGCCCAATTCGTAGACTCCAATTAGAACAACAAACTTTCCCTGATATCGCTGCAAATTACTGCAAATTATTTTGGGGATAACAGTAAAATTTTTGTAATTTGCTTTGAATTCACTTCTAAAAATATTAGTTTGTTGGTACCTACTTAAATTAAACCCATAAATCAATCGTAGCTTTTGCTATAAGATGACAAATAGGTGAAGTTGCTCTCAGGCAACTTTGGGGTCGAAAGGGATTAACCCTCTTAGTGATCAGCTTCTTATAGTCAGTCCGGGAGATCGGGAAATCGGTCAACAATGACTTTCCCAACGTCTTCCATCTTCTTCTTGATAGAGTCGAGCACAGATAAAGGAAGCGGAAGAAGGTTTCCTTTTTGTTTGGGTTTTCGCAGCTACAAATGGCATTTATTGTAGGGAACGCCCCTTTTGGCTGCTTGTTCTTTAATGGACCCGTGGACCAATAAGCCTCGCCACTATCCACATAGATAATAATAATTTTAAATATTGTAAAATATAACAAAAATTTTCATTTGTCAAGTTTTTTGCCATAATACAAAGTTCCTCTGCTTCTTTTTCTCTCTCTTTTCAGCTCTCTCTCTCTCTCTCTGTTAGTGTTACTGTACGCTAAATGTGCTGCCAAATGTCTTCACTTATTTCAGCTAAAATTTAAAAATATCAAACATATTTTAAAAATATTTCAAAAATATAAAATGGAAATATTAGAAATAAATCAGTTACCCAATAAGTGTTTTATAACATTTCACAAATAAATAATTGGATTAAAAAAAATGTCGAAAGAAACAAAAGTATATTCATACAAATTTATTCAATATTAAATTTTAAATTAAAAGATATATGTAGTACAAATTAGTCAAAAACAAAGTAAAATCAAGAAAATTAAATTAAGTAAAATAAAAAAATTTTAAAAATATATAATAAATAATCTAAAAAGTATGATATGTAAAAAAATCAATCTACAAATGTTTACATTTTATTAAACAAAAATACAAAAGTAAATGAAATTTTAAAAATCAATTATTCTGCAAGTTTTCAATTTTTATTAAACAAAAACATGCAAATCAGTATAAAACGATTAGAAATAAATTAAAAATTGCAAATAAAAATTGTGTGTGTGTGCTTCGCTGGAACGAAGACATTCACTCATCGTAATCATCACTTTAGAAATACTGATCGGCGGATAAGTTTTGTGCTAAAGAATTGCACAATAGTGTGCAATGTTACTATGCAAAAATTGTGAAAAATTTTATATGAAAAGATAACAACAACAAAGATAAAAGATAACAACAATTAAACTTCACATCGCACGCTGTGAAACACTAAAAAGAAACAGCGTCACACGTGGCAAGAGTCGGCGATATAAGGGCTGCTAATGTGAAAAGGTTAGTGTTATGTATGGAAAAATTTTTTAGAATTTTTTTTTACACTTAATTTGAATTTAATTTTAACTTTTAATTAGTTATGAGAGAGTGAGATCTCAGCGTTGTGGGGTTAAATGTGTGTCATGATCTCAAATCAATTATTTGACATTCACTGAGCATGTGCCCGGCTAGCTCAGTCGGTAGAGCATGAGACTCTTAATCTCAGGGTCGTGGGTTCGAGCCCCACGTTGGGCGAGTAAGTTTTTTTCTGTTCACAGAGGAAAGTCTCTATAAACTTTTTTAATATACTACAGTCGTATCTGAATATAGTGAACTAATTATTGCAAGGCCTGTTCACAGTATTGAGGTTGTTCACTATATCAAGGTTAACATTTTTGTTCAAAAACTCGTTTTATTTGCTTGAAATTGCTTTCAAAATTGAGTTTATGATTTAGAGGCTCCATGTCAAAATTTGGGGAGTTCACTATACCCAGACACGGCTGTATATGTAAATTTTTATAAACTTAAATTATATTGCAATGATGAGTATTCTCGTTCTTAATCGGTGAAAAAAATTTAACTAACAAAATTTCGCTGATTAATATCTGCTTCTAGTTAGGTATAAAAACAATTTTTCTAATAAAGTGAAAAAAAATATTGTCACCAAATTCATTAAATAAAATTCAGCATTTTCAAATTAAATTTATTAATTTCTTTCAATTATGATTCATTAGATTTTAGATTAATTTATTATTATTTATCCCTTAGTTCCAAGTAATAAGGACATATTTTGCTTTATAATATTTTGAAACGCATTTTATTTAATTCTTTGACTTTTTATTGGCAAGCGTTGTTTTCAATTGGGCTAAAATTATACAAATTATAAGAAGAGAGTTCAACTATTTTACTATGACATAAATCTCTAATCTTTCAGAGTCCTGTGTCATCTTATTTACTCCTTCGTATTCCAAATGTTTCCTAGCAACACCATCAATGCTCCTGTTTAGTAGTATTCAATTCTATTTCTTCCATTTTATATCTTCTTTTGCTTCTAAGTAAATTTTAAATATAATTCGCAATTAAAAAAAAACAAAAATCTACAAAAAGTAATTTGGAACTGGCCCATGGGGGGATCGAACCCACGACCTTCGCGTTATTAGCACGACGCTCTAACCAACTGAGCTAATGGGCCAGATGGTTCATTGGCGTCCAATGTGCTTAATCACTGCACCCAACTGGTAAGAAATTCACTCGCTTTACTACACACATTTCATTTCAATATATTTCTTATGGTACTGCTGAGAAAACTGACTTTGAGCAGAAAACCACTATGTGCCCGGCTAGCTCAGTCGGTAGAGCATGAGACTCTTAATCTCAGGGTCGTGGGTTCGAGCCCCACGTTGGGCGAGTTTAATTTTTTTTGTTTTTTTTATTAACACAGTCAACCAAAAAGTTATAATTTTCTTTTAAAGTTTTATACTTTATTGTAATTTATTTTTTATTATAATTTTTTTTGTTTATACGAAAAAAGTATAAACGATCGCCTTTTCATTCAATAAGATCAATAAATATTTGGAAATAGTCCAAGTCACTCTTAACCCTTTCGACCCCGATTTTTATCCTGTGTCTCGATATTACTTTTTGCTATTTAAATCATGAAACACTTACCTAAGAAATATGCACACGACATTTGAAGTCGCCACGCCTCTTTACTAGCGCTAGTTTACTTTTGAACAATTTTAGCTTAAAACGGGTTAAATAAATTTTGTATCAATCTTTTTTTTAATTACAGAAAAATTATTTAATATTTATGGGAAAATACACAATTTTTACTTTTTGATTTTATTTAACCATTATTAAAGAAACAGGGTTTTGAACAAAAGCGCCCAATTCGTAGACTTCAATTAGAACACAAACTTTCCTTGATATCGCTGCAAATTATTTTAAATTATTTTGGGGATAACAGTAAAATTTTTGTAATTTGCTTTGAATTCACTTCTAAAAATATTAATTTGTTGGTGCCCACTTAAATTAAACCCATAAATAAATCGTAGCTTTTGCTATAAGACTATTTGTCATCTGAAGTGAAGTTGCACTCAGGCCACTTTGAGGTCGAAAGGGTTAAACATTACCCAGTTGCGAGGCCTAAACATGTACAGACAGATAATTCCATTGCAGCTTAAGTTAAGCCTTAGAGCTATTTTTCACGAATCTTTCTCCTTCAATCTGATTATTTAATATTTAACACTAGAAAGACTGCAAATTTTCCATACCTACAACGACTAAATATTATATCCGCTGATATCTCGAAAAGTAAACATTTGGCTACTTTTTCAGAAAATAAATTTTTATAAAATATAAAATTTTTGACGATGAAAAAATAACAGTCATCAAAGCAAAAGTTTACAGTAATACTAGAGAAAATACAAATATTTATAAATTAAAAACCATCAAATTGACTGCAATGGTCTTTCTAGTTTAAAATAAATTGTTCCTATTTTTCTTAAGTCAAAAGTATAATTATTACATTTGTTATATAATTTTTTGTATTTACAAGAAGCAAGGAAAGCAGATTCGATTAAAAAAAATTATATATGTACACTAAAAAAAATGTTAAAACAAAAACATTAAAAAAAATTGTACCACTGGCCCATGGGGGGATCGAACCCACGACCTTCGCGTTATTAGCACGACGCTCTAACCAACTGAGCTAATGGGCCAGATACCCAGCGTCAGCCAAATATGCGTTTTGTACAAAGTCCAAGCATCAGAATCACTCAAAATATTAATAAAAATAGAATAGATTTGTTAAAAATATATATAGCAATAAAAAAACATATAGAAAACACATGTTGCCGCTTTATGACGCAGTGAAGCAAATGTTATTATTGTATGCTGTTGATTTTGTTTTGTTGTAAGATTGAACTAAATTCAGTGCATTATTATTCTTTGTGAGAAGAATTAAGATTTTATTACTTAAATTAGTATAATTTTTTCTTACAGCTTGATTTCTTAAACATAGAACAGTTGTTACTTACAAAACAGTGATTTATTTCGCCCAACGTGGGGCTCGAACCCACGACCCTGAGATTAAGAGTCTCATGCTCTACCGACTGAGCTAGCCGGGCATATATTTCGAGGTGACCAGGTTGACGCCCGATGCTGATGGCAAATTCTTGGACAAAGTCCATTTTTAAGTCTATAAAAATTTCAGAGAAGCAAACAAAAATGTCTAAATCGATCTAAATCGAGATAATAAAAATATATAATTTTTCATACTAACCCTGTCCAGAATATTAAAACAAATTGCAATGACTGAAAACAATTTTAGAAAAATGTTCAAATAGAATTGGAACAAATATTTTTAAAATTAAAGAAAGAAAAGTCGCCGTAAATGAATCGCCTTGAAGCAATCAATAAAAACAAGAAAAACTACATTACCTCGCAGCGTCATTGGAATCATAGCTTGAAGCGCAAAAAGGGTATTTAAAAGAAAAAGCATTGAAGAAAAAAGTATAAAACAAGAACATAAAATAAAACCCAAATAAATATGCAAACCAGCATAAAGCAACAAAAAACCAAGACCAAAGAATAGGAGACAAAACAAAATAAAAAGCATAAAAGTTATTGGCAGACAGGCAATAAAACCCACACACACACAATCAGTGTCGTTTTTCACCAACAACATTTGTATTTGGAGAGGGGAGGGGTTGAACCCCAAGCCCCTTCCCCCCTGTGTGCGCCACAGCACACAACACAGACAACGTCCGGGGGCCAGGGGCACCGTCCGTCGACGGTCGTAACTAAATTGAACAACAAAAAGCTTTGTAGAACGACTAACTGGCAGGGGACTGAAATTGTAAGTGCACAAACGCAGAAACGTTAAAATATGGATAGACGAGTTAAGGAGACAGTTGGAGTGAGTTGAGCAGTACCGAAGAATTTCATACTTATAGGTTTTTCATAGCGATAGACTGCAAACACATTTGCTGAGAGCAGAAACATTTAGCTTTCGTCGAGTTTGAGAGTTTGTCAACTTAATAGATTAGCAATAGAGAGATAGAAAGAGAGAGAGAGAAGGAATGATGTAATTAGGCCGCCTAAATCTCAGTTAATGCACATTCCCAATACGCCAATGAACCACAAAGGTACCTTAGATAAAGTTTGGTTAGGTGCAGTACCAGTCGCACTTCCTTTCATAGAGGTGAAGGAATATCCAACTGTCTCTTATCCGAATTTTAGTCAATGTACTTATTCGACTTCCTGATGAAGTGAGGCAGTTCCAATAGCTCCGTTTCTGCCAATTTGCTGAGACTAGACAGACACCTAGGCCCCAAAAAAACAACAATGATCTCTTGATGCAGGTGTAGGAGTATACAACTGTCTCTCACCAGCAACAATTGGTCTTGGGAGAGTAGTCTTCCTCTATTTGAAGTCTTGACGTGGTTCTATCTTACTTATTTATTTTCCTGGCTATAATAACCCATTACCGGATCAAGCTCTGCCACAAAAGTGTCTCCAGGCATTTTTGGCAGTTGGTCACACCAAGTGATAATAGGGCATTCTCAACTTGGTCCTTCCACCGGCGACACGGTCTCCCTCTTCGCCGTAGATGAGCAACTATCATCACTAACTTCATGAACGGGGATTTCTCCAGACGCCTTCTTCAGTTGGTCTCACCAAGAAATGATGGGGCGTCCTCAACATGGCCCCTCTACCAGAGATACGGTCTCCCTCTTCGCCGTCGAGCAGCAACTACCGCATCAAACACCTTTTTCTCTCCAGAAGCCTTCTCCAGTTGGTCACACCAAGAGATCATAGGACATCTTCAACTTAATCCATCCACCGGCGACAGGGTCTCCCTCTTCGCCGTTGACCTCCAACTCCGCTCACATAGCTCGTTGTTGGTTGGTTTTATCATATTTGGATTAGGTTCATTGGGGTTTTAGACAGTTTAGTGAGTTTTCCCAAATAATATTTGTTGTAATTAGGCAGTTGTGGGTAAATTTGTTCTCTAGTCCGTGAAATATGGTTGAAGTTATACCTTGTAAGAGGTAACATTGCAATAGGGATTATAGGGGCATTAAGTGATCTAACTGATTCACGATGGAAACTGCACCCACTCTCTTCTCACGTGACATCGCCTTATGGGCCTTATGGACCTAAGTGTGCTCCGTTCAAAGTAGACACTTGTTCTGCCTACTTAACACCTGTTTTAAGGACCTTCCTCGTAATTTTTAGAGGGCCGGGAGAAGACAGTGTAACTAGTTGGGTTAATTCTCCTCTTTAATTGGACAACTGGAACAGAAGTCCTAGATGCTAGGATTCAATGCGACTGTCAGGATCGCTCTAAACATTCCTATTCATCAGTGAAGAAGGCCAAGTGGCTATTTACAACCAATTTGACTTGAATTAAAAGATAGAAGATAGAGACGGGGATGCCATTGTCCATCACTACAAGAACAAAAGCTCCAGACTCTTGGGGCCAGGTTCTTCGATAGAATCGCGGAAAAGGCTGATGCAAAGATTCCTCATCTACGTGATTTCCTTGCCAAGACCAAATGGTTCCCAAAAGATCCCGTTTGGATCTACAGGGAACCCAATGGATAGGGAAGGATACCGGAACTACGGCTCACTGCTCCCGACTCTTGAGGCCAGGTTCTTCTATGCACTTGCGAAAAAATCTGATGCAAAGATTACTGATACGGTTTCCTTGCCAACACCAAATGGTTCCCAAAGGGAACCCGTTTAGATCTACAGGGAATCCAATAGATAGGAAGGGACATCGGATTAAAGAATGAAGGAATTCACAATGGGCTCCGAGTGGAAGTGCATGCCGCGATCTCCCGTTCTAAAACCTAACCTATAACATAGACGCCCCCGTCTCTAAACAATTCGACTTAAATCAAAGGGCACAGAGTCTTTTAAATCTTTGGTTACTACTGTGTGTTAGGGTCCTTCAAGGATAATGCTTTTAAATCGCTCTAAAAATAACGAAAGCTGTAAAGTGAACGTAGACGAGGGTCGCAGAGTCGCTCGTGGCCATGTCAGGGTATATGACTGACAGACAGACCGTACAACAACAAGTTTAAGTGCTTGAAAAGAGTATCAAGATTGTTGTGAGGTGAGACAGAGGGGGCCCCACAAAAACAACAATAACAACAACTAGTACAAAATACGATTGCAAAACAAAATACACATTGGGGTAGGTTCGGCGGCGTGAGCACGCAAAAAGATACACACACACACACACACACAAACATCAGCTGAAATTTATACATTTCCGTAGGCATTTTGTGTTTGCTGCCGACAGATAATGCCAGATGTATATATGTATGTACTATATGCTGCTATATATATATATAAATACATTCTCTGGCTGCCAAAGTGTGTGTGTGTGTGTGTGTGTGGGTGGGTTGATGGGCGCTGTTCGTTTGGGGGTTGCGAGCGCGTCGTCTCGGTATCGACCGACGCTGGTTCAGGCGCAGCTGTTCAGCAGTGCCGCGCTTATCTGCCATGGCAGGCAAACCACGCTGGCGTACTTGGCCATCAAAACAACAACAAAAACAAAAAACCATGTCTGTAGGAAAGTGCGGTTGTCTGTTCGACAATGACTTGCGGCCTGTCTGGCTGCTGTGCTCCTTTGCCGTCGTTTGTCGACGGTTGCCAGTTGCCAGTTGCCGTTTGCCATTTTGCGTGCGTTCGTAAATTGGATTTAATTGAATTTGTGCGCCGTGCAACGCTCGTCGGTTGCAGTTCAGTTCAGGGGCTCAGATTATCTGAAGGAGGCTGGAAGTTAGTTTTTGAAATTTGAAAATCGATATCAAAACATTTATTGTCACATTTAGTTGACTCTGAATGGTTGCTGACACTTCTTTATGGGCCAACAAAAACAACAACTTTAAGCGGCAAGAAAATCAAAAGTTGCTCGCTCGCTGCATTGGACTAGTTTTGCCAGCACGAAGCGGAATCAGGTTAACAGGAGCGTCTCTGATTGTGTTGCACACACACATTCGCTACACACACATACATACATACATATGTAGTGAATATGTGGCACAAGTGCCGCCTCAATAGTGGCCTAATTGACATTTGCAGCAGCAACTTGTCATGCAACTTGTACACTTTCTTGCCCATTGGTGGAAGTATGCACTCCCCATGTAGTTGTTGTTGTTTGTGGCCAATGTCAGCCGCGCCGCTCTTAAAGTCCAGTCTACGTGCAACAGTCACTGCTAGTATCCGATGGAATATTCGGCTTCGGTATTCGGCTTATTTGGCCAATTTTAAATCTTTAGCTTCGCCCAAAATAGCCGAAGTTTTTCGCCCTGTAATGCAAGTAAATTTACTCTGTTGCAAAGTATTTTATTAAATTTCGGGTTTTATCGATATTTCGGACATCAAAATTGTGATTAATAAAAATTCTTTTATAAATTCTTAAGTGGAACAAAGAAATTAAAAAATAAAGAACGACTAATTTTGATCAGCTTTTCCTTAGTACAATTATTATTAGTATTTGGCTTCGGCCGAATATTTTAGTTACACCGAATATTCGGCTTTGACCGTATATTTCAGTTATACCGAATATTCGGCTTCGGCGAAATATTTTAGTTATGCCGAATATTCGGCTTTGGCCAAACATTTTAGTTATGCCGCATATTCGGCTTCGGCTTTGACAAAAAATTTACCTTCGATGGGACACTAGTAATTGCCAATGATTTTGATAGAACTTACTGCACGGTCCACGGTTGCTACAGTTGGTTACTTGTAACCAAAATAGGTTAATTTTTTTATAGTTGGTTACTTGGTTACTTGTATTCATGTTTGATTACTTTTTGCAAAGGAAGTCTGTGCATTATGTTATCGTGAGGGGACATGTTAAACCCATTTTTGTAGTTACTCCTCGAGGGGGAAGTATCAAGATATCTCATTTCACAAAACCCATATTTGTAGTTACTCCTCGAGGGGGAAATGTATCACATATCGACGTGTAATAATTGACTTCCTTCATTCCGTCAGGTTTTGTTTTTTGCTTGGACTTTTTCGACCTACTACAACAAAACTTAGTCATAGTAAGAAAAAAAAACGACCGAAACATATGGTTACATTTTCTTCATTTTGGTTACTTTTCCAGAAAAATCTGGCTAGCAAAATTGTAGCCGAATGGCAACCGTCACTGCGTCTTATGGCCCGAACACATTAACGACTACAGCAACAACGCCACAAGACTACAAGATGGCATCAGTTTCAACTGTCGCCGTGTAGTCAACTACTTGATTACAATGAAAGCAACAGAAACAGTATCACAATAATAAATTGTTTGTGCGTCTAATCACAAAATTGTGCAAAAGGAGTTCTTCCATTAACTGCCTGAACAGAATGCAATACCACAGAAACAAGCGAAGGGAACAAGAAATTTTTGTATGGGAGAGGGAGGGCTTGAACCTCCAAAACCCCACAGTGTGCGCTTCTGTGACAGCCACATCAGCTGATCACAATATGTGTCGTCACACTCGAAGTGTTGCCAGAACCTGAAATTACTTTCCGCTAAATCTTAAAAAAAGCTGAAATTTCCCTTACAAAATTTAAAAAATCTTCTAAATTTTTTAAAAGATTTTTTTTCGTTAAAAGCTAAGGCATTAAAATTATCACAAAAAATATATATATTTAGTTTTTTTATTGCAGCTTTTTTATTCATTCAGCTTCAGCTTAACAACAACTTAACACAAACAAAAAATATAGAAAGTGAGATCGACATGAAATTTGCTTTTATAAACTTCCTTCATTCATTGCATACATTTTCACTTTGAAGCATAAAATTGAATTAAATTAAATTAAGCATTTTAGCTTTCAATATTCAAGACTTCAATGCCACTAATTATGTCAAATAAAGCACCATCAAAATCTCCTAAACCATTTTTTCTCCTAAAAATTCTCCTGACAGGCCAAGAATCTCCTAAATATAAGAGGAAATCTCCTGATCTGGCAACACTGAGTTGTGAACACAATGCTGAGGGAAGCGAATGTCAAAAGTTCTGAAATTTTGATAGCCATTGGTAAAAACAAATTTCAATAACATATAAAATTAGCACAAATACCAAAGAATTTCATTATTTTTAATAATTAATTTAAGAATTTCATTATTTTTAATATTTTTAATAAGTTTTTCAGTTTTTTTATTGTCCATATTTCAAAATAAAATTTCAAAGGTTTGAGCTGTCGAAAGTGTGGCGTATAAAAGTTGAAATTAAATCAATCTTCAATCAATCAATCCTCATACAAATTCATAAATGAAGACTTTTGACAGGTCCTACCACAGCCACAGCTAAAACATTCTGTTCAAGCAGTTAGCATTCATCTGTTTATTGTCAAATAGGCAAAAAATCATAACGATGACAAAGGTTCTTAAAAAACAAATCCAAAATACTGTCGTAAAATTTCTACAACTTATAAATCAACGCAAAGCTTTCCACGACTTTGTGCCACAAATTAATGAAAATTTTTTTATTTTTTTTTACTCATTAGACGGTTATCGGCATTTCATTGTCTATTGATTTTATGGCTTTTCATACTGTTGCGTTCCATTGGAAAACCATGCAAATTCCTCATAACGGTCTGCTGCACTTTGACGCCACAGTCGCAGTCAATTCGCTCCACTGCGAACTCGATTGCGAATGCCAAACGCTTCGACTACACCGAATCACTATTCATATTTATTTATTTGTCTCTGTTTTTTTCGTTGTAGTTTCTTTTTTACTGTTTTATGGTTTATTTCCAGTAGGTTAAGTTCAGTCGTTCGCCTCTGGCCAAGTCGAAGTGTATCAGAATCGAAATCGGCACAATCACAAATCGTTCATTTCAATGGCAATGAAAACGTTCGATTTCGATTGCTGCGTTTGCAAGTTTTTCTTTTTGTTTTTTATTATGATTTTTGTTTAGTTTTTGCGTAGTTTTTATACGCTTTTGTGTGTTTCACCCTCGTGCGATTTTTGTTTTTTCCTTAATAAATTGCAACTAATTTGAACTCAAAAGAATCGAGGAATTATTAAATAACAAATATAAAATCGTCAAGTTTATTGACTCTGGCAAAGACAAACGCAAATGCGCACAATGAAATTCAAATTTGAAATTAATTTAATTCAAATAAAAATTACGTGAAAGCCGCAAGCGAACACAAAATGCATGAATATTCATAAAGATTTGTGCTAAGTTGCGTTGAATATGTTGTGTTTTTGTTGTTGTTTATTTTGAAATATATTTTCAATATAATAGTTAGGATATTTAGAATTGAGTTGAATTGTCTTGTGAACTTGGAGAAAGTCTCGAGGTGATTAAACGCATCTTGCACAGTTATTCCATTGTCTGGTCAAAAGTAAATTTGGAGCACCGTTTAATGTAATTTTCCGTAGTCTCAGACATACTAAAGATTTGATCAGAGCCGTGGACCAATTTCATATTTCCAAAAATAAAATTTGACTTAGAGAAAAAAATGCTCGATATAGGCCAAACTACTGTCAATGTATTTTGTTGTTTTGTTGTTTTCTTTCTTATTTCAGATCGTGAATACCACCATTGAATACCCACACTATTTTTAAAAATACCTTAAAACTAACTCAAAGCTTTAACTAAAACTGCTCATTGAAAGTCAAACTGTCGCCAAGGTATTTTGTTGTTGTTTAGGTAACATTTTTTCTTTTGTCTCAGATCATGAATACCACCATTGAATCGGTAGGGTGTTGTTATAAACAGTTAAGTAAGTAAGTAAGAATAATCTGCCTCGTCTCCATTGTCGATTTGTTGCCGATCTCGACTTCTCGTTTCATACACTAAAGTTTAGTGACTTAACACTTCTCCCCTAATCAACAAATTTCAAGGACTGTACGCACTGCAGAAAATATGCAACACTGGCAATGCAGCGATCGTCCATAAACGTTACTCATCGGTGATTGTGTGTTAACGTTGTTGTTGTTGTTGTTAATGTTTGCAGCATGTTTATTTAAGTTTTTGTGGTTGCTGAATTATTTTCATTGTATTTGTTTATTTGTTGTTTGCTCGCCACAATTGGCTTCGTTGTTGTCGTCGTTATTGTTGTTGTTTTATATTATTGCCGTCCACAATGTGTGGGTTTGTTGCTGTTGCTTTGCAATCGTTGTTGGAATTTTTGCATTGCATTTCCGAAACAATTTCAGGCTAAACACATCCAATTACTATTTTTGTTGCTGTTTTGTTGTTTTTTTTTTAATATTTCGTGCAATTTGGAATGCAAGTGCTAACGTCAAAGTTTTACAGGGTGAACCCCAAGAGAGGGAGAGAGACAAAAAATTATTATTAAAATTTTATTTGGAACTTTATTTTATTTTATTTACAATTAAATTTTATTAAATTTTTTTATTTTTTGTTTTGTTTTATTTTTTAATTTTAATTTATTTTATTCATTGTATTGTTATTTTGTATCTATTTTCTATTTATTATTTTCGTTTATTTTATTCTTTTTTATTTGTTTTGGTTTTAATTCAGTTATTTTAATTTTGTTTTATTTTATTGTATTTTATTTTATGTTAGTTTGATTTCATTTTATTTTAAATTATTTAATTTCGGTTTTATTTTATTTTAATTTTGTATTTAATTTTATTTAATTTTAAGTTTTTATTTAGTTTAATTTAATTTTGTTTTATTATTTTATTTTATTATGTTTACGAATTAATTTTATTTTTATTTCATTTGATACGATTTGAAATTGATTGAAATTGTTGTATTTGCAATTTAATTCAATTAAAAATGTTATTTGATTTAATTTAAAATTTCATTACAAATTTATATCCATTTAAATTCCATTCTTCCATCCATTCTTTTTTATAAATAAAGTTTTGTCAATTTTTTTTTTACGATCCTCTAAATTTCTACTCAACATCTCGTTTGTGTGTTAATTTTTAGTGATTCCGCGAAGAAACAAATTTTTGCACACTTGTGGCGTCACGGAAATAGATTTTGTTCGGTTGGCTTTCTTTTGTTGTTGTTTTGTTGTGTTGTTCTAAATACAATAAAAATTATGTGTGCCACATTGAAGCAGTTGCTGAAAGATTTTTGGTGCAGTTTTCATAGCTTTTCTGCTATCCGGAGGCAATCAACCGCCGCGGCCGCTTTGGTAGATTTATGGTCATTATTGTTGTTATTGTTTTTTGACCTTGCCTGATCTCTTTTATGGTATTTTCTGTATAAAATAAAATCAAATTAAATAAAATAAAAATGATTTAATTTGATTCGATAATTGTTTCTGCTCCAATTATTTATGTATGTTTGCTTCCAACTTTGTTGCCATCCATAGTTATTGTTTTTTCTTTGTCTCATTGGCTTCATTGCTTCCGTTGCTTGATAGGTTTTGCGCTATTAGAGTTTAAATTGATTGGTAATTTTTGCAATATTTCAACACCTCTACCGCGCCCACCTCCCCCTGTTTCAACTATTCACCGGTACTGCACATCTAAAACTGGACTGAAGTGCCGTTGTTTCTTTGCATCGCTCGTTATTCTTCACACATTTGTCGCTGCTTGTTCTGTCCTCTTTTTCTTCTTTGAAATTGTTTCGATTTTCCAAATAACTTTAATTTTTTTTAATTAATTATGGCCTCAGTAATTGCAGTTGTCGTTTGTGCCCAACATACAAAACATTTTTGTGTCATCCAATGTTTGCCTGGTTTAGCTTTGAACTTGTTGTTGCGGTAATCATTCATTTGCTTATTTTCCTAGCGGGTCTTGGTGTTGTTGTTGATTTTTTTACTGTTTTTTTATTGATTAGAATGTTCTAACTCGGCACTGAGCAGCTCGTTTTTTGACAAAACGACCCTAACTGGCCCTGTGGCGCAATGGATAACGCGTCTGACTACGGATCAGAAGATTCCAGGTTCGACTCCTGGCAGGGTCGTAATTGACGAGGAACAGCTTTTTTTTTCCTTCTTCGATCTTTCTTGAGTTTATTCATATGAGTGGTAAATGATTGCAATACAATTTTTTAAAACTATTTATATACGAAAATTAGGACAACAATGTGGCAAAAAAGGCTTATTTTTCTACTTTGATCTTCTTGAGTTTTTTCATATGAGTGGTAAATGTTTTTTAATTTTGTATTGCAATACATTTTTTTAAATTATTTATGTAAGAAAATTGGGACAACAATGTGACAAAAAAGGCTTCTTTTTCTCCTTTGATCTTCTTGAGTTTTTTCATATGAGTGGTAAATGTTTTTTAATTTTGTATTGGAATACATTTTTTTTTAATTATTTATATAAGAAAATTAAGACAGCAATGTGACAAAAAAATTCCTTAAAGCCTTAAAAAAAATCATATAAATAGATATGTAAAGTTGTATTAAAGAATATGCTTTGGTTGTAGGTTCTAAAATAGCAAAATACTTTTCAATTCTTGTCCTATTTTTTGATAAAGAAAAATGTTTTGTAATATTATATTTCTTTGGTCATTATAGTCGGTTCGTATTCTTCATATTTTGTAGATACATTTTAACAGACCAATGACTGATCCAATTCAGTTCGTAATTATAAAAAAAATCCGCTGAAATTTAGTGAAACGAGTGTCGTGGACCATTTGTTCAACGTTTCTCCTTCGCCAAAGTTTTTTGTATTCTTCTTCTTTCTCTTCTAATCCTAGAATATACAAAATTTTTTGTTATCAGCTGAAAATGTTGAATTCCGCCTCAAACCATTGTCTTCTACAGTCAAACCTGGATAAGCGAGAGTTCAAGGGAGCACAATCTCATTCTCGCTTATAGAGGTTTCTCACTAACCCGAGTTTCTCACTAAAGCAGGTACATGGGTAGCGTTTCTCTCTTATAGAGGTACGCAGCAATAACAAGTCACAGCAAGTACAAATGTAGTAAATATGTAATATGATAAAATTATGTGCATGATATGCACAACATATATTATGTACATATATATTTTTAAATGCTTACGAAAACAAAACAAAAATTCATGTACTATGTAATTTTATTTTATTTAGAACTTATTTGCACTCAAAAAAATCCGTCACGTTCAGTTCCACGAAAGTTAAGAATGAGTCATAAAATAGCACACGTTAAATTTGTAAATAAAGCTCGACTGTCGCTTATAGAGGTATAGATAAGTAGCAGTCTCACTAACGGAGGTCTATGAGGGAAAAACGACTCTCTCTTACAGAGGTTTCTGTTTCTCGCTAATAGAGGTTTTGGGAGCTTAAAATGACGGGTCCTGGCTATTACTCTCACTTATAGAGTTTTCTCACTTATCCAGTTCTCACTTATCCAGGTTTGACTGTATATCTTAGATCCATTGGTTTACTTCTCCTCTAACCATGTTTCAGCGTTGACTTCTCTAACAGAGACATCTTTAGTTATTTTTAGATTAACTTCTCAGTGATTTCCTTTCCTCCATTTCACTTCTGGTAACCAAAAGGCAAAACAACAAGCAAAAAGTGCTTATGGTCCTTTTTTCCAACCATCCGTAGTTATCAGTGTTGTTGCCACTGGCCCGCAACAACAACAACAACTCACTCCATCAGCCGCAGTGCAACAAAACCCACCACCGCTAAACTGGCAGCATACGAGTACAACAAACAGTTAGGCAGCAGTTCTGCTTCCAAAGGCACTCAGTCAGCCTTTGCTTTGCTTCAGCATTGAATTTCATTCTTCGCTTGGCTTTCTTCATTTTTCCTTTACATAAAATTTGTATTGTTCACATTGTAATTCTCATTTCGTTTATGTGAAACGGTGCTCAAGTAGTGCGTTGCGAGCTGAGGAAAGCATACTTACCTGGCGTAGAGGTTACCGTGATCACGAAGGCGGTTCCTCCGGAGTGAGGCTTGGCCATTGCACTTTGGGCTGAGTTGACCTCCGCGATTATTCCTAATGCGAATAACTCGTGCGTGTAATTTTTGGTAGCCGGGAATGGCGTTCGCGCCGTCCCGACATTATAAATACATTTTTTAGTTTTAAGATTGAAAAAAAAAATATAAGGTTATATAAATAAGACAAGATGAGTGAAGCTGCAAAATATTTATAGAAGGACCTCCTTGCATTTTTTAATGTCGGGCATGAATGGTGTGTCGGTCCAAAAAATGTCTATGTTTTTATTACCTACCTATCTGTCTCAAAAAGATTTGCGTTGCTTTTACAATCCTCTGAGTAAAAATGACCCATTACACAAAATGAAATAAAAAGATTTTATTTTCCCAATTCGTTTCTAAAATTCTAATTTTAGCAGCGCTGCCAACTTTTAGTTTTCAGAAAGAAACACTAAAACCCGCGTTTTCCACTCAAAAAGCCAAAAAAAAAGAAGCAAGTTAACGTTGTCCCAATATTTCGGTACAACAGTAAAAAAACCCGCGGAGTTTCTCAACTGTTCCTTGTATTTTCAGAGTCGCTGACAACGACTACTAGTAGTCACTGGTCGCTGATCAAGAATATGTAATTATTTTTTTCTAGTTTGGGTTTTATAGGGTCTTGAAGTTACAAGCTACACCCTAATTAAAAAAAAATTAATTTAAATGGTCGAACTCATCCTAGTCTAACAATATTCGTATCAAAATAAAGATAATTATGTCCCCAACAAAAATAAAATATTTTTTTTTAATTACTGGCGCAAGGATATAAAAATCTCCTTTTGAAAATGTATCCTTTATTATCCTGGAAGTTTTTCTCCAAAAAATGTTGAACAAAATATATTATAAAACCCTTGCCAAGCACCAACACATTGTGAAATTTCATCTTAATCAGTCCATTGGTTCAGCTCGTAAGTGGGATCAATGCTTCTGATGCCTTCGTGGTTGATTGAAGAATAACCTGGAGTTACATAATTGCGGGGTATTGAATTCTTGACTAGGAACAAGCGTTGTTTCACTATGCGGTTTTGGCCGTATTGCTGACTCCAAATTAGGGTAATTTAAAATTGACTTTGATCTTAGATTATAGCCGCTAATATCAACAATACAAAAGTAACAATTGTCTTCATTGTGCTACATCGGAATACCAAATGGCATATTTTTCGATTTACCATTGAACCAGAACAATAAATTTCGATAGCACTTTTCACAGCAAATGTATATGCATATTGAATTTTTTCACTACCATGAATTTCGAAGCCAAAATATTTAGAGTAAATTAGTTTAATAGTTTCGTTAATTTTTTACGTTGTTTTAAAATGGAAAATTCACCACAGATATGGCAAAAACAGTTTGGATTGTTACTGTGCTTTATATTTTCCGCTTGCATTTTAAGATACTTTTATTTTAAAATAACGCGACGAACAATACTCAGAACAATAAGATATAACAGTCCTATCCTGGCGAAAGTCTGACAATTGATTTTCTATTCAACGCTTGTTAGATTCTTGATCAAAAAATTTTTGTCATACTACGATGAGTTCAACAATTTAAATACGTTTTGAAGGTGGGTGTTGCTGGCAACTTCAAGACCATGTAAAACCGTACGCAGAAATTGAAGCCGTTATAAATCGAAGTTACTCTACGATTCAAGGAATCATTGGGCGTTACAAATATGAAGGCCGTGTGAAAAATAAACAACGAACTGTACGCCCAGCGACATGAAGTGTTGGAGACAAGCACATCTTCAAGCAAATAGTGAGCAAAGATCCATTTGTAAATTCTGCAAAATTAAGTGCAGAGTTCGTGAAGTACTCTAAAAAAAGGTCAAGAGACCATCAAGTTTTGGTTGGTAAGTTATGTTGAAATCATGATCAGTGGATATCTGAGGCGCAAAATGTCAAAATATTCGCAAGAGACATTAGAACAAACAATATATGCTGTAAAAACCCTCCAAATGACATACAAATTATTTATTATTTCACGACGAATTTTTATGTACAAAATATCTAAAGAATTCAGTGCAGGATCTCCTAGAGCGCTCTCGAAAGACGAAGAAATGGACAACAAACCTTGGTGGATAAAATAACCGGAAAATTTACTAAAAAATTCAGTGCAGGATTTCACACAACGCTCTCAAAAGACGAAGAAAACGACGGCAAAACTTGATGTACAAAAAATAAAAAAAAAAATATAGCAACAAAATTCAGTGCAGGATCTCGCACAACGCTCTTAAAAAACGAAGAAAATTACGACAAACATCGATGGATAAAATATCGAAAAACATATACCTAAAAAATTCAATGCAGGAACTCCCACAACGCTCTCGAAATATAAAGAAATCGACGACAAACCTTGGACAATAAATAAAAAAAATTTAGTGCAGAATCTCCCACAGCGCTCTCAAAAGACGAAGAAAACGACCACAAACACCGATGGATGAAATATCGAAAAAGTACTCAAAATTCAATGCAGGATCTCCCACAACGCTCTCAAAAGACAAAGAAAACTACGACAAACCTTGATGGATAAAATATCGAAAAATATACTAAAACATTCAATGCGGGATCTCCTAGAGTACTCTCAGAAGACGAAGAAAATGACGACAAACTTTGATGGATAAAATATCAAAAAATATTTAGTGCAGGATCTCCCACAACAGTCTGAAAAGATGAAGAAAACGACTACAAGCCTTGATGGACAAAATATAAAAAAAACAACAAAAAAATAGTCTAGGATCTCCTAGAGCCCTCTCAAAAGATGAAAATCGTATCGTATAGTAAAAACGGTTTTTGAATTAGGTAGGATTTCCAGTAAAAAAAACATCAGCTAAACCGTTCAAACTCTTTACAAAATTTTGCTTCAGGTGCAAATTAGAAAAAACCAGAGACCTAAAATAATTATTATCCATATTTTTGGGAATGAAAAAATTGCCCTAATTTAAGAAATTTCTATAATTATTGCTTTATAATAATTATTCCCAATAAGAAATTTTTTACGTCGCCTATAACTATTATCATGTAATAAATATTTTTGAGTTGCATAATAACTGTTATAAGTAACAAGTATATTTTTCGTTGTCGATAATTATTATTTTGGGATTTTTGTTTTTCACATTGCTTCATAACTTTTATTTATGACTTTTTTAATTTACGTTACCGATAACTATTATTTAGAGACATTTTTTTGTTACGTTGCTTCATAACTTTTATTTATAATTTTTTTCATTTACGTTGCCGATAACTATTATTTTGAAAACAACATTTTTTACGTTGAATTACTACATTTTGGATATGAATAAATTTTTAATTGTTTTAAATTGACAAACGCAAATTAACTGCAGAAACCTTATTTGCACCAACAACTAAACAATTAAAAATCAATTCATACTCAAAATGTGGTAAGGCAACGTAAATAAAAAAATGTCTTTCATAAAAGTTTTGAGGCAACGTAAAAAAAATTGTCTTTCAAATAATAGTTATGGGCAACGTAAATGAAAAAAAATCATAAATAAAAGTTATGAAGCAACGTAAAAAAAAATTTCTCAAAATAATAGTTATCGGTAACGTAATTAAAAAAAGTCATAAATAAAAGTTATGATGCAACGTAAACAAAAAAATCCCAAAATAATAATTATCCAGAATGAAAAAAAAAGATTTATTTCTCATAACAGTTATTATGCAACGTAAAAATTAATTGTCGCAAATAATAATTATTATCAACAAATAAAATTTATGTTGCATTGTAATAGTTACATTGCAATTAATTTCTTAAAAAACTTATAATAGTTAAGTCCCTGGAAAAAACGTTTTTAAAAAATCGTGCATTCGTCACATATTCAATCATATGGATGTAATTTGAAAAAGTTCACACAAAAATATATGGAGGACAATATCTGTCCCCAAGTTTTAGAAGAACCATCAAGAATATTCAACTGTAATGAATCTGCCGTTTTTCTATCGAAATTTCGCAAAGGAGCTTTACCAGCTATTGAAAACCCAATCAAAAGGGCCTTAACGAAATGTTTCATGAAAATATTGTTAACTATAAAAATATGGAATCCTGAAGGAGAAAAAGTTAAGTGGAGCTGAGGGAATTAATTTGTATCGACTGCGAGTTTATTTCATTTAGATTGAAAAAGGTTGCTTAGATTTTAATACATTTTGCTATGTGAACTGACGTTTTAAGAAACATGTAATTTTTAAACAAGTGCATTCAGCTGAGAGGCTTTAAGGAATCTGAAATCCTGCGTGATGACGCAAAACGGACTAAGGATTTGAATTCAGTGCTCAAAATTATATGAAAAATATTTATGTTTTCTTTGGTCAAAGTATTTGCTTAACTTTGTAATCCTGCATTATTAGAGAACCCAAAAAAGAAATTTCTATTTTAAAATGTATAAAGAAAAATAATCAGTTAATGCCTAAGAAAGAAATTTTAATGGAACATATTTTTGCTGCGCTACAATATTGCGCTGATTTCCAATGTGCCTTAACATATTGAAATGAGGCGCATTAACTTTAATTGGAGTCCAGCAATTAGAATATTTTATTAAAAAAATTTTAAAGTATGACAGTCCTTTTGCTCGGAGCGTAACTCGTTCTCGAACATTTCAGCATAGCCTCGAACCGTATCTACGATAATTCGTGCAAAATTACCATTCCCTCTAAAAGTATGCAAAGCTCCCACTGATAAATGTCTGTTCAGTGTTGCCTATGCTAGGAATATTATTTAATAGTTCTAAAAACAGGGTAATGCCTTTTTCACCCAAGATTCAGAACGTAAAGAGTTAAATGTTTCTTTTTTTATAAACATTTCATGCCGAAACATGAATATTAACATGGAACATTAACTGAATAATAACAATTAATAAAAAAAAACAAACACTCGTAACTAGTGTTGCCACTTCAAACATTTTTTTCCGACCAAATCCGACCTCAACCGACCAAATTAAAAATTTGCGTTATCGTCAAAGTCATCTTTAAATTACAATTTTATTTTTTTACTAAATTTTTTGTACTAATGAAAACATATTCACATCACAAAACGGACCGAAATTCGTTTAAGCAGACCAGCGGAAAAAAACTGACCAATTGTGGTCCGAAAAGACCAAAAGCAGCAACTCTGCTCGTAACACAGAGAGACACAGATGGTGGAAAAATAATTTGATTTGATTTTACAGAAAAATATTTGAAGAAATCGATTAGAATTTAAAATATTTTTTTTAAACCTGTAGAAATTTTAGCCAAATTCGGACCCTGGATAATCGTATGGACTACATTCTTCTTAACCCTCGGGTGTAATGAATGATCCGGCAACCATCTCTGGATTTGAACCGATTCCATAAGGCAATCGCTACCCGTAGTTGGATTTAACTGTAATTAACACCTTTTTTTTTTTTAATAATTTCCAATAATTTGCAGCGATATCAGGGAAAGTTTGTGTTCTAATTGATCAAAACCCTGTTTCTTTAATAATGGTTAAATAAAATCAAAAAGGGATAATTTTGTATTTTTCCATAAATATTAAATAATTTTTCTGTAATAAAAAAATATTGATCCAAAATTTTTTTAACCCGTTTTAAGCTAAAATAGTTCAAAAGTAAACTAGCTCTAGAACTCTAACAAAAAGGCGTGGCGACTTCAAATGTCGTGTGCACACTTCTTAGGAAAGTGTTTCATGATTTTAATACCAAAAAGTAGTATCGAGACATAGAGTAAAACTCGGGGTCGAGAGGGTTAAAAATAATGTTGATATCCCCTTCTTTTATACTAATTTTTTTGCATGTTAGAAATAATTTTCATTAGAATCTCTGTTCATGGGCATTCAATTTTTTTAATGAATTAAACTTTCGTTCAAAAGAAATAAAAATAAATGTCTAAAATAGTTAAATGTTCAATGAAAAGATGTTTCTTTAAATCCCCACACGTAAAGAAGAGTAAATTCTTTCGAAATCCATTCGACTTTCGTTGCTATGCCCCGATAAGAATTTTCTGTACACACACAAACATTTCCACGTAATGACGTCAACAGATGATGTGAGAGATAAGAAGAAGCAGAGTTAAGAATGATTCTGATTCATGCTTCCTACCCCGCCGTGGCAACACGCAAACGAGAAATTACGCATTGGCACGACGACCCACAACTGCCTCCGTGGCGCAATTGGCTAGCGCGTTCGGCTGTTAACCGAAAGGTTGGTGGTTCGAGCCCACCCGGGGGCGGTTGATTACTCTTTTTTCTTTCTACGCGCACACGTGTTTTTCTTTTCACTCTTGTGTCATTTTTAATAAATGTCTTTTGTGCTGCTTGCAATTTTTATTGAACAATTAAGAACCGTTGCAAAGTGCATTGAACCTGCAGCGAAACGCATGTCGAAGCGGCAAGCAAATTAATTTCAGAAAGCACTTTTGCGTCGCAATTCATCAAATTTAGCACAAAATGTGTGTAAATGCAGACAACAATTAAAGCGCTGACACTCCCACGCGTTGCCCGCCGTCACCGCTTTGAGCGATGTCCAATTGACAGAGCAATTAAGTGCCAAGTTGAATGTGTCGCCATTTGGTTGCATGAGAGAACATTTGTCGCATGTTGCACCAAACCCAATGGAACATACGACATTCATTTACTGAGATGACGAATTGTCATGCAGCTGTGGCGTTTGGTGCAATCTTTGGAAGAATGGGAAGTGTGAAGAAGAATGGTATTTCGGAGACAGTTGATTGAGGGAATTTGAATCATGTGAAGAATGCAATTTTCATTAATTTTCATTTTTTTATAATAATGTAAAAAGAAAAGGAAACGGTTGCAGATCCTTGTTTCGATCTGATCATAAACAACAAATTGGTTGAGCTATGAAATTAATCAATTTTTCAGAGTCTAACCTTTCCAATTTCCTTGGACTTTTCAAACATCTGGTTGGATCAATGAAAAATTAATGATGAAAGAAAAAAGTAGCAGTTTGTAGTTTCGATTTGAACAAAAGTGGAAAATCGTTTGAGTTGTAGTTAAGAATGTTTTACATTCATAGGTTCCTGCCAACCGAACACTTGCTTGGATTTATAAAAAATTTAAAGAGAAAACGAAAAGGTTGGGGGTCAATGAATAATTAAAAAGAATAGCAAAAAGGTGGTCCTAGTTTCTCTCTGAACCTAAGCTGCACATCTTTTGAATTGTTTGAGCTGGTGCTAAGAATTCTTCAGATTCTAATGTATTTGTATCCTAAAATTTGAAGTTTTCTGAGTTTAGACTCCTGACTTTCAGAACGCTGTGTTTGATTACTGAAAAATTTCAAGGAAAGAGAAAAACTGAAGATTTTCGATCTAAAGATGATTTTTAAACCCTTTAAATCGTTTGAGCTAAAGTGAAAAAAATCTTCAGCGTATGGTTCCTTGCTTTAAAATCACTTAAAATTCTTCAAAGTTTGATTCTTTGGTTCTTTTCCTTTTCAAACATTTGAAGAAGTTCAAAGTCACTAAAAATTCTTCAGAGTTTGGTTCTTTAGTTTCAACCATTTAAAGAAGTTTTCTGAATCACTAAGACGTCTTCAGAGTTAGATTTTTTCCTTTTAGAGAAGTTCAAAGTCACTTAAAAATCTTCAAAGTTCGGTTCTTTGATTTTTTTGCTATTAAAAAATTAGAAGAAATTTTCTTAGTCACTAAAACTTCTTCAGAGTTTGGTTATTTTCAAATATTTAAAGATATTTTCTGAGATAAAGATTTCTGACATTCTCAAATTCTTTAGAGTTTGGTTCTTTGTTTTTCAAACATTTTTAGAAATTGTCAGTCACTAAAAATTTTTAGATTTTAGTTCTTTTGTTCTTTTGCTTTTCAAACATTTGAAGAAGTTTATAGGGTCACTAAAACTTCTTCAAGTTTGGTTTATTGGTTCTTTTGCTATTCAAACATTTAAAGAAGTTCAAAGTCAGTTAAATTTCTTCAGAGTTTGGTTCTTTGGTTTCAACCATTTAAAGAAATTTCCTGAGTCACTAAAACTTCTTCAGAGTTTGGTTCATTGGCTCTTTTGCTTTTCAAACACTTAAAGATATTGAGGTAAAGGTTTCTGACTTTCTCAAATTCTTTAGAGTTTGGTTCTTTCATTCTCAAACATTTTTAGAAATTTTCAGTCACTAAAAATTTTTTAGATTTTTTCAAACATTTTAAGAAGTTTGCAGGGTCACTAAAACTTCTTCAGAGTTTGTTTCTTCGGTTCTTTCCCTTTTCAAGCTTTTGAATCACTAAAAATTTTTCAGAGTTTGGTTTTTTTGTTCTTATGCTATTCAAACATTTGAGGAAGTTTTCTGAGTCACTAAAAATTCATCAGATTTTGGTTCTTTTTGCTTTTAAAATATTTGAAGATATTTTCCGAGTCAAAGGTCTCTGACTTTCTAAATATGGATATATCTGGATGTATCATAAATAAATATGGATATAGCTGGATATATCAAGAAATATTAACACTTCAACACACAAGGAAGTCAAAATGACTGAATTAATGCCTTTTACTACCTTTTTAGTGAAAGGACAGGAAGTCTTCTGCTGAAAGGAATAGTATTTTTCAAAGTCTAATTTAATACAAAATTTAAATTTATTTTAAAATTTTGCAACATAATTCCTTATGGGCGTTTGATGAAGATTGATTGGCATTCTAGTGTTAAAGAACAATGAAAATAGTTGAAGGTTATAGCAAAGTTTTAGATTTATAGCCAAGAACATTTCAGATCCCACATTTGCTTGCTTGTTGACTACTTGGTCG
Source organism: Melieria picta (assembly GCA_964056695.1). Lineage (NCBI taxonomy): Eukaryota > Metazoa > Arthropoda > Insecta > Diptera > Ulidiidae > Melieria > Melieria picta. The sequence goes on along the minus strand of OZ057400.1, from coordinate 121,263,886 downwards.
GGTCAAAGAATTCATTAATTAAAAATTAGAGAGTTGAAGATTCTGGTTTAAACTATGGAGAACATTTTCGAATTGAAGATAAGAAATCTTATATTAAATATTAGCAATTTGCTTAGTCTGCGACTACTTGGTTGGCTCAAAGAAGGTTAATTAATTACCAAAATAAGAGTTGAAGATTCTGGTTTAAATTATGAAGAAAATCTGTCGAATTAAAGCCATGCAATTTTTCGGGTTTAATCTTCTTGGCTTTTCAAACATTTGAGATTTAAGTCACAATCTGAAAAACACTGACAGAACCAGCAGTCTTGACAGCTGTCAACCACTAATATGTCATGACTCTTTTGGCTTTTCAAACATTTGAGATTTAACCCTTAAATGCATGGCGTACCATATATGGTACAGGTCCTAAATCTTTCGTTAATGTGTTGAATCAATTTAAATCATGTTTGTGCTTGCTCTAGATTGATTCGAAAATAATTGCCTCATGCATTTAAGGGTTAAGTCACAATCTGAAAAACACTGACAGAACCAGCAGTCTTGACAGCTGTCAACCACTAATATGTCATTCGTTATTCTGCTGCAATTTTTTGACAGATGACATGTGAAAACTATTAAAGATGACAAATAAAAAGCTATTAACTTTAATTGAAAAGTTTTAAATACCAATGCAATTTTTAAAAATTTGAAATTTTTTTCTCTCTTGCAGTTCTACAGCAACAACAACAACAGGAGATATCAATTAGCCTCAATGTTGCTTGGTTTTTGTGATTATCGGCCAATAAATGTGCGGTAAGTGTAAAAGTCCTTTAAAGCAACATGAGTCCTTTAAATCCTTTAAAGATTGGTAGGTTTAAAGGTTGGTACATAAATGGTTGGGCCATAAATTTGCAACAATTTAAGTCGTTTATAAAGAGAAAATCCACAAAACCTTCGTTAAATTTCATTAAATGAAATATCGCATTAAAGATAAAAACAACAATAATGCAAAAAATCTCACACGCACTTTTGGCTCAAGTTGAGCACGTAGCGGACGGACGGCGCTTGGATTTTGCGAGCGAAGAAAAGGTGCGTCGAGCAGCCAGCCGACTCGAAGGAGTGGCCTACGAGTGGGGAAGGCGGGTGGGGGGTGGTTGGGTTTCATGGCATTGTTTTGTGGCTCCATTAAAAAGTCGACATGTGAAATGTGGCGAATCGATTTTTGAGTCTTGGCCTGACTTAACACGCGCCGTCTGATTGGCACAGATGAGCGCGCGAGCGAGTTGCAGTCACAAGAGGGAGAGGAAGAAGGGGGAGAAAGTGCGATATTTGACGTGAAAGAAGACTAATGAATAAATGTTCAGACATTTGTGTGCGTGTGTGTGTCTGCGAGATAAGACAGGCACGGCGAAGAAAGTGGAAAACGGGGACGAAAGACCGAGCGGCGCAGACAGACTGAGACGACGAACGGGGTGGCTGCGAAAATGGGCCAGACAGAAAAATAAGTAAAGAATAACAGGAAGACAAGTCTACTTAGTGTAAGTGTATGTGTAAGTTGGACAGACTGGAAGGTGGTGGAATGGATGGGCAGATTTGTTCATGGAAAAGAGGGGTTGGTAGGTACAGTAGGGGAAAAAATTGCCCTTGCAGTTATGAGCATAGAAGAGATAAAGAATTAATTAACAGATGATTTGGTATAACAAAAGTTGAACAGATAATTAAGATATAACTTCTGGAAGCCAACAAGAATGTATTAGATACTTTTCAATCTTTTCGATGTACGTTTATAGCGCAAATGCTATCAAAGAGAATCCACCATAGAGTAGCAGATTAAGAAATGAACAGAGAGTAAATCGGATGGACTACAAAATACAGGAAAATAATTGACTTGGGTGAGGAGAGAGTCTTGGATTGATGGAGGAATCTACTGAAAAGCTAAAGAAGTCAATAAAAAAACGATTGGATGGTTACAAATACGAAAGAAAGCAACTTAACTGGACAGAGGAGAAACTACATGGATTGTTGAAGAAATCTATAATTAAAACACAACAACAACTAATTTTAATTAGTTCACTTAAGTGAGGAGAGAGTCTTGGATTGTTGAAGGAATGCACTGAAAAGTAAACGAAGTCAATAAAAAAACGATTGGATAGTTAAAAATAAAAAGGAAAGAGATTTAACGGGATAGAGAAGAAACTACATGGATTGTTGAAGAAATCGATAGTTAAAAACAACAACAAATTTGAATTAGTCTACTTGGGTGAGAAGAGAGAATTGGATTAATGGAGGAATCTACTGCAAAATTAAGGAAGCCAACAAAAATACGATTGAATAGTTAAAAATATGAAGGAAAGTAACTGAACTGGACAGAGAAGAAACTATATGGATTGTTGAAGAAATCTACAAATTAAAAAAAAAAACTAATTTGAATAAGTTCACTTAAGTGAGTAGAGAGTCTTGGATTGTTGGAGGAATCTACTAAAAAGTAAAAAAGTCAATAAAAAAACGATTGGATAGTTAAAAATATAAATGAAAAAGACTTAACTGGACAGAAACAACATGGATTGTTAAATTAATGTACAATTTAAAACAATAATAAATTTGAATTAGTTTATTTGGAAGAGGAGTCTTGGATTGTTGGAGGAATCTACTGCAAAGTAGAAGAAGTCAATAAAAAGACGACTGGATGAGTAGTGAAAAATATAAAGAAAATTAACTTAACTGGACAGAGAAGAAATTACATGGATTGTTGAAGAAATCTACAAAAAAAAACAACAACAAATTTCAGTTAGGAAGTCACTTTGAACTAGAATGAACACCAGAATGTCTAAGGTCGTCAACTGACTGACTCAATTGAGATCTTTTATTGAGAATTTATTGCATTCTTTTTATTTATTGTATTCTTTGATTTTTAAAATTTTTTTCCAGCCAAATTAAACACGAAAACTGAAAATATTAAACAAAAAATATTGACCCTTACTTTCTAACATGATTTCATATGTTAATTTAAAGGAAAGATTGGATTGCATTGGTCGCGCATTTTAGTGTTAGGGAGCATTGCAAAGTAGACTCAGGGACATAAGAAATACAGCAAAAGTATTCGCGATTTAACAGCCGAATGGGCATAAACTTACAACAGCAACACTCAAGTCGACAGAGAAGTCGACAGTAGCGTCCAGTGGACGCGGCAGCCAAGTGAAATTCATGTGTTGGCGTCTCGACTGCGCAAGCAAATCGCGCCAAACCAGAACTTGCCGCTTCAACCTTACTCAATTTCATTCTATTTGTGCTGTTTTAAACACATTCAGACATACAAACATACACGCAAATGTATGTATTTTTATATGTCTGCATTTACAACGCTGAACAAGGCACATAAACTGACACTGTAAAAAATTTTAACAATGTGCTTCGAACTTTGAAGTTTGAACTTACAGAATGTTGCTCTAGAAGATGGACTTAGAAATTAGTAGATTTGTAAAAAGAAGAAATGGTTTAACTTGCTTTGTATGAAAGGACAAACAATTGTTGGGCATTGTGTGAAAAATGTTAAAGAAGTTCAAACATTATCATGAAATTTGTTAAATATTACACTGAGACTTCATTCAAAGAAATTCCATATAAGAATCGAAGAGTCTAAATAAATGTTTGATCTAAACATTTTACCCTCGAATAAGCAAATTTTTTAATATGATCCCAAAAAAATTTAAAAAGATATTCATTATTTTTGAATTTTTTATGAATTTCAAGACTTTATTTAGCATTGTTAGAATGATCCGATTTAAGTAAAATATGCACCAGTTTGTTCCATAACTTGCTGCCATTTTGAAGGTAATTCCATTGTGCTTCTCTCTTAGAAACCCTCGTCCCTATTGGCAAAAAACTGGGAGAGAAGATTTTCAAAAGCTTCCCATGAGGCAATTTTGTCACCAAAATCATTCGCCATGGACAGAAACAAATAGTAGTCAACTGGTGCCAGGTCCGGACTATAAAGTGAATGCATAAAATTCTTCCAACCAAGTTTCTAGAACTTCTGGCGAGTCATAATCGATGGATCCTATTCTCGAAAGCTGGACAATTACTTCCTTCAGACAGTCCAATTGTTGACAGCACTGGTCCAAATTAAGAGTTTGGCTGTAGAGCAGCAGCTCAGAGTATATGATTCCTTGTCAATCATATCAAACATACAGAAAAACTTTCCTTGTCAATCACATCAAACACACATAAAACCTTTCGCGATTCGCAGTTGGAAATGGGGTTCATGCGGTTTCAAAGGCAAAATTTTCACCAGCAAACTCATTTGCCATAAACAGAAACGGATGGGTATCACCTGGAAAAGTAGTTCATAGTATAAGTATGATTCCCTGTCAATCCCATCAAACACATAGCAAAACCTTTCTGACTTGGTCACCGTGGTTTCAAGCGATCTTTTGTGCAATATTTATCTTCTGGGCGATCGAAACAGTGCTTTTATGCGGGTTGGATTCGAAGATTTCCATGATTTGATTGACATTTTTGATAGTTGCCCTTTTAAAGCGTTGAGGATATTTGACATCAAAATTACCGGAACGGAATTGACCAAGGGACACAAATTATGTGTGATTGGCTGTTACAGTATCAGAACTTAAAACACTATTCAAATTTTCAGTCACCTTTGTCACCTTTGAAGAAAGTCTATAAAAAATGAAGTATTTCGTTTTTTAAAGTGTTCGTTTTTGAAACACGCTCAAACAAAACCCAGTGAAGCAATCACAAAACTGTCTGAAAAGTTTTCTTAGTACGAAATTTTATCTTTCGAAAGGCATTAACACTATTCAAATTTTCAGTCACCTTTGTCAAAGAAAATCTGTAAAAAATGAAGTATTTAGTTTTTTAAAGTGTTGACGCGCGCTCAAACAAAACCGAGTCAAGCAAAAACAAAACTGTCTGAGAAGTTTTCTTAGTATGAAAAGTTATCTTTTTAACGGCATAAACACTATTCAAATTTTAAGTCACCTTTATTGAAAAAAATCTGTCAAATGTGGCTTATGCTGCATGCATGGTTGGTATCCATGTTTGATGCACGCTCAAACAAAACGGAGACGAGCAATCACAAAACTGTCTGAAAAGTTTTCTTAGTATGAAATGTTATCTTTCTAAAGGCATATGTAAACACTATTCAAATTTTCAGTCGCCTTTATTGAAAAAAAACTGTCAAATGTGGCTTATTCTTTCTTTGCTGGTGTCCATGTTTGATGCACGCTCAAACAAAACTGAGACATGCAATTACAAAACTGTCAGAAATTTTCTTAGTATGAAATATTATCTTTCTAATGCCATCTAGCAAAACAAGATTGCACCTATACAACGCAAGATATGTATTACTGAAGTCATCTATTGGAAAACTAATGGATTTATTTTTACTACACTTTATGTATGAAAACAAAGTCTTTATCGAGCAATCATAATTTTCATATTATTTTGCAATCAACTATGTATATAACATTTTACTCGTAATCAAGAAAATCTGTCTCATTTTATATGCACAATTTTTTCCCAGTGTACTCTAATCACTTAAACGTTCGCTCGTTGCTGTTGCGACTTTGCACGAATATATACACGAAACAACAAAAATTGCGCTCCCTCTTCAAACTCTAATTTCCACTTAAATGCTTAACGTAATGTGCAGCCGCCCGCGCGCACACCTCATCCACGCATCGCAGACGAAACAACAAAAGCAACAAAGAATATGCAATTGCAAAAAAAAAAAGAAACACTACACAACTACAAAAAGTGGCGAACAGCTTTAAAAACGAGTCAATAGCGGCGGTGTGCTTTTTGTTGGCTATTTTCTTGTTGTTGTTGTTTTTGTTGCTGGACTTTATAAACAGTCTATATGTCACTGGCGTGGCGGCGTCGGCGGCGGCGGCGGCGCAGACGCAGCAGACAGACGCGACTTCATGTTTTATGTATTTCGATTTTAATATGTGGCCAGCGTCGAAGTCGAAGTCGTCAGCGTCAGCGTCGTTGTGACAGCCATCAGGACATAGCGACACAGACAGTCGTTGACTGCGCGTCTAAAAATGTGATGCTGGGGGGGGGGGGGGCGACAGAACCACAGATGTGCTCGTGTTCGTAGGGGCCAAAGCTGTGTTGTCTGCGCTTTTGGGAAAATCCTTTGGAAATTGCAGCGTTGTTGTTGTCTGTTAGACTTATGAGTCCTTCGAGTCGCATTAGACACATTTTCGTTGTTGGTTTTGATTATAAATAGTTGTTGTTGTTGTTGACTTTCATGTGGTGTTTTTGTGTGTGTGGCTCAGATTGGAATCTGACTTTGGGAGCTGCTTATTTATTTGCATTAATTTGGCGCTGTTTTGCCAGTCGTTGCCGCCATTTCGTTGTTGTTGTGCTTAGAATTGTAAGGATTTGGCGTTCTGACATCATCGGGGAGCAACTTTTTCTGTTTTCGTTTTCGTTGCTGTTGTGAGACCTGAAATTAAATTGCATTTTAAAAGTTCATAGAGTGTGGATTGTTGTTCTTGCACGCACCTTGAAACATGGTCAAAGCGAGTCCACATCAAAGCAAATCTCTATTGGACACACCTCACACAGCAAAGAAGTGCGTGCGCTTCGAACTCTACGGGCCACCAGTGCGAATACGCAACAATTAATTGTGTATTTTCCTCCACACGCTGTTCGCAACGTTGCTGACAAACTCTGCTGACGACACTTTGCCACTGTTAATTGGCCGTAACTCATACGACACGTTGTGCACGCCGACAGATTTTGGCAAATAAATTTCGAAAAATTGCTCCAAAACCACAGAAATTCTTTCAAGCTGCTTTTTTAATTTTTATTTGTAATTTTACAATAACAAAAGAAGATTGCAAATTATTCTCCGAGTACACTTTTGCTGTCACTCAACTGTCGTAGATTTTAGCAAATTTTCTTCTTTCACTTTCAGTTAAAATATTGGGCGCCATTTAAAGGGTTGAAGCGACGCACAGCAGACAGCAGGCGGAAAAGGTGAAAAACGCCTTCACACACACACACAAACAAACACACTCACACACAAACACACACAGCCTGCAGCCAAAGGTTGTGCGCGGCCAACAATTCTATTGATTCTTTATTTAAATTTGGCTTCAGGCCGCCTGACTGCGACAGTGACGCGTCTGCTTTTGCGTCCTTGTGCCACTGTGCAATCGAGAGGCAAATAAATGTGCTTTCACTTGCTTGCTGCTACTTTTGTTGTTGTTGTTGTTGTCAATGTTATTTATTCATAAACTCAGCAGGCGTCTGAAGGCGGCTCGTTCACATGTTCGCGCCAACAGTGACTTGTGCTCCGTGTGTGTGTAGGTGTTTGTTTATATTTTGCTATACCAAAAAAACAACAAAAAAAAATTTCCCACACAGGTGGGCGACCTTTAATCGACCCGAAAAAGAAAATAAAAAACAAAAATCTACGGCAAAGTATGGTCGCAGCCAACAAAATTGGTTCTCCTGCTCTTCGCTTTTTGTGTGGTTTTTGTTTTATTTGCATTTGCCGTGCGCGACTTCTTCAACCTTTTGGCCGGTTTCACACCCATTTTCAGGTCAAATGTTTCGTTGACTTGTGCAACCCAATTTGTTTAGTTGATACTTTTGTATTGTGGTCGACCTGTGTTGATGAATGAAGGAATAAAACATTAAATATTAAAATTACATTTGAGTGATTTCTGACTCGACAGCTGTGTATTCTAATCTACACAGAAGAATAATTTATGAATAAATGAGGAATGGGTGAAAGAATGATGAATTAATGAAGTGTAAAAAAGTCTATAAAAGTCATAAGATAAGTTAGATAGTAATTTCTATAAATTTTTTAATAATTCTATTACACTCGCAGGTATAACTGAACCAAAGATTGAGTGACTGTTTACCTGAAATTTCGAAAGCTAAAAACAATTCTAAGATCGTTTAATTGAATTAAAAAATTAGACACCTGTCGAAAGTTGACCTGACAGTTTGAAAACTGCATCAATATCTGCCGAAACCGTGAAGCCTTTCACCACCAATGCTGGATTTGTGTTTCATCTGAGTTTATGACTGTCTTAGCCATAATTCCCTAACAATTGTTGATCATAAAAACGCAAAAATAATCATCAACTTTCAGGGGTTTAGGTCAAGGAAAGTATAAGAAATTTACATTTTTATTATCTGAGACTCAGATAATAAACTCGGCCCTGTAGCGATTGACATGTGGTTCTTCTTTCAATATGCCCTTACAAGATCTCCTGTAGATTTTGTTCAATTGATCGTTGATGATTGATAACTGATATCTGATTGGGAGATCGAAGTGAATAGAACACCTTAAGGAAGGGGGTAGAAAGATGGATAGAGTAAAGTAAGAAAAGGTGGATAGTTTTATTTATCCACTCTTTGTTTTAAAACCGTGAATAAATTTGAAAGATTGGAAGATTGATGTAGGAAAAGATGGAAATTGATAACACTGCACAACAAAATCAAATTTTTTTTTAAAATAACAAGGTTCTGACAACGGATTCTGGTAGAGGGGACCAAAAAAAAATATACGTGTATCGGCGTTTTGAAAGTTTACATCTGAATTTTTTTTTAGGGGGGGTCAAAGTTTTCCCCCTTTTGCACATTCTTATGGTGAATCGGCATACGAAAACCATGTAACCTTACATTTTAGGTATATGATGGGTTCAGCAATTTGATGTAAAATACTACGAAGAATATTTTTGTGGAGCATTTTAACCCTGTAGCTACTATTTTTATGGGTCAATTGGACCCTTTTTTTCTAAAATGCCAAAAATGTCCTGTAAAACAGGACTTTTTAAGGAAAAAATGTACCACGAAAATATTCGCCATAAAATTCGACTATAGGTCTCTGAATACATCAAAGCTCAGAAATTAACTTCAACGCCAGAATTAGGCCAAAACTGAAAATGTATTTAAGTGTTTATTTCGCACTTATTCAAAATTGGTACTAAAATCTCCTACAAAACTTGATTTTTGAGGGTTAGTGTGTATGGGAAAATTGTTGAACGCAAAATGTCACTATAAGTCACCGTACAAAAGAAAGCTCTAGATATAATATATATAATAGAAAAATGAGAACAATTTTGGGTATTTAAGGTATTCATTTTATTTTTCGTTTAGCTCTTGGCAATTCAACACCGTTATCAAATAATGTCCAGCATACATCACCTATAAAAGATTAAATACCCTTGCCTGTATACCGTTCCTAAATGGGGTCCAGTGGCGGATTCAGGGGGGCGAGTTGGGGGTCGAACCTCCCCGAAATATTAGGATCGACTTTAAAACTACATACAAATTAAAATGCATTTTATAAATACTAAAGAATTACTTTTTGAAACCCCCCGAGATATTTTTCAGAATTCAGAAAATGAATTTTTGGTGAAATACTAACACCTAGTTTTCCGAATGCACTCATCATGGTGTCGACGTGCATTCGAGCAGCAGGAGAACGATTTTTGCCTAGAACATTGTCAATGACTCCTTTAATGCTTTTCCATGCGACAAACTCATTTGGTGAAAGCATTTGATCGAATTCGGCGCTACACATAAGCCTTTTTATGTATCTCAGGACCAACAAAAACACCCGTTGTAATGAAAAAACCAAATTTTGTAAATTTATTGGTATGAAACCAATATGAAAAGTAAAGTTTTAGCATTCATACCTTCTTTTATCTTTGCTTCGTTTAGTTTTGGAAACAATGTCTTCAGAAAGTTAAATGCCGATCCATTTGTATCCAAACACTTAACAAAATTGTTTACCACACCAAGTTTTATATGTAATGGTTGTAAAAGTATTTCTTTTGTTGGCACAAGCGGTGGATGGAGAATATTATGCTCGCCTAATGTCACTTCAGCTCTCGGCTCCCATTGTTTTTTGGAATATTGGTTGCGCTTCCATCTGCTATTCCACGTGCAAGTTTTGTAGGACATTGTAGTACCAATTTTGAATAAGTACGAAATAAAGACTTAAACCAATTTTCAGTTTCGGCCTAATTCTGGCGTTGAAGTTAATTTCTGAGCTTTGATGTATTCAGAGACCTATAGTCGAATTTTATGGCGAATATTTTCGTGGTACATTTTTTCCTTAAAAAGTCCTGTTTTACAGGACATTTTTGGCATTTTAGAAAAAAAGGGCCAAATTGACCCATAAAAATAGTAGCTACAGGGTTAAAATGCTCCACAAAAATATTCTTCGTAGTATTTTACATCAAATTGCTGAACCCATCATATACCTAAAATGTGAGGTTACATGGTTTTCGTATGCCGCTTCACCATAAGAATGTGCAAAAGGGGGAAAACTTTGACCCCCCCTAAAAAAAAATTCAGATGTAAACTTTCAAAACGCCGATACACGTATATTTTTTTTTGGTCCCCTCTACCAGAGTCCGTTGTCAGAACCTTGTTATTTTTTTTTGTGTTGTGCAGTGTAATGGATAGAATATCCTGGGAACTGGAAACAATAGAGAGTAAAGTGGGGACAAGGTACTTAAATTGTATTGTCCACGAAGTCAATTACAAATATTAGCATTGTGAAATTAGAAAGATGGAAATTAAAAATTAGAGAAATATTCCTGAGCTATTTCTCTAATTTTTAATTTCCATCTTTCTAATTTCTAGAACAAAACGATAAGGGAAAAGATGGATATGGAGGATGAATAGAATGGCTCAAAGAGTGAAAATAAAAAAAGATGGATGAATTGAATTGAACTGAGAAAGTAAAGATTGAGTGAGAGAGCGAAGTGAAAAAAGATGAAAATTGAAAATTAATGGAATTCTTTAGAAATTAAATAGAACACAAAGACAGAGACTGTGAAATTGGAAATATGAAAATTAAAGATGAGTAAAATTGCCTAGAATCTGAAACAAAAAGATGGGAAGACTGGAGTGGAATAAATTATTCGGACAGTAAATTATCATAGATAGATTTAAATAGTAAAGTTCGGATAGGTTGAAATTGAATAAAAATAGAATTGCTCTGGGACTTGAGAAGATGTAGAGGGAGAGGGAGGGAGTTGTGTACGGAGTAAATTGGGAAAAGATCAATGAATTGAATTGCTGAGGAAGTAAAATAAAAAGGTTGGAACAAAAAATAAGAAGAGGGGAAACATAAGGAGACTGTAAAAATAATAGAGAATGGTTGAGGAAGTCAATTCGAAAGGCTGAAAGAGTGAAGTGTGGACAGAAGTGAAGTGTTAGTTAGAAGGACAATAATTGGATTGAACTGTAAATGGTCCAAAAAGGATATTTGGGTGCAAGAAAGGATACTATTTTAGTTGAAAACGAAAAAGGAGGATCGGATAGTTGTAGGAAGATAACTTATAAGAAGCTGATTGGGGTCCGAATAATATAGAATTAAATTATATGAGGCAAGGAAAGAAAGCTTAGTGATGGGGAAAAAAGAAAAAGAGAATAAATAACTTAGAAAATTGATAGAGTTGGAGTTGTGGATAGTAGTGTCCGACCAAAGGTGGATTGTTGGCCGAAGCCGAATATTCGGCATAACTAAAACATTAGGTTGAAGGTCGAACGCCGAAGCCGAATACTATTAAAAATAATAAAATTAAAAAATTAAAATTAAAATAATAATAATGAAAAATTTTTTAAGGAAAAAACTTATAAAATTTAGCCGTTCATTCTCTATTCAATTCTTTGTTCCACTTAAGAAATAATAAAAGAATATCTCAATTTATATATTTTAGTAAAAAAAAAAAACTAACAACAGTCTTAGCGTTCCGTTTCCACCAAAAACAAAAAATCCAACCATTCAATCGACGTAAATAATAATGGTTAAATAAAATCAAAAAGTGATAATTTTGTATTTGTCCATAAATATTAAATAATTCGTCTGTAATTAAAAAATATTTATGCAAAATTTATTTAACCCGTTTTAAGCTAAAATTGTTCAAAAATAAAATAGCTCAAGAACTCTAACAAAGAGGCGTGGCGACTTCAAATGTCATCGACAAGGAATAAGAAAAAGACGAGAAAAACTAAATACAAATTGGAAAAAGGAACAAAGAGAAGTTATGATAAAATAAAATTAAAAGAAATTAAAGAAATACAGAAATAGTAATAAGAAACAAACTTCATTTAGAAACATTTTTAAGGTTTAAGAGCCATAAAGCGGACACTTGAAGGCAACAATTGGACGTGTAAAGAACAGAAAGAGAAAATAGTAAATACAAATTTTACTAAAGTTAAAAAACAAATATGTAATGAAGAAATCAAAAGAAGTAGAAAAGAATAAATTGAAAAAAGACAGAAAAAAGCAGCAACGGTAAACTAACAAAATATAGAAAATTTGTTATAAGATTTTAGAGCTACAACGCGGACACTTGAAGGCAGAAATTTAATGTGAAGTTAAAGAACGCGAAGTAGTAAAAATGAAGAAAAACGAAAGTGAGAAGACATTCGAATTGTGGAGGCAAACATTAAACGAATATTGCGTACAACAAGGCAACACAACAACACGAATAGTAGCAGCGAACAAGTGTAAAACAACTAAACACAAAAAATTAACTGCAAGGAAAAAATGAACTAAACAGCAAAAAAAAATAATGTCGGTGCCAAAAGGCAACAACGTCGACTCCCAAACAAGCTGCGCCAATTTCCAGTATTCAACGATTTCGTTGCTGCACTCAACTCATGCTTTCCCTCTCTCTCCTTCTCTCTCTCTCTCTGGCTCACATGCTTATTCTCACTCTGGCACCAACAACAACAACATCTCACTCCCTGGCATCATTATGAATATGTGATATGTCGCAGTTGTAGTTGTTGTAATTGTTGTTCATCTTTAACTGCTTCTTCTTCTTCGTCTTTATTTTGTTGCTCTTCGCATTTTGTGCAAATTTAATACAATCTGTAATGTGTTTTTGTTTTTGTTTGCACTGCAACGAACGCCAACGACACAGACAGACAGACAGACAGACACAGTGCACGGCGCACATCGCTCGTAAGGTTCAGTTTCAGAGTTGAAGGTCAGTCGCTGTTTTATGTCATTCAACTTGTCCGTCGCTTTTATTTACGAATGCGAATTCAACGTTTCGTCTTTCTCCACTCGCTCACTCACTCACTCACTCGCCAATTCACTCGTCGTTGTGCATTTGATTTGCGTGTTGCTGTTGTTGTTGTTGATTTCCGATGGGCGAACACTTCCCCAACGATGCAATTCAATCGGTTGTCTCTATCTGTCTGTCTGTTTGTCTGTCCGTTGGTTCGTCTGTCTATTCAACTGTCTCCTTTGCTGTCTGTTTGTTGCGCCTATTCCGCCAGTCCGCTGCAGCGGCATTTCGTGCATGCAAACGATGTAATTGTTGTTGTTGTTGTACATTCGTTCATCTGTCATTCTTCGGCTGTTGTTCGTTTGCTTGTTAGGCTGTACGAGCGGCGTGTTGTTTTTGTGGGGCGGGGAATGGGTCCCGCATATAAATTGACTGACTGACTGACGGCTCAAAGATGTCTGCACAATTACAACAAACCACAAAACAACAACTAAAACATTAGTCCGCAGCTAAAGTGAGAAATGCATCGAAATGAGAAATGTTTTTCAAATAAACAAATCCACATTTACTGCTGCAAATCTTCAATGCTGAGATGTGGAGGCGTGAAATTTATATGGGATGCTTGAATATTGTTGTTGTTGTTGTTACTTCAATTTGCCATATCCATCAATGAATTCCGTTGCCAGATAATTTTTTCTTTCCAGTTTTTTTTTGTAGTTGAGGAATGAAAAAGCCCTGAAGAAGATAATAAGAAATGTTTTTTCTGTTAATAGTTAGTAGGGTTACCAGAGCTTTATTAAAAGTACTTGAAATGTGCTTTTTACACCCAAATGTGAGCTCAACTAGGGGACATCCTAACCTAACCCCAAATGCCATTTTCACACCAATTAAACTTATGCTCTGGTAACTCGTTAACAGTTAATTTTACATTGTTACGAAAATCACTTCTGCTGGCCAAAGTAGGTGTAGTTCGTATCGCTGAACTGTGCCAAAATAAAACTTATTGAAATTCTTTAACACAGTTCGCACTGGAAAAAGCCCTGAAGAAGATTATTAGAAAATTTTGTGGTTAATAGTTGAAAAGGTTGCCAGAGCTTCATTACAACTAATTGAAATGTGCTACTTTTTACTCCCAAATGTTAGGTCAACAGAGTGACATCCTAACCTAACCTTACTGACCTAACCCCAAATGCCCCTTTACCACCAAATGTTTGTCTTTTTTTACATTTACAAATTTACATGACTATCCAATCAGCTAATGACTGAAGCCAAGCCAACTTATTACCTGGTAACTCGTTAACAGTTAATTTTACATTGTTACGAAAATCAATTCTGCTGGCCAAAGTAGGTGTAGTTCGTATCGCTGCACTGTGCCAAAGTAAAACACACTGAAATTCTTTAACGCATTTCACTATGGTAGTAAATTTATTTAAAATTTTCCACTTATCACTTTATTTTCACTTTCACGGTTGCCACTTGGCCAAAATTTTGTTGACTAGAATTTTTTTGGAAAAACAATTAACCTAAATGTAACCAAGTTCAAAAGAAGAACAAAAAAATTACTCATAACTTTTCTACATGGTTATGATGTAAAAAAATAAGAACAACAAAAAAAGGTTTTGCTCAAATCTTTGTCGCTAAATATTTGTCATATTTTGTACATTAGGTTTTTCTTATACTGAAAACTGAACAAAAAGTAACCAAGTAACTATTAGGTGTACAACTTTGCTTCCGCCGTTTTCCGATAGGTGGCTGTACCGGCTGAGGCTGGTTGAAATACATAGATGGTAATGCCTTTAAAGTGAGTGTGGACAGTGCCTAACGAATTGTCATCGCCGTTTCAGTGACAGTTGTTCTTGTTTTCGTATTATTCACGCTCGAAAATGTCCGTTTATGTGCCCAATTCTCGCCATTTGCGGGAAGTTTTACTTTTCTGTTACAATTCGCAAAAAAATGCAGCTGAAGCGCATCGAATGCTCTCAGAAACTTACGGTGATGCTGCTCTGAGTGAAAGAACGTGTCGGGAGTGGTTTCAACGTTTTAAAAATGGTGATTTCGATGTCGAAGACAAACATGGTGGTGGAAGAGAAAAAACCTTCAAAGATGAACAACGAGCTCTTAAAACCGGGTGAAACCATCACAGGAGATCGCTACCGAACGCAACTGATGCGCCTTAGTCGCGCGCTAAAAGAAAAGCGGCCACAATATCAAGAGCGACATGACAAAGTCATCCTCCAGCACGACAATGCTCGGCCTCACGTCGCAAAAGTGGTCAAAAAGTACCTGGAAACGCTGAAATGGGAAGTCTTGCCCCACCCGCCGTATTCCCCAGATGTCGCCCCTTCTGACTTCCACCTATTCCGTTCGATGGCACACGGCCTGGCAGATCAACATTTTCAATCCTTCGAAGAATTGGAAAAATGATTGCTTCATGGATAGCGTCAAAAGAGGACTGCTTTTTTCGAGCCGGGATCCGAAAATTGCCGGAAAGATGGGAGAAAGTTGTCGCTAGCGACGGACAATACTTTGAATAATACATCTGTAAGCACTTTTTCGCAATAAAGCTTTTAATTTTGGAAAAAAACGGCGGAAGCAAAGTTGTACACCTGATAAAATTAAAGAAAATTAAAATTTTAATTAATCTATTTTGGTTAAAAGTAACCAACTGCGGCAACCATGTACCCGGCTGCCTTTTATAGTAGCCTGCCTGGAGTGCAATTCATTCACGAACATTCTAGCATTGCCTCGAATCGTCTCTACGATAATTTGCGCAAAATTACCATGCGCCCTAAAAGTATGCAATACTGTTGCCAACAAATGCCCGTTCAGTGTTGTCAAAGCAAGCCGCATGATTATCGCAATATTTTCTTCCAATTGTTAATTCAGTAGGTCAAGATTTCGGCATGGGAAGACTTAGGAATCTGTTAGTTAAAGTGCAAAGTGTAAATGAGAAACTCTCTGTTTAGGTCCTTTAACCCATTTTGAACAGAACCTCAGTTTCGTGATAAGTACGGAAATCTCTGCTGAAAGTTACAAATGAGTTCATCAGTTGCGTATTCAGTTCTACTATTCTATAAACTATAGTTCTAGTAAAGAGTGAGGCCTGACATTATGATAAAGTGGTTCTTCGAAAGGTGAATAGTGTTTTGAAGCATTTGAGTTGTTACAACTCTGGAAGCTTCTCTCATTCTATATTTAAGTTTAGATACTCCCGACCAATGGGCTGCCTCAAGGTTAGCCTCATGAAGCTTCAGTAGACTGGAAATAGTCTCACCTCCTTTCTTGTTACTGCATCGGGAATCTTGGTACCCTCTATGGCAGCGATGACCACTCCGCTACTCGCGAATAGCATCGACACTGCCTTACAGTCGTTTACGTGCGTCGTCATTGGTTCCCAGGGAATGAGGCAGTGCCGCAGTTACTCGCGAGTAGCAGAATGGTCATCACTGTTCTATGCCACCACGAGCGGGTATCAATAGACCAGGTACTGTATTACCCCCATACCGATCTTTCCCTCTTATCGACTTCGTCTCATTGTCTCCAATATTGCACTCAATTTGCTAATTAGTCATTTACTACCTTGAACATTGGGTCCAACTGGCGCAAATCAGCTTCGGCCAATGGGTTCATTAGACTACACTTTCGCAATGACTGGCGCTGTGATGGAGGTCGAGTCGTGAGTTCAAGAGTTCTTGAGTCGACTGAATGTTCGCACAACTAGTTCGATAATGTTTAGTTGCCGTTGGCCTCCTCGCTTGCGGTGCTTTGTAGTCGCTGCATCTAAGTAATTAAATAGTCGAATGACCATGGAAACCACCCTACCGCAAGGCGAATTGCATTGAGCGGTTCGACCTTATAAGCTAACGTCCCTGCATTCTGCACAGAATGACAAACCTGGCACGTAAGTTCATTAGTTGTAATCGTATGAGTTGAAAAGTCGGTGCTTAGATTGAGTTGAGACAAGGTTGGGGTTGGAAAATTAAAACAAAACATGAACCATAAAATTATTTTTGGAGTTTTATAGATACCATTTTAAATAAAGTGGGGTAAAAATTGTTCAACAAGAAAGCCAAGGCTAGGTTAGGTTATGGTGGCTGCCTCTGTAAGAGACACACTCGGAGGTCTATTGGGAGGCTCATTGGTATTTTTTCCTGTTTTTGGCACTTTTTTTAATTTATTAACTTTTTACCTCTTTTATTTAACGGTATTTGAAAGACGTTGATGATATTCTATAAGAGCCTTCAATAAAAAAGACCTTTCTATCCACTTCCATCATTATTTGGTTATCTATTAACTCCTGGACTTCATCAATGGTTCAAAGAAAGTGATGAGAATCCTTAAGAAAGACACGTCGTTTGATATTACCTTCTACACTGACGGGTCCAAGAGGGAAAGCTTTGTTGGTTCGCGTATTTACTGGGACCCAGGACCCAGATATAAAGGTCAATGAAAATGCGTGCTGTCTGGCCAGAAACGTATCTTCTATCAAATCATGTCTTGCAGAACAAGTTCTTGATTTTCTAGGTTCTGTAGAGAAGACAATCTGGAAATGTTTCTCATCTGAGTCGAACTGCAAATGGAAATTTTCTTACTTACTTAGCTGGCTATAACAACCCGTTACCCAGTTACAACCTTCATACAATCGACTAAAGACCAAAAGACCCCTCCCCAAATTTGTTCCTGAGCATGCCCATGTTTCTTTCTGAAAAGTGAAGAATCACAGCACTGGGCATTCCTTCGCTGGGGGTATCCCTAAAGTTTAGGGAGGAAAGATCTTCGCCGGATGATCCGAATAATCACAGGACACATTCCATGCGGATTAGGTCCGAGGATCCATCTTAAACATCCTACCTGGAGGAGGTAGACAGCACAGAGCATCTTCTTCGCCTTCGGAACGAGATTACACACCTTGGATTCAGAGGTTATGAGAATGGACGAGGTCCAGTCTCTCTCTTACCCTGTACAATCTCCTAAGATTCATTAAAGAGTTCAGGAAATTTATGCAAGAGGACTTGAACATCCTGTCTGAAGGAGATAGACAGGAGATCGACGCCTTCACTTTGGGATCAGATGTTATGAGAATGGACGAGGCCCAGTCTCTCTCTATTACCCTGTGCGATCTCCCAAGATTCACTAAAGAGTCCAAGACATTTGTACATTTGGACTGGAACATCCTGCCTGGAGGACAACAACTGAGAGCATCTTTTTCGGCTCTGCCTGAACGAGCTTACACACTTTGGACGAGTTCCATTCTTTCTTTTACCCTGTGCGATCTCCTAAGATTTATTAAAGAGTTCAGGAAATTTGTGCTGGACGACGAGAAGGAAGGGGACTACTTCCCTAGTTGCAACCCCTCTTTCTTCTATCGTTCTTTCTCGAACTTTAAGTACTATGAGTTCTTGAGGAATAGACCTTCTAGGGTGTATTTTTTTCTGGACCCCCTTACATGCATCCATCCCTGCATTGGGCATCGGAATTACCCTTTAAAGTCCTAATATTTTGAATTTCTTTAGTTTTGAACTGAAAAAGGTTTATAAATCGGAATCTTGAAAATACCTGGATTTTTATTTTCCAACCCCGAAATCACGAATTTATTAAATTTTAGACTTCATATATTTAAAAACTCCTGGAAATTGCGGAATTGGTTACTATTTTTTAATTCCTAATTTTTTTTTAAATGTACATTCGATGCTTTGCTGAATAATGCCGAAAAATCGTTAGATCCCAGCATTACTTTTAAATCTGGAATTTTTATAATTTCAGCTAATAAAATTTCATACAATGGTATTCTGAAATATCCTTAACACTAGAAAGACCGCAAGTTTTCCATACCTACAAAGACTACATATCATATCGGCTGATATCTCGAAAAGTACACATTGGATTTGGCAAATTTTTCATATAATAAATTAAAAGAAAATTTAAAATTTTTCACGATACAAAAATTAAAGTCATCAAAGCAAAATTTGATAGAAATACTCAAGAAAATACGGATATTTAAAAATTAAAAACCGTTAAAATTACCGCATTGGTCTTTCTAGTGTTAAAAGTCTTTGAATTGTTTTTTTTTTAATCTAAAGACCACACTGGAATATTTGAATGTTTGATGAGTTATTTCTGCTTGAAATTGAAGTCAGCTCTGTAATTATCTCTAAATCGAGTGTGTAAATATATATGTATATATAGTAATATATTGGAATGATGAACAATTTATATCGAAATAGAAAAAACTTGTTCTTGTTTTGTACTCAAAGTGCGAGAGATAAATAAAAATAATCATACAGCCAACTGTCCAGCCATACAAATTTTACGTTTATTCATTCATCTATGCAGCACGCAACCTACTTAATTATTAAAAAATATACATATATAAATATACATATATAAGTATGTATGTGTATATATAAACAATAGGCACTCATCGCCGCTGATATGAATGGACGCGCAAAAAAAAATTAAAATACTTATGAAGACGAAAATAAAAACAAATAAGTAAAATGCAAAATATCAGAAATAAATTAAAATAAAAGCTCAGAAAGTGAAAAATGAGCAAATATGAGAAAAATCAGAAATTATAGAAATTATGGAAAAATTTTAAATGAACTTTGCAGACAAGCAAAACAACAAAAATGAATGAGAAATGCCATTTAGGCGGTGGAAAACATAATCGAGAAATGCCAAAAGCGCAATTAAATATTTTTCACCTCAGCCGAGGCAGAGTCGAAGCTGCAACAACGATCGCTCCGAGATCGTTGGATTAACATAATCTTCGCTGCTTCCGCTTTTTTGCTTTGCTTGTTTGTTGCGTCTACTTTTTGCTCTTTTCCACTTTGTCTACTTGATTCATCTACGAATAGCCATAGCATAGATGCTGGAAAATATGCGCCGATCTTGCTGGCAGATATTTCTTCCTCTTCTTCTTGTTCTTCTTCTTCTGTGAAGACTACCTCTCATTTGTGCAGTATTTTTCTCTTTCTGTCTCTCAGTGAGCAGCCAACACTGTGTCTCGTCTAATTGAAATCATTCTCTCATAGTTGCCACTCTTGTGGCCCCTTCAGCCCATCTAAAGCGCCTAAGACCCGCTGAACTCATGCCCAACCACCCCTCCCCCTTCCCAAACCGCCCGAAAGCTCTCGTTCAAAACCGGTTTTTGCCGCTGTCGTTGTTGTTGTTGCCGCTTTAAGCTCTTTTAAAATTTTCGTGCTGGCAACTCGAGTAAACAAACAACCAAACCAATTGTCGTTGTCGTTGTTATTATTTTTTTGTATTGTTTTTGTTGTTGTATTACTGGTGCTATTGCTGACTTTGTAACATACTTTTTTGCCGCCGCGCATCGCAACTACATAAATACTTTTCATTTTGTTTGCTCTGCTCCGCTTTTGCGCACATCTTTTCTTCTCCTCTGGTGTTGGGTTTTCTGGTTTGCTTTGCTCAATTTGTTGTTATTATTGTTGTTATTGTTGTTCGTAGTGTGTCTGCATCTCTCAGACTATACTACAATTTATATATAGTTTAGTGTATTTGTTTTGTTGTATGTGCATTATTCTTATTGTTGTTGTTGTTGCTGCTGGTGTATCTGATATCTGGTTTTCGGAGTGTGGCGGCAACTCGGCGAGGCCTCTTACATGTTTTCCAGCCACTTGAGCCACACTTGTTTGTGTCGTTTGTGTTTGCTTTTAATGCTTTTGCTGTTTTTGTTGTTGTTGTGCTTGGTCTGGTTATCTGCAAATTAGGCTTAAATTTATGAACTTCGTGCGCCAATACACAGCGACAGCGAGTGTGTGGCCTGGGAATA
Organism: Melieria picta; assembly: GCA_964056695.1. Classification (NCBI taxonomy): domain Eukaryota; kingdom Metazoa; phylum Arthropoda; class Insecta; order Diptera; family Ulidiidae; genus Melieria; species Melieria picta. The sequence goes on along the minus strand of OZ057400.1, from coordinate 121,243,090 downwards.
CAACAAAGTTCGAGCTGTTCTCGGGGCAAAACACTTAACGGGGCAGAGAGAGACTGTAGAATACAATAAATAGTATCCATTTATACAATAAATAGCATTTCCACATGGAAAGTTTTCTTGATTGAGAAGAAACTATTTCTTGCTGGAATCCTTAAGAAAATTTAGAGTAACGGAAAGCGAGAAATAAAGTGAATTGAAAATTGCTTAACCGGGTTTTATAGTCTAGAAATTTGAAAAAAAGGATTTTTTTAAATTTCATATTTTCAAAGTTTGGACTTTTAAGAAAAAGCCTCTAAGAGGATTTACGGAAATTCGAATTAAAAAAACAAATTATTATTAAAAAATTATTTTCGGAGTTGTAGTTAATTTTGTGATGCGCCACTCAGACTGCCCGAAATTAGACTGTAAACTTTAAACAGGGTTTTCTCGAAACTCATTTTTTCGATCCGGTTGACATGATATCTCAATTTCTAATGCACCGATTAACTTGAAATTTGTAACAGACTTTCTTAATGCTATCAAAATTGCCTCGACGTAGGGGTTTTTGTAATATATTTTTGTTATTATTTTTAAAAAATTACCAAAGTTGAAAAAAGGAGGCAAACAATTACCGCAATTTTTTGCAAAAAATTTGTTTTTCCAATCGACTACGTCCAGATAATTCTACATCCTTGTTTAACATTATTTTTATGTTTCAAATCACCAGGAGGATTGGAATCATGTCAACCAGGAGACACCTTTTTCTTGAGTCCCCAATTTGCCGGTCTCTATCGACTTCAATTTTGAATTTTTTTTTCAACTATTATACATTTCTATACATTTGAAGGACCAGTAAAAAAATGATAAAACATGGATAGTAAAAATGATTATTGTTTTTTTAATTACGCCCGTAAAATCACCTCAAAATTTAGTCTTTAGACTAGAATACCCCCTTAACACTAGAAAGACCATTGCGGTCATGTTGAGGGTTTTTCATTTTAAATATCTGTATTTTCTTCAGTATTTCTGTCAACTTTTGCTTTGGTGACTTTAATTTTTTTATCGAGGAAAATATTAAATTTTTTACAAATTTATTTTTAATTTAATTTATCTATTTATTCCCAAAGTTACCTTCTGGTCGACCAGCCTTGCCGAGAGAAACAATATGCCATCCCGTTTTTAGCTTTCTTTGAAAAGTTCTCTAGAACGATTTATAGCCACTACGCATCCATTTCTAGACCGTGCTTCATAGTTTAACTGTCTGTCCCTAACAGTCTTTCCCTGTTCACTTTCTTCCTCAACTTAAAGCCGCCTGTTTTAGTTTAAGTTATAATTTCACCTGTTTTTGTAAGAATGAAAGAAGAACCTGTAGTCTGTAGGAATTACCATTCAAAGGCTAAAAATAATTAAAAAAGAAAACATGGTCAAGCAAGCGTAACTTGTATTTTTATGCTTATGTCCATTAAATACGGAACTCATCTTCCACGCCGAGAGGACCAAATATCTTGTAGACTATCCTTCTCTTAAATGACCTCAAAGTACTTTCATTGGTAGTCCACAACGTTCAAGGAGGATGGACCATATAGAAGGACGGAGATGTTAAGTGCCTTGTAGAGCGTAAGTTTTTTTCGCCGAGATAGAGCTCTACTTCTCAATGACCCCTCGAGCCCAAAATAGCACTTGTTGGCACTCCGTTTGATACCAAGATCATCATTACTGTGTTGTCAAAGACGCGAAGACCCCTTGCGTGTTGACAGAAAGTGAATTGAGAAATCGGGAGAGCTATAAACATTTTCTTGTATCCCTACATGCCATTAAACTCAAATATCTATCTAGCAAAAAATGTCTCGTACCTCCTCTTAGATTTTATTGTATTTAAAAACCTGTTTATTCTTAAAAAATATTCAAGAAAATATTTATTCAAAATCACTGTCATTGTTTTAGTCCAAAACTAGTCTGAAACTTTTTCAAAGCTGTTTCATTTTGGGAAAAAATCATAGTTCAACTATGCTCGCACTGCCCATTTCCGTGGACAGAAGATGAAAGAAACTGTTGGGTTTTTCAACATTTGGTGTCACCTCAATCGGGGCTCAAATACCAATCTTCTGATTTATGTAACAACAAAAGCTTATAGTATTTGATCGTGGAATTTGATCCCTCGAACGACGACATTTCTTCATTCTTCTCCATCGACTTCTAACCACTGAAACAAACATATTTTTCGTCAGAGCTCTATCATCCATAGGAAATTAATGATTTTGCTGAAAGCCTTAGATTACAAGCATTATTTTGGTAAAAAGGTGAAAAATCTTCTTAGAAACTGGTGTCTCCTGAAGTTACCGTTTCCCGTTATGAATGCAGTCAGCCATCTAAGATTTCGTTTTCACTATCATCCTTTCGTGGACTGCCTATAGCTGGTCTCATCCCATTGCATCAATGCATCTATCACGTTGCACTGAGGTCACACAACTGTCGACCAGACCCTCGACCACAAAAGTCCTGTTCTGACCTCTTCTTAGTTAGACCATCTGCCAGCTTATCTATGTCATCTCTTCTCTTTCCCTGTCCAGTCCATCCAGCCGTTCGGGGTACTTCACCTCCTTCCTGCGTCATCTCCTCTGTTTCGGTTTATCATGTTTATGGCGAAAAATAGCTTCAGATATCGAGACTTTGACTTCTGCACGATCCGACTAGCCTAACCCCTCGGTATCTTCCGATGCGTTGGTGTTCATCCCATCAGACCCCACCTCCCTCTCACCTAAATAGGCTAACCTATTGGCTTTTTGCAAGGACTCGTCGTTCAACAATCCAAGTGGTTTCGACAATGGTGGGTTAGTTTTTAGCCGGTAAGAATCTGGCATGCTGGGCTAGAGCTCAGTTTCTTCCGAAGATTTTCCACCTCTGACAGAGAAAGAAAAAAATCTTCCTCTTTAAAATTATGGAAAATTTTCATAAAATTAATTGATCTCGACCCTTGTTCTGAAGAGTTCAGAAGTAAGTACTTAAAAATTTGTGAAAATTGTGAGAAATTGATAAAAACAGAACTGATTTAATAATTGTGTCTGATGTGATCTAACCTACAAAGTTAAATGCCCTCCAGCCCGTAGAGGGCTTTGACAGTGTCAAAATCAAAAAGTATGAGTGAGAGTTGTTGTTGTAATGACATTTCAGTGATAGAGTGAGGTGAGGTTATGTTGGGTAGAATATGTCAAACTAAACTAATGTAAACTACACATCCACTTGAAGACCTGAAAAAGACTCATTACGGATCCCTTCATATAGGTGGAGTTTTATTTGAACTCTTTGTCTTAATTTTATATAAATCGTCGTAACTGTCCAAACTGTCTCTTACAGTGGCGCACAAAGGATTTCATTGGGGGGGAGGGCGGGTTTGCGTACAATTCTTGAGCCGAATACCATTTGGAACCATATTTTGTGCCACCAACCCCCCTCCCCCTGAGGACGCCACTGGTAACTTATACTCTTACTAGGCTGTGTTCTCATCTCCGTTTGGAGTGAAAATGCGTCTCTCTTCCTTTAAGGGCTTCGGAAGTGTCAAATTCAAAAGGTATGTGGAAGCATAGCCGAAGTAACAAAGCAACAAAGTTGTAGAAAGCTTAATGTCTGCTCTTTCAAACGTCAAAATTTCACTGGGTCCATAGCGTACATATGTGACAATTGTTGTCCTCTGAAAAGACAAAAAGGCCAAAAAGTCGATGGCATTTTAAAGGCCAAGTTTTATGAGAGAAACCTCAAACTTACTAACACTTTGTTGTTTACGTTATGAGTAAAAGCTTCTTTAATTGTCAATCAGCTGTGTTCTCTTCCACTTTAACAGTCAAAGTTGTCAAAAAGCAAAAATTTTGTGTCAAAATCAAGAAGTATGTGGGAGCAGTGGTTACATTTTGGGTGTTTCGCATACAACTTTTGAGCTCAATACCATTTGAAGCCATTTTTGACACCCACAGGGGGGTTTCGAACCCTTGTGCGTGCGCCACTGTGTGAGAGCTTTTTTCAGTGTCACTGGGCTGTGTTCTCTTCTCCGCTTCAATTGACTTTTACAGTCATAACTGTCAAAATTTAAAATTTCTCCTAAGACAGTTGTCACAAAGTTGATTTTTCTTTCTTCTCTGACATTCGCATAGCCCTGTATTGCAATTAAGTCATTAATTAGAAAATAACTTTAACTGCTGCTGCTTCATTTTTTAACATACCCGTTCTGATGATATCGTCTACCCATTCATATACTTTATGCCATGCAAAACTACTTGTTTGCCTATTTGACAGCGCGTTGTTCAAACATTTTGTTAACGGTAAAAGCTGGCAATGCCGCCGTGCGAAAGCGCCTGCGCTTTAAGCACACGAAGAGTGCACAGCGACCGACTGAGGAGAGCCGCCGTTGAAGTGTTGCAGCGCACAACAGAGCAGCAACAACACAGCAGCCGCGGCCGCAGCACCGCAGCATAGAAATGTCAAAATAGGCAAATGAGGCGAGAGCAAAACTTCAGGATGGATAACCTAAATGGGCAGTTATTGTGCGATACGGTGCGGTGCGAAGTGGAACGATTGTGACAGATAAAAATACATTTCGTCGAGTTATTGTAAAAGAAAATTTGTGCTCGAGTGACGGCAACAAATTGGCCAGCGGTGTGCGCAGCGAGCAGTCGAAAGTAGAAATGTGGCCGCGAGGCGTAAAAATTGTTTAATAAAAATGTGAAACGTGAAATGTACCGAGCGACACAGACTTGCACACACACACACACACACACATATATCAGCCACATTTGCATGGCATAGAAAAGTGTAAAGGCGAATAGGAAAAACAGAAACAGAAAAAGGGAAAAACGAACAACTAGTCGCTGCTGCATCCGAACGATGCATTTTCACATCCCAGAGCAGAGTTAGACAACGAAGTACTTTCAGCGGAAGCAGCGGCAAAATAAGAAGAAGAAGCAGAATAAGCATTCGGTGTTTTGAACGAGGCGCAGCATGCAATGCTTTTGACAGCGCGCTCGGCGGCTCTCTTGTGCTGGCTGTCAAATTAGTTGCGCCGCTCTCGACGTCGACTGTGGCCAGCTGGGCTCTTGCGTGACTGCAGTCGCTGGCGCGAGAGCGAGAATGCATTCTTGCACTCGCACACACACGCGCAACGGCAGGCGGCAGCAACAACAAGAACAACAACAACAATAGCAACGGCAACAGCATTCTTGTGCTGCTGGTGCTGCGGTTGGCCCTGTTAAAGCCAATTGGGCCTAAACAGCCCAAACAGTCAAGTCAGTAAAATCGATGCTGAGAGCTGCGTGTGCCGACAGGCGTTTCAGCCAGCTAGGCCCCAGACGTTGACTGCACCGGAGCGCAAGTCCAGCAATTTAGGAAAAGTGTTTTTGTGCATTTTTATTTGTGAATTGGAAAAATTATAGCAATTACAACAACAGCAACACAAAGTGAGTGATTGATGCGCCAGATTGGCATAATGCAGCCGTCGATTCAGTGTTGCCGCAAAGTGGCCGCGAACGGCGACAGTTAAATGTTGCTGCAGTGCATGCAACAACAACAATAATAATAATTACAACAACAACAACAACAACAGCGAATCAAAGTAAAAATTGTGTAAAAGTGAAAAAAAGTTACAAGTGTGCCAATCAACGGCAGCCAGCAACAACCAAATCAAACTGCGGCCGCGCCGAAAAATCGCGAAATTCGCACCACAAGCAAAAGAGAAAAAAAAGTAAAAATTATAATAAAGACGGCAGCAAAAAAATTGAAAATAAAAAAATTGAAGTCAAGCGTTCGGCGCACGTATTTGGTGAATTTTGCCGCCGCAGTCGTCGCCACTGTCACTGCCCCCCACCCCCCGTTCGTTTTCCATACCCAAACGCGTTCAGTGTTGGGCCGCCGTTGTCGTCGTCGTCGCGCCGTGCACCGCCAACTCCACTTCAAACGAGGCGCAACGAGCGCAACTCGCGCGCGCATTTCGTACGCCAGACGCTGCGTCGGACAAGCGGGCGCACATAGCACGCACGCCGCCCCCTCGCCGCACTCGTCGTCGCATTTGGCATTCGTAAAGTGCATCCAACCGCTCGGTCGACTCGGTGCGGAATCGTCGCGTCGCGTCGCTGCGGCTGTGCGTTCGGTGCCAGCCAGCGTCGCTGCGCCGTGTGCAGCGCGCATCGTGCCCCCAGAGTGCTTGCAAAAAGCGACAAACACACAAAGCAACAAATAAACACAAAACACACAAAGATAATAAAAGATAGTAAAAAAAAACAAACAAACAAAAACACAAAACGTTGCTGGCGACTTTTCGGCACTACTCGGCCAAGCGAACAGTCGCTCTCGCGTTCGCCTTTCACACTTGAACACTGGGCGCGCTCGTTCGTTTACTGGATTTGTGTGTTCCGGCATTGTTTTTGGTGGATTTTTAAGGTGCGTTGTGATGTTTTTTGTTGTTGCCCTTTTGAATGCATGCCACCGCCGACGACGACGACGGAGTCAGAGTCAGAGTCGGTGTCATTGTTAGTGAAATCACTGGCGACGTATTTGAGGTGTCAAGGGCGTGACGGAGGCCCCAATGCGAACAGGGTTTGAGTGCCCATAGGTCTGGATTAGGGGCTGAGCTGTGTGTGAGAAAGTGGAATACATCATTAAAGTAAAAGATTACAGTACAAGTTCGTTTGTTAATATTATTGTCAGAGGTCGGCGCGAATGGACAACTCTACTAATTACTAACTGCGGTAGAATTCAATTAAGGACAAAGAAATCCAATGTTTCACTTTCTATAACCATAAACCAACCAGCCATTTTATACAAATAATTTAAATCACAAGTTGAAGCGTTCAATGGAACAATTATGAGGTCGCTCAGAGATTTTAGTATCATATGCGTGGGCAGCATTCAAGTCCTTTGTTAAAGTCAAAGCTCGTCTCTGACCGTCTCAATGTTACCAAACACCAAAGCAACCAACTCACAGGTCCACCTTTATTGGGAATCGGGTCACAGAGTCGAATTAAGGATAAAGAAATCCCATGTTCCACTTCTTATAACCATAAACACTCTGTGCGCCATTTTGTACAATGAAATCGAATCACAAGTTGGATCGTTCAATGGAGCAACTATGAGATCTCTCAGAGGATTTTAGTATTTCTTGCACAGGCGACAGTCAAGTCCTTTGTTGGTGTGGCCACCAGATCAAAGCTCGTCTCTGACTGCCAACGCTACCCAGCACCAAAACATCCAACTCACACAGGTCCTCCTTTATTGGGAATCGGGTCACAGAGTCCAATCATGGACTAAGCAATCCCATGTTTCACTTCCTATAACCATAAACGCTCTGTGAGCCATGTGAGCAACTATGAGATCTCTCAAAGGATTTAGTATTTCTTGCAAAGGCGGCAGTCAAGTTATTTTTTGGTGTGGCCACCAGATCAAAGCTCGTCTCTGACTGCCGACGTTACCCAACACCGAAGCAACCAGCTTAGATTTCAACCTTTATTGGGTATCGGGTCAAAAAGACATCACCAGCAAACGCAATGCCGCTTAGATTGAGAACACCAATGATTGGGTTAAAGCCCTTGCTTGGAGTCCTTTTTTGGGTTGGTCCTACTTAACTTCAAGCAGCAACATGGCTAGACAAAACCTCTCTGTCACCAAGCAGGAGTCTTCTTTATTAACTTTTTTTTAAACAGAAGTAAAGTGAGTTTCCTTTTTTACTTAATTTTTATAAGAGAAAGTAAAGATTTAGTAACGTAGTTTCTGCTTAGAAGCAGAAAGACAGTAAAGACTCTCTGTGTAAAATAGTCTATGTGGCGCCCAAACAGGTATTCTTTACTTTAATTTTAAACAAAGGTACAGTAAAGATTTGGTAATGTAGCAAAGACTTAGGAGTAGAAACAAATCGACGATTCAGTAGTCTATGTGGCGCCCTGACAGGCCAATTCTTCTATAAACCCATTTTTACAATCTTAACTTTGTCAACAAAAGCAGCAACCAACATGTTGTCCAGAAACTGTCCAGTTTTGACGCAGAGTTGGCGTGCACAGTTTCTAGGGGAAACCTTTTCTCGGTGAAGAGGATCTAATGCAAATATCGCCGGATAGATGTAATACTTGAGTACCTAAAACACTAAATGATTTCAGAGACATAGTAAACCTATTCGGTTTCATTGTGCAAGAGTCTTCGTCCATCATTACATTACAAACAGGAGTCGGTCTAGACAGCTACTCAATCTAGCCCTGAACAAAGTGCCAATTAAATTAATTTCAGGGCATAATAAACCTACGAGTATTCGGTTTCAGTGTGCAAGAGTCTTCGTCCATCATTACATTAGGTACATTACAAACAGGAGTCGATGTAGACAGCTACTCTAGCCAGCCCTGAACAAAGGGTCAATTAAGTTAATTTCAGGGCGTAATTCGGTTCGAGTGCGCAAGAGTCTTCGTCCGTATAATCATTTAATTATGTTTCATTAACAACAGGAGGCAATCTCGCTACCTACGTACTTATGTCCGAACTCCATTAACTAAGTGTCAACTTAGTCGATTTCAGGGTGCGAAAGAGTCTCTTTTTAACCCATAATCATTAAATTACATTACAAACAGGAGATGGTCTAGAGAGCTACAAAACCCATGCTCGAACTCCATCCACTAAGTGTCAACTAAGTTAATTTCAGGGACATAATGAATCTATTAGATTACTGTGCGCAAGGGTATTTGTTCAATCCTTAGACAGCTACCCAATCTAGGTCCGAACTTCGTCAACTTATTGGTTCCATGAGGAGACACAGCTCACTGAAAAGTCATGCTGAAAGACTAGAATTGCTTTGAAACGACATCTGTCCTTCTATAAGAGCCTATATAATATTTTTACTATCTTTTTTAAAGTATTTGACTATCTTTGCTTTTCTCATTTAGTTCTAATGAAAAAGCGACCTTGCACTTTATGTGTCAATGTCCGTCTTTGGCAGTCTGAAACTCTAAGATTCCCCGTTCCTTGTCAGCCTTACTAAGCTTTCTACTATAACTAAAGGTTTTATTGGAATCTTTGTGGTTTCCAGCTCAGTAAATGAAAGGGTTATAACTCCAAATGTTTTATAACAATGAACTATGGCTCTGTGCTTAGGTGATTCCTAAGGTGATCTCTCAAAAGAAGGCTGCCATTCCAACTTAATGTAACCAGAACTCACAAGTAAAGATTTTCGAAAGATCAACTTCTTTTTTGTTGAAGAAAGAACGAACTTAAGATCTGTTGTGACCCCAAAAAGGCATCAAAGCTTCTCTTCAACTCCTTTGGATGAAGAAGAACAGAACTTAATTTCTTTTGCTCCAAATAAGATATACGAGATACTCTTTGGGCTCGAACTTTGAATAGACCTAAGCATAAGTTTTAGGTTATGTGATCCGATTTGGCTTGTGAAATCATAGAAGTCAGCTAGTCAGCAGAAAGTTGTAGAAAGACCAGTTCCCAAAAGGCTTTAGGATTTATTGTACCCTCCAAAGAGCTTCTTTGAAATTTTCAAATTTAGCTAAGAGTAAGTCTTGGCTTCAACGAGACTGCATCTCACTTGGAGGATTCTAGATGTTGGCCAGTCAGCAGAAAGTTGTCCAAAGAACAGCTCCGTTTCAGTTAAAAAAGAAAAGGACCTATTGCCCTTCGTCTCTTTGAAATTTTTCTATATAGGTAAGAGCAAGTCTTGGCTTCAAAGAGACTTCATATCGTTTGGGAGATCCTAAAAGTAAGCCAGTCTGCAGAATGTTGTCCAAAGAACAGCTCCGTTTCAGTTGAAGAAGGATTGACAATAAAATCTGGTGGTCTCCCAAAAAGGCATTAAAGGATTTCTGTGAGCTCAAACTTCTGAGTGTATCAAAGGACAAATCTTGGCTTCTGAGATTTAATCTCGTTTGTAGGATCCTAGAACTCAGACAGCCAACAGAAGATTGCCGCAGACGAGGACGATAAGAGCTGTTGTGCTCCCCAGAATACATTCGCTTCTTCTTTTTGAGCTTTAACTTTCAGTTCTAACCGAAGACCAAGTTTTGGCTTCCTGAGATTTTGCTCCTAGAAGTTAGCCAACTGACTGGCCTGTGACCCTGTGCAGTCCACTGAAATCAAACTAAAATTTAATTTCAGCGACCAATTTTCCTGCCAACCTACGACGCGTTCGCAGCGCTCTCTCGCTGCTTTACCGTTCATTTGCGCGCTCTTTGACTTTGTTCGTTGAGAAATCAATTACGCTTGAAATCGCGTCTGGGCGTTAGAGAGGGAAAGTGGTGGGCGGATGGGTCGCTGGTTGGCGTGAACGTCACAAATGAAGCGAACGCGCTGTGTTGTGTGGTGTTGTGCGTGCTTGCGGTTGTTGTTTGTGTTACTGGTGTGCCAATTGATTTTGCCAATAACAATAATAACAACAACACTTGCCTACAATTGCGTGCTGCTACTGCAACAACAACAACAACAAAAAGCACATTGAATTAAATATTTGGCAACACGCGGACGGTGGCAAATTCCGGTTAAGAAATACAGCAAATATGCAACAACAACAACTACAACAAATGAAAAATAAAATAAAGCAACAAATAAAAATAAATAAATACAATCAGTGGAAAAAAATGCCGTTTCGAACGCACTTGATTTACAATATTTGTTGTTTTTGTTGTTGGTTTTTGATTTTGTATGCTTTGGCTATGCGTTGCGTTTATTGTGATGTTGTTGTTGTTATTGTTTTCATTGTTGTTATTACTGATATGCGCTATTAAATCAGCACGTGATTTCTGGCTTCTCTCTGTTTGTGTGTGTGTGTATGTGTGTGTCTTTCTCCGTGTGTTTGTATGTGTTTCACATTTTCCCCCCCAATTGCACTTGACGAACAAATGTACGAGTATGTATGTATATATATATGTATGTATGTTTGTATCTATGTATGTATGTATATAAATGTACATATTTGTGTGACGACTGTCACAATATTATTTTGTATGTGCGATTGTGACACATCATTCACTATTTAGCACTGATAAAAGTTTAATGATCTCGCTGTTTGTTGTTGTTATTATATGATTGTTGTGTCGTTGTTATTATTGTTGTTGTTGCTTTTTAACACTAGCCGGCATTTTTGCAAATGTGCTGAAAATGCAAATCGATTTGTTGCCGCATTGAATGTCGATTGAATCGGCTGTTGATAATGTTTGACCTCAACGGATTCTAGTCTTAAGTACAGAAATGGGTTCAAATTTACGAAATCAGCTGATTTTGGTATAGTTACTTCCCAGTTGATTGACTTTTAGTTGTTTGTACTTTGTAAAGAGGAAATTTAAGTCTGACTTCAATAGAAATGTTTGACGTTGCACTTGGAGCACATTGGAAATTTTTAAAACTTTTGATAGCTCTGCAAAAATAAGAAATTACTGGCGCTATAAAGGGGGTTCTACTAGTCAGAGGTTCGTGGGTTCGGATCCCAACTCGGCCAACACTGAGTAAAGATAACTTTTCTTAAGGCTTAAACTGCTTTCTTAAAGACAAAGACCAATTTCTGAGAGTTGAAAAATTCTCTGTGTAGACACTTGGGGGGAGCTGGGGAGTTCGACTAGGAGTAAGACTAAGACTAAGACTAAGATTAAGCCTAAGACTAACACTAAGACTAAGACTAAGCCTAAGACTAAGACTAAGACTATGACTAAGACTAAGACTAAGACTAAGACTAAGACTAAGACTAAGACTAAGACTAAGACTAAGACTAAGACTAAGACTAAGACTAAGACTAAGACTAAGACTAAGACTAAGACTAAGACTAAGACTAAGACTAAGACTAAGACTAAGACTAAGACTAAGACTAAGACTAAGACTAAGACTAAGACTAAGACTAAGACTAAGACTAAGACTAAGACTAAGACTAAGACTAAGACTAAGACTAAGACTAAGACTAAGACTAAGACTAAGACTAAGACTAAGACTAAGACTAAGACTAAGACTAAGACTAAGACTAAGACTAAGACTAAGACTAAGACTAAGACTAAGACTAAGACTAAGACTAAGACTAAGACTAAGACTAAGACTAAGACTAAGACTAAGACTAAGACTAAGACTAAGACTAAGACTAAGACTAAGACTAAGACTAAGACTAAGACTAAGACTAAGACTAAGACTAAGACTAAGACTAAGACTAAGACTAAGACTAAGACTAAGACTAAGACTAAGACTAAGACTAAGACTAAGACTAAGACTAAGACTAAGACTAAGACTAAGACTAAGACTAAGACTAAGACTAAGACTAAGACTAAGACTAAGACTA